>CM049865.1:52028192-52155692 GCA_027474115.1 Schizopygopsis malacanthus
CTGAAAACCACATCGAACCACACCAGACCTCCAAGAGTTCAGCTTTACGTGATGGTCATTAGAGCAAATCCTACAGGAAAAGGACGTGCGTGAGAGAGAGACTGAGATCTATCAGGTGCGGAGTTAGATGATGAGGTGTTAAAACAACGAAACCTCATTGCTTTGGCAGTAGGGACCAAAAATCTGAGATCATATAGAAAACCTGAAAAATAAACATTCTCATATTTTTACATCATATATTTACACTTCAAACAACACAAGTTATAATGTGAAGAAAGATGATGCACTATTTATAATTCACAGATTAAATATAAGTAAATGAGTGACAGATGGCCCGATATTCTTGCTTCCATTGATGCTCAAGATGCACTTGAGAACATGATAAAATCAACATCAGGATCTCGTCAGCTCCAGTAGTGCTGTCAATAAAACAAAGCAGGCTCAAGCAAATGGTAAAGTCTCAAAGTCATGCAATCATTTTAAATTAATACTTTCCTTTAAATTGACATCCCGATAACACAATTTGCCATTAAAAGTGTGTAAGTTTTGCACCACTTACATCAACGAATGAAATCATCAATGAAAATACTGATTGTTATCAAGCAGGTTTCCCAAGCACTCCTCCATGTTCCATTGGTCAGCGAAACAGATAGCCACGCCCAAAACTCACACTATTGGTCAAACTTGCTATGTCAGGCCATTTGAAACAAAAACAAAGTTTTGAAAATGTCATAATTGGCTTTATTACAGTCGTCTCTGCATAGTGTTCCTGTGGCTCAGTGGTTAGAGCATTGCGTTAGCAGTGCAAAGGTTGTGGGTTCGATTCCCAGGGAACACATGTACTGACTAAAAACATTTATAGCCTGAATGCACTGTAAGTTGCTTTGGATAAAAGTGTCTAGTAAATGTATTAAGCAGATATTAGAGTAATTTAATTATATGAAATTTAGAAAAGGAAGCATTTTCATTAGTGGTCTAATACTTTTGGATTCCATTGTATTTCTGTGAAACAAAAACAGGCAGAAAGATCATTTACTTACTCAAAGTCATCAAACACAAAATGACCTCCACCACTTTTTCTCTTTCTCTCTTTACAGTCCATCACGTCTCTTTACTGCCAAACATCAGGGGAGGAATCTGGCATACTTTGATCGGACTCTTTTCTTCTGCTTCACCCCACTGGTTTCATGCTTTACATTATCTGCGTGTCCAATGCGATCCAGGCCGTATGTGCTTGTGTGTAACTGAACTTGATTAACATGAGTAGACCGGAGTCACGTGAGAACTCCCCGACATACTCGTCTTTCACCTCCCCCACATCTTCAGATCCACGCTGAACTTCTCCATCAGTCTGAAAGATGTTACAAAGCATCTGCGTTATTCTGTGTGCCGTGATATGACAATACAATCAAGCACTATGATCTAGACTCACCTCTGTTATCGGATCACTGGAAAACTTGAAAGGACGATTGAAGCAAAACCATAAACCAGTTGATTTTTTTGGATGGAGTTCATAAGCACATTCTGTAAAACTGAAGTCATTTTATTGGCTTCGGACTTCACGATTTCAGTGTATAAAAGGAAGCAAATTTGGACAAACCTACATGTGGAGTTCAAACATGCTCTAAAATGAACATTTGGCAAGTGAAACTGGCTTTGGCAAGTAAATAAATTGGACGATACCTTTTCAAAACTTCATACACAACTTAAATCTAACTACAAGAAGAATAACTGCTGAGTTATTTCACTAAAACTGTCTACTTGTGATCTGGTGTGCAACATTTACCTAAAGTAAATTATCCATAATACTATACCTAAACTTTATAGAAATCCATGTTGTGGCACATATGTGACCGCGGACCACAAAACCAGTCTTAAGTGTCAATTTTTCGAAATTAAGATTTATACATCATCTGACAGCTGAATAAATAAGCTTTCCATTTATGTATGTTTGTTAGGATAGGACAATATTTGGTTGAGATGCAACTATTTGAAAATCTGGAGTCTGAGGGTACAACAAAATCAAAATGTTGAGAAAATCGCATTTAAAGTTGTCCAAATGAAGTTCTTAGCAATGCATATTACTAATCAAAAATGAAGTTTTGATATATTTACAGTAAGATATTTACTAAATATCTTCATGGAACATGATCTTTAACTAATATCCTAATGATTTTTGGCTTAAAAGATAAATGTATCATTTTGACCCATACAATGTATTTTTGGCTATTGCTACAAATATACCTCAGCGACGTAAGACTGCTTTTGTGCTCCAGGGTCATATATGTGGAAATGTTCTTATATTAAGCCACCGAAAAAGTGGCTTATTATGATGTATATTCTTATTTTTTATTTATGTTGCTGTGATACAATGTCTTGTAACTTTTCACTAACATGCAAGGAAAAAAAATTCTGTTATCAAAAGGATGAAAATATTGTTAATAAAAATGGTTTCACGATATTCTGTAAATATCTCTCTTTTCAGCTCTCCTGCTAAAAGGTCTGTTTATAGTATAATCAGGGATGTCGGACAGACTGAAAATGAAAGACACTTTGTCAGAGTGTTAGGTGACACAGATACACACACATACAGATGACCTTTGACCTCCAGCTGTGATCCACTATCAACAGGAAACTGCAGGTCTTGCCTCCTAAATGAGGTCTTTCATCAGAATGCAGTATTCACGTGTCGGGGACAGTTGCACCCTTTTAATTTGAGTTGAGCGAGATGTGACGTGGATTTTTCATGAGCTTGTTTCTGCATTCAACTTCACTGCATCTGCAATGGAGAACATGTCAGTCAATTATCTGCATTTTGTAAAACATGATCACATATAAAATCATTAAAAAAAAGAAAGTTACATTCGAAATCTGGAGTAAAATATGTGTGTGTGTGTGTGTGTGTGTGTGTGTGTGTGTGTGTGTGTGTGTGTGTGTGTGTGAAAGAGAGAAAACGGGGTGTGTCTCATTTGTGCCAAATGTGTTAATTGTGAAATATCATCAGTGTGATTAAAACTCTATACGGTGAAGAAAGAGAGAAATTAGGAGAAGAAAGAACGAAAGAGAGAGATGAGGAGAAGAAAGAGTCACAGAGGGTCTCAACATGTGCTGTGTCTCGTACACATCGCAGGGAGAGGGAGTTTAGATGATTATAATGTGTATATTTATGAAAGCTACAGAATCAAAAAAATACTTTACTATGAAAAAGAAAACAGTTCAGTCACATTTAAACCCAAAAAAGCCTGTTTTTACAGTGGGGACAAAGTACATCAAGTACTTGTAAAAGCAGATACGTATAATAAAATATTCTCAGTAAAATAAAAGTTGCTTTTTCAATTTTACGAGTGAAAGTACAAAAGCCAATTTTTTATGTACTTAAGTAAAAAAGTTTAGACGATTTATTTTATTTTATTGACTACTTTATTTAATTTTATATTAGCACATATTTTTTATAATCCCGCCCAAAATACCTGTTTTTCCCAAAATAACCACTATAAATCAAGATCATATTTTGTTGATATGGATACGTTGATGAGAGTGATGTAGTAAGTTCACTGGGCTTACACTGATACCTGAGAGAAAACAGATTTCAACTAATCTCACCAGGAAGAAAACAGTGTTTTAGAACGGTTTTGCAGACGTCAGTTATATAAAGAGAATTAGGCCTGAAATTAGGAACATTTTAAGAAAATATAATTATATTTAATATTAATATTATTATATTTTCATAAGATTTTTTTTTCTTCTCAAACTTTGTCTGTGGTGTAAAAAACGCCAAATGCCCCAAGCATCATCACTTCCCACTCTGATAATTAGTATTACTATGTTCTGAACATCACATCCTTTCTTTTTCCCTGAGGAATCTATCTAGGTGGCTGAATAAAAAATTTGGACTTTATATCTAAAAATTTCCTCAACTTAAAGAGCTTGTCTAGACAGAGCATCAGCTAACAATATATACTTAGTCAGTATGGTTATGAATAAACATTAATATCTGTCTACTCGGCATGATCTAAACAATATAAAAATGTATACTGTTGATAAACAATATAAAAACAGACGTCATAGGTCTAAATGTACATTTTAATAAAACTGCACGTTCGCAGCGGGGAATAGAGGCATGAGTTATTTTATTTATCGGTGTAATTTTAATGTTTTGTTTTTTGATAAAACATACGTTAGAGACACTGATGTTGATCTGTATCAAGCATTTACGCTTAAATATTTCACCCTTTAAGCAGATTTAGTTCACAAACAGAAGTTTTGACCTAAATATTATTTTCAGTTAAACTATTAACTAAAATTCACAGTAACGTACTTTTCACAAATAGCGCGCGCTCACTCCCGGTTCTTTAAAGTTCACATGAAGAAGTCGCTCTAAAGGTCATTTGAACAGTGAGTTTTCGACTCGAGAACAGCTGCAATCAGATCATTGTAGTTCGTGAAAATCGTTTGTGGCGATCACCGAGCAGGTTCGTTGAAAAGAATGTTTTGAATCAGACACCGCTTCTGCGTCTCGGACCCGTGATGTATTATAAGGAGTCGATATGTTTTATGAAATATAGTGAAGTAAAAAGTACGATCTTATGCTTTGGAATTTGAAGTAAAAGTAAAAGTTACTCAAAATAAAACTATCCAGTAAAGTACAGACTTGAAAAATTATTAAGTACAGTCGAAGTAGTTTTATGTTACTGAAACTGGTTTTTAGGACCCTCAGTATTTTTTGTATTGTGACATTATTTTAATGCAAATTTCCGCTAAATTCACATTTAAAGTTTAGATGTTTTACTTTTCAGTTTATGTAATTTTTGTTATTTCCATTATTCATTTCAATATAATTTAGTAAAAATTATATATTACAATACAATCATTTTAAGAATTTATATCTGCATGTTACAGAAAGAACAATAAATGTAAATGTTCACAATGTAAAATTCTTAAAAATGTAAATGTTATCTTTACTAGTTTTTGCATTACAGTACGATAATGAGCATTGGGAGGAATAATATGCATAACTGTCATTAAAATAAAATTAATATTTAAATATTGTAAATATTACTTTTTTGCATTACAGGAATGAACACTAGAAGGAATAATGTGCAGAAGTGGCATTAAAACTATATACATTTTAAATTGTATTTTGCACATATTAAATAAAGTACCTTAAAAACTACACTGCCATAGTTTGAAATGTAAATGTTACTTTTTTGCATTAAACTGATGAGAATGGCATTTCTGCATTACAGCAATAAGCATTGGGAGGAATGTGCATAACTGTCATTGAAATTAAATTAAATTATTATTAATAACTCCTAATGGTTCTAGAAATATACTTAATTTGATATTAGCTTTCAGCATAACATTATTATTTCTCTTAATTTTGTGGAGAAATGTTCCAGACATGCAAACAATTTTTGTCAAATTCATCAAATCCACACAATAGAGTTTCACTGGTGGTCATATTCAAGTTATATTCATTTTGAGCAGTCTTACCAAAAAAGGCAACAAACTGTGATTCTGAACAGCTGGTTTGTATAGTCCATAATTGTGTTGTATTTGGTGCTGAACACATCTTCACTGTCCTGCTACGCTGCCCTCAAGCGGTCATACAGCTCACAGAGACCTGCTGTGGTCACCAGCGCTCTCGCGTCCTGTAACCTGGCTGCTCTTAAATCACAGCTCTTTTCTCTCCATAGCAAAAGAGTCCCAAGGGAAATTCCCCATCTGCTTCTGGAAGTGATGGTCCTTCTTCCCTCTCATGTCATTTACATACTACTCCTTAATCTCCAAATCCCACTCTCAGGAAAGTCAGTCGGGAGTTTCTCCAGAAGAGGAGGAAAAGCTGTCTCGGCTGATATTTGATGACTCTGAGGGAATTATGGAGGGATTAGAGAGGAAATTGATGAGGAAAAGCACTCTGAAATCTTTCTCTCGCTCTCACACTCTCTGGAAGCACACCAGCGCTTTGTCTTCATAGATATTGATTACGTGGACTTTAAAAAAAAACATTTAAGAAGGCTAAGCAATTTATAAACAGTCAATATTCATAAACAGAGCCACCTGTGCTTACCTAGTCTCATGTAGCCAGAAACCCGCCAATCTAGACCTGAAGCGGCCATTTAACACCGTGTAAAGTCGTGACCACAGGAAAAAATGTTGGTTGATTGATAGGACGATTATGGTTTTGCATGCAAAAACTGAATTTTTAAAATATTTTGCATTTAGTTTTTTTTTTTTTTACAATAAATACCATGTTATTATTTGTATCTAATACAATTAAATTTTAAGAGGTCAAATACATTCTGAGGTTTCTAAGGATTCATTTACTTATTTCAATTAAAACTTAAAAAATTCCACTGGTACAAACCTTTGCTTGAACTTGAATCCAGCTAGTTTTCTCCTTGGAAGATTTTACTGAAGCACTTAAGTACCTTTAAACAAGTCTTTGTTTCCTGATGGACCGATAAAAAGTGCACTTTGACTTCCGGAAAATACATAAAGCTCCGATCATATTGGAACTCGTGGATTTGAAACTCTTGCCATATTTGAGGAGAGACCCCCCCCCACCTCCACCCCCACATGATTGTAAAGTGCTTTGGGTGTACAACAATACACAATAATGCGCTATATAAATGCATCATTCATTCATTCATTCATTTGTGCTGCATCAGACAGTCCATGTGTTTGAGGCTACTAACATTCACCTAGATAGAGTATTATATATGACACAAATGGTAGAAAGGACATTCATCACACAGACGGGATGTTTTGCTCTTCTCAGGAAGTTCTTACATTTAAATAGAGTTTTCCTGGAGGGTCAAAGGTCAGTCTGCTAACTCGGTCAGGACTTCCACTCCTGTCATATACAGATACAGGAGAGAGATTAGACTCAGAACCAGAGATAAAGTAACTATATTATAAGCTGGAAAAAGATTGAAAGTTGAACAAAACATGTGCCAAAAACTAAAAATAGTGAGACGATCACAGCTCTCTCCTCTGTCTGAGAATAAATCCAGTCCAGCACTGAACTGAAAGAAGAAGACAACACAGAGAAGAGTGTGTCACAGCGGTCTATCTGGGATTCTCCGCTCTTCTCTAATCAACACATTTAGCATGTGACCACTGAAAAGCTGGCCGCAACAGAGCAGACCAGTGTGTGTGTGTGTGTGTGTGTGTGTGTGTGTGTGTGTGTGTGTGTGTGCTTGTGTGTGTGTGTGTCTGTGTCTGTGTGTGTTTGAGCGTGTGTGTGTATGTGTGCGTGTGTGTGTGTGCGTGTCTGTGTGTGTGTGTGTGTGTTTGTGCGTGTCTGTGTTTGTGCGTGTGTGTGCGTGTGCCTAAAAAACTAACAATTCACATCTATATCTATAGATAACTATATGCCTCTCACAATGTCTGAAATACACATTTCTGGTCAAATGTGTATTTATAATGTGTCATCAAAATGTAATTTATTGTTGTTATTTTCTGATTGATTGTTAAATCTTATTTCACATAGATATGTTTCACCTTTCAGTCAATTCCTGATGGATAAAATCAAGTCAGAACCATGTCAACTGAAGTAAAATGGGTTGCAAACATGGTTTCATTTTGACTAAAATATCACAAGGCCTACAGAAAGAACACCGCAGTGAAATAATGCATATTTTCATCTTGCTTTCCTAGCATGAATATGCAAACATGCATAAAACAACATACATTTTACTTGAGAAGCAAGACATATGACATTGTTTACAGAAAAAATGAGGTTTTATATTTTTTTAATCATAAAAAATATGTGCCAGTGGGGTCAGAAAAATAGATTTCATTCAAAGGGAAACAGATTTATGTCTGGACCCAACAGGCAAATAGTATTTGTTCTTGTTTTATGCATAAACCTCATTACAGTTCTCTTAAAACAAGACTTATTATCTCGTGTCATTTTTCTTCTCAAGTAAATTCATCAGTTACTGGAAAACAAGACACAATTGAATTATATGTATTTCTGATAACATCATAGGGCATCAAACCTATAATCCCGCCACTACAATGATTAACTGAAGCTTATTTCCTATTCTGGCCATGGAGAAGCTTGTTCATTTATCTGTTATTTCTGTCTGGTGTAATGAAAGTCACGTCCTGCAGGATTGAATGAGCTCATGAAAGCATAAATAACAGGCTAACGGTGGACGGCAGAACATCAGCTCACCTGCACAAATATTGTTAATCAAATGTATTTTTTAAACCAGAGCAAATCATTGACTCAAGCACCTTGTCACGGCACATTCCCGTACGCCTGACTGCTCGACGCTTCGAACCGGATCACTCTTCATCAGGGGAGAACCTGTGGAGAGATGACATTAGTGTTTCAGGAGGACGTCTTCTTCACTATCTGGGGTTTGATTGAGCTCCAGACATTTTACTGAAAGGACAAAGATCTAAACTTATCATTTGAGCCCACTGTTATTATATTTTAGGCCTAACTGATTAAAACCATAATACATTCTGTCAATTACTATAATTAAAACAATACATATTACATTTTTATTTAAAATTGAAATAATAGTTGCTATAAATAAAGTTAGTTAATCTAGTAATAAAATCTAGTAAATGTATATATATTAGTGGTGGGCCGTTATCGGCGTTAACGTGCTGCGTTAACGCGAGACTCTTATCGGCGATAAAAAAAATATCGGTTAATCTATTCTCAAAGTTGGGTTGGGACTGGGTCTTACGCAAGCTATGATGACTTTCACCCTGATATTTTAGCGCGGATGTATACCTAGCCGAATTGCCTGTAGGGGGCGAGAACGAGTCTTGAACTAGAGGCTCGAGTCCGTGAGGACAGATTGTTAACGGCTGGTTAGTGTAATACAATCAGGCAGGACATCAGCTCGCCTATCATTCATCAACCTCAAATAGGCTTTTCACTGAAAGATGTATGTAGTAGCAACTACATGGCCGCTTAATATGATGTTAACCTAGAGAAATGTGCGCTATTAGTGTTTGTGTGGAAGCGCGTTTGGCTCACTTGCTCTTAAAATCTCCGTCATTTTTGATACAGATAAAAGAGCCTAATACATCTCGAATCTGTAAAGACTCTACGTTTATTTTACAGAATAACAACGAAACGTTGCGCTTTTAAGCAAACAATGCGCTTTAGTCTCATGAACTGAGAATTCACTCCCTTACCCTCTGCTTCATTTGAGCCTAACGTTACTGAAATTACCACATCAAACGTACGTGCTAACATGGATACAGCTTAGCCGTCGGGTTTGCCAGGGAAAATTTATTTTTAAGAAGCTTCCTGATTAAACAGTTCAAACCTTATGTAGGCCTAATCAAAACATGTTTAATTAAACTGTAAACACAAGTAATTACTGAACATAGTTTATTTTTAAAACATAGTAGAAAGCTTTCTACAGTTTGTGATATTTTGGTCTTGCGCCACCTGGCTTGAGAAACCCGTTTCAAAGACTTATTTAGTCAATGGGTGCACAAATAATGCCTTCGGCAGAATTCAAATGCCATTTTAATCTAGATTAACTAGATTAATCCAAAAAATCTAGATTAATTGATTAAAAAAATTAATCTATGCCCACCCCTAATATATATATATATATTTGTTGGGTAAATATAATCTGAACTAGTCCAATTTGGCTTCTTTTCGTTGCGGTATGCATACGATACAAATGATTTATAGATCTGCATACTGCTACAGCAAAGGATAAAAATAATCTTTCATTCTTTCCAGAAATACATCTGCATATTCATGACACACCTTTACTAGAAGCTAATTAGCATTAACATGCTGGGTAAATCTGAGAGAATTATTACATCATTGAGCTGATCTCATGCTTCTGTCGCCAGGCTGATGAATGAGAGCATCTGATAAATACAGCGTAATAAACTCACTGTAGGGTGTATGAGTCCAAAACACAGTAAAACAGCATCTGTAATCTATAGAACTAGACTGCACAGGACTGATAATACAACAGAAAAATAAAGGTGATGCATAAACTAAAATTGTGTTAGGCGCTCTAATTACAGACCGTAGAAATGTTTGGCTTTTTAAAATCTAATTAGCCACGTGTTTTTGATAAATTGTTCATAACATTTGTTTCTTCAGCATATTCAAAACATATTATCTGTTAATGATATAATTGAATGTGTGCATGCTATATAGCTGAATAAACAGCTGTAAAGCACTCTATCCATATTTTTCTTGCCATATAAATGGGCGCATAACTTCTGGGTCTAGTTTCCGGTCTCATCCGTGTCCAACTATTTTTAGCTGTACAAAACAGTTAGTTTTGTTGCTTGATATTGAAAATTGGTGTCTTACCATATAATTTTAATGTATTATCTTAATTATGATGGTTTGTAGTGCAAACAGTTTTACACGTTGTTATTCTCCTGGTTATTTACCTATAGCTGCTAATGAACCGGAAGTCTCACACATAGACTTACTTCCACGCTGAAGAAAAGGTGGATAGGGATAGAATCTTCTGTGGTAAAATGAAGTCTTTTCAAAAGCGAGTATGGTGCCTTTGGCGATGGATTGAATTACAGACAGCCATTCCACGGGATGGGTGCCATTTCTGTCCCCAGGACATTATAGGTACAAACATGCATAACACTTAACTATGAATACATTTTATTATCAAGAAAAGTGTTCTGCATATTAATCTAACAGCAGATAAAAAATATATCATTTTAAAAACTACCTTAAACACTGAACATATAGCATTTGTACATGTCCCCAGTGTCTAACGATACATTTTAACATGAAATAAAATGTTTAAAATCCTTGAGAAATCACTGTTATTTTGCATTTTTGTGTACCTCCGTATTTCATCTGTGCTTTAAATACATTTATTTCAAAACAAAGTTATAATATTTTGGATCAAATACACATTTTAGTCATGTCCCCAGGTTTTCACTCATCACACATTGGGGTAAATTCCACAAGACACATTTCCAAGTAATGCTTTTGTTATGAATATAAAAACATAGTCATTTTCATGTTAAGTTATCATGGCAAATGAGTTATGTGCAGGACACCAAAAGGCACCCTACAATGACATTGACTCAAATGTGGCTTAAAATAGACTTTGCTGCATAACAAAAACAGCTAAATGCTATTGAAGGAAATGTTTGTGCACTTCATTGATTCTTCTGTGATACTTGAAGCACCAGGTCTGCAATTTACAGGTGGAAGACTACTATTTTCAATTAATAACATCTTCAATTCTGTCTGTTCCACACACAAAACTATTGTATGGCAAGACTCGGGGTGTATTCCAGGAAGCAAAGTTAAAGGTGCTGTATGTATTGCAGTCCAAATTCAATTATTTATTTTATTTTGTTCAAAAAGTGCGGAAAAATGGAAGTCATAAGAATGCAGATCATATTTACTTTGTGTCAGCATGAAGCTGCAGTTTCAAAATACATGAATTATACTTACGAGGAACAGTAAAATGCTGCAAACCATTTTATCTTGCGCTTGAAACGCGATTTACAACTTTACAAAGCTTCTCTTGCGCATGCAAATTTGTAATTACGCTTACAGTCTTTATGTACACTTTCACAAATCTTACCCTGCGCATGCAAATCTTTATGGCATCAAATTACCTTCACAGAAATACCGAAAGTTACCTCCGTTTTTGTAACCGAAAGCCGAGATCATCTGCAGAGTTTATATATAACCTTTAAACATACCCGGGTATGTCACATAACCTGTTTTCTGGATCACACATTTGTAATACAGCACATGCATTGTTTTAACTTCTTGAGGTTTGCATACCAATTACTCTCCACCTTTATTGTATGAGATGTTCAGCTTAGACATTCTGCTATATAATTCCTTTCATGTGCCACAGAAATAAAAAATACAGGTTTATAAATTAAATGGGGGTTGGTAGAAAACAAATATGAAGAATTTGTTGCTTGCAGAAGCACAGAAGGGAATAAGGTCAGACTGTTTTAAATATATAATCAACAATTCAAAATATACAACTGTGTATGTGAACATCAAAAAGGCGACTTCAAAAAATCTGATGTCACGAATGTAAAGTTACTTTCTAAACAGCTATGTTTAACTGTTTGATAACTAGTTTCTGTGTTCCCTTTCTTACAGACAAAACCAGCCAATCAAATGAAAGCACTAAAAATACAGCATGCATGAGGCAGTTGGTGAACATACTGAGGGCGGTCTGTAATGTCTGGGGCAGAGACTAATCATCACCAACTTCCTTGAGGACACAACTCGCTCACAACAGCACTGAGGAATAAACATCACCCTGTGAGAAACAGAAACCTTCATTCTGGTGAGTACTACTACTGCACAGAACGAGAAAAGCATTTGATGAATCACATCAACCTGACACTATTAGAAGTTGTGCTTTGGGAAAAGGTTTTGTAGAATCTATATGTAATGTTGAGATAACTGTCAAAAGTTTATAACATTTTTGGGGGGATTTGATACAGTATACAATATTTGCATACTTTCATTTTGATGTCATGTAATTAATGCTTTACAATATTTTCCAAAAGCGGTTGACCTTTATGACACTGTACTGTATAACACTACCGTACCACACCAGTAAAACCAGATCTTACAGAGAGTTTGATAAACACTTGTAATCATGTTTTTCTTCCTCATTGGCAGCATGCCATGTTCTGAAGAAGACAAGAGGTTTTCTTTTTCCTCTCGATTATGTTGAAAAAAACAAATGTATAAAATAAAAAACACTATGTCGACAAAGAACGCTGAAGACGTCACGAATCCCTGCACGTCTTTCAACGGACTGAACGAGTGAGACAAATATATTTGACTACTTATTTGTACAATAAATTGAATCTGTATGTTCATGGAAACCCAAATTGCTAATTGAAACAATGACTTTCTGATATTTAAAGTCCATTACAGATGACATCAGTCCTTCCTCAACATGAGTGATGGATTGATGTCAATATCAGTTCAGTTAAAAGATGAAGATTTTTCAGCTTATCAAGGATGAATTGTATTATACTGTGCTATATATGCACTAACATTGCTGTCATTACATTTTGAACTGTACTTTCAAATTGTTATGTTGCATCTGACAGTTTTGATTCCCCTCCGCTCAGTGTTTTGTCTTTGAAGAGTGACCGGTCAATGCAAATGCCAATTCAACTAAGAAATAAAACACATCTTCCACATCTAAGGTGCATTTTTTAAGCTTAATTAATTAACAATAATTATAGAATTGTAATTACTGTAAACCAATTGATTAAAAGGTTTGTGATGCTAACAATAATCTTAATTGACATTATATAGCATAACGTAATCTTGTGTTTACTCTCACAGTTTGTCGGACAGATCAGACTCTTCTGGCCCTAGTGTTTTGTCCTTGAAGAGTGACAGATCAATGCAAATGCCAATTCATTTGAAAAATGGATCAGTGGAAAAAAGGTAATGACAATTGCTCATTTGACCATAAACTAAGGTAGAGTGAACAGTGGGTCATCAAGGCAGAAACACTACTACAAGGATTCAGATTCAAATTATTTTCTGACCCTCACCAATGGTTTGTTGTCAATCTTTACTGAAAATTACAGATTTTTTTTCTTTATTAAAATGTACAAATGGTTATTTTTGCTCTCAGTCTTCAGCAGGAGAGATCAAACTCATCTGCCCCAAGTGTTTTGTCTATAAAGAGCGCTCAATCAATGGAAATACCAATTAACCTGAACGGATCACCTCCACTGACACTAAGGTAACATTCTTTAAGAATTCAATTATTTTTATTCAGCAAAGTGAATGGTAAATAGCACACACAAATTTCAAAAGTCCTAATTATCAGAGGTTTTCATATTGTTGAGATTCTAATACTTATTGCAAAGAGATTATTTTGTCTATAAGGGATTCACTAATAAAATCATGTCAGGACGCTGTGAAGTCTTGCAGCTTTCCTGAAGAATTCATTTATCAGTAGATTCAATGCATCAAAAGTCTTATTTGTAGTGTCTGAATTTGTGCATATTCTCTGTAACTGACAAACATATTTTCAACAGACATGATTCAGACATCTCTGACATCAAGATTCATAAATTAAAATCACACATAAAAGACAAGCATCAGTACATTTGTGAAGGATTTGTAAAGCAGGGAAACCCAACACTCCTGAACCAGATCTACACAGAGCTCTACATCACAGAGGGAGGGAATGGAGAGATCAGTAATGAACATGAAGTTAAAAGAATAGAAAAAACACTGAAGACTGCAGGAGCAACAATACCAATCAAATGTAATGACATCTTTAGAGCTTTACCTGGACAAGACAAACCCATCAGAACTGTGCTGACAAAGGGAGTCGCTGGCATTGGAAAAACAGTCTCTGTGCAGAAGTTCATCCTGGACTGGGCTGAAGGGAAACAGAATCAGGACGTCCAGCTCATATTTCCACTTCCTTTCAGAGAGCTCAATCTGATGAAGGACAAAACACTCAGTCTTTCAGATCTTCTTCATGTCTTTTTCCCTGAAACAAAAGCAATGGAAATATCCAGTGATGAATATAACGTGTTGTTCATCTTTGATGGTCTGGACGAGTGTCGTCTGTCTCTGGATTTTCAGAGTGATGTGAGGTTAAGTGATGTAAGTGAATCAGCGTCAGTGGACGTGCTGCTGACGAACCTCATTCGTGGGGAATCTGCTTCCCTCTGCTCTCATCTGGATCACCTCCAGACCAGCAGCAGCTGATCTCGTCCCCTCTGCGTGTGTCCATCGAGTGACAGAGGTACGAGGCTTCAATGATCCACAGAAGGAGGAATACTTCAGGAAGAGAATCAGTGATCAGAGTCTGGCCGATAGAATCATCTCACACCTGAAGTCATCGAGGAGCCTCTACATCATGTGCCACATCCCAGTGTTCTGCTGGATCTCAGCCGCTGTTCTAGAGAAGATGTTGAGTCAAGCAGAGAGTGGAGAGATTCCCAAGACTCTCACTCAAATGTACACACACTTCCTGATCCTTCAGACCAACATCAAACATGAGAAGGACTATGAGAAGAACGTGACAGATGAAGACATGATCCTCAAACTGGGGAAACTGGCTTTTCAGCAGCTTGTGAAAGGCAACCTGATCTTCTATGAGGAAGACCTGAGAGAGTGTGGCATTGATGTCACAGAAGCATCAGTGTACTCAGGATTGTGCACTCAGATCTTCAGAGAGGAGTTTGGCTTGTATCAGGGGAAAGTCTTCTGCTTTGTTCATCTGAGCGTTCAGGAACATCTAGCGGCTCTATATGTGCACCTCTCCTTCACAAACAGCAGTAAAAATGTGATTGTAATGGGTGATGCAAAGGAATCAGATATTAATGTTCTACTCAAATGTGCAGCTGATAAAACTTTAGAAAGTAAGAATGGACATCTTGATCTCTTTCTTCGCTTTCTTATGGGACTTTCAATGGAGTCAAATCAGGCTCTCCTACAAAGGTTTTTGATGAAAAGAAAAATCTTTCCCCAGGACACAGTGAAAACTATTAAGTATCTTAAGGAAGCTTTACAAACATGTTGTCCAGAAACAAGTGTTCTTCTGTTCCACTGTCTAAATGAACTTAACGATCATTCTCTGACTGATGAAATCCAAAGGTACATAACTTCAGGAAAAGTTAACAAAGACATCGAGTCCCAAGAACTTGGCTTGGCTCTGATGTACATTTTAATGACATCAGATGAGCAGTTTGATGAATTTGAACTAAATCGTTATGGTAGATCAGACATAATCCTTAACTGCCTACAACCTGTGATCAAGCTGTCTACCAAGGCCTGGTGAGCACTTTTTGGGATTTTTTTATACAGTATGTGTGAGTGCAGAAAAAAAACTCAACATTTTGTTGCGATTTGCCAATCTTGCTTACTCTTCCAGGTTGCATGACTGTAATATCACAGAAAGTGGTTGTTTAACACTGTCTACGCTTCTTTCATCACTATCTAATGTGAGAGAGCTCGACCTGAGCAACAACAGCCTGCAGGACACAGGAGTAGAAATACTCAGTGCAGGAGGGAAGAAATCAAGCTATGCACCAAATCTGTGTGTTTCTATGGAGTAATGTAGCATTATATTTAAAATACAGTATTTACATATGAAGATATTTAATGAAATATTTCTGTCGCTTCAGAATGAGGAGATTGTTAGGCATTAAAGAAGATGAAGCAAACAATGTCCATTATGAAGGTTTTATGTGTGTCACTGCTGGACTACAGGACACAGACTGCACACTGGAATCTTTGAAGTAGGTCCTGTTAACGTTCTTAAAAAATACTGTAGCTGTCCTTATCCAGCAAAATGTGCAACATGAGTTTTTGCTGTTAGATTGAGACAAAAAATATATTACCTCTCCTCTCTGTAGTCTGAAGAACTGTGGAGTGACACAAGCAGGCTGTGTTCACCTGAGCAAAGCTCTGAGCTCGAACCCTTCTCATCTGAGAGTGCTGGACCTGAGCTGTAATGACATAGGAGACTCTGGAGTGAAACATCTTTGTGCTGCTCTGGTGAAAGTTCACTGTGCACTGGAAACACTAAAGTGAGTTACAACACAAATAACTTTTATAGCTAATAATTAAATACATTTGAAGTGAATAACTAAAGAGCCTTTTAAATGTTTTTAACAGGTTAAATAACTGTAACTTAACATTTGGAAGTTGCATGGCATTGGCTAAAATACTACAAATACCTTCGAACCTGAAAGAGCTCTCTCTAAGCAAGAATAAGCTCCAGGACTCAGGTGTGATGCTCTTCTCTGTTGGACTGCATCATCCTCACTGTAAACTGGAGACACTCAGGCAAGATGATTCTGAATACTACAACAATTTGACCATTAAACTAGATCACTTCATGGTGAAAGGCTTTTGTTTTGTAAGGGCTACTGCTGAGTGTTCAAAGCCAAAACAACAGGGACATAAACATCATAGACACTGGAAAACAAGCACAGGGGATTACTGTACTCTACATGTCCAATATTTGGATCAGTGTTCAACAAATATGATTTTTAAATAGAAGTTTTTTTAACTAGTACTTTCAAACTTAACTATGTCTCCCATTTATGTATAATTACTAACCCTAAAGATGTGATTTTTTAGAAAAAATAAAAGTTTCACCCCCAATAACAGTGAACTACAGAATTTAAACCATTATTTTTAAAAGCATACTTTTTTGAGCATGATCCTCATGAAACAAAAAAGCAAACATAACTCAGTAGGCTTTTACTATCATGAACAGTTTCTTGATGATTCTAATTTGAAATATTCTGCAATCACTGAATCAAATCAATCAAATATACTGGACTTTCTACAGCTCACAATGTTTGGGCTTTCTTTCATGTTGCAACATCAAAACCGAAGGCTTTGGATCTGTTTTTTTAGATTGAGACTACATATGTATTTTCTCTTCTTTCTGTAGTCTGAAGAACTGTAGAGTAACAGAAGCAGGCTGTGTTTACCTGAGCAAAGCTCTGAGCTCGAACCCTTCTCATCTGAGAGTACTGGACCTGAGCTGTAATGACATAGGAGACTCTGGAGTAAAACATCTCGGTGCTTCTCTGGGGAAAAGTCGGTGTGCATTGGAAACACTAAGGTGAGTTTCAACACAATTAGCTTATATACCTAATTATTAAATACATTTGAAGTTAATGACTGTATAATTACTATTTTTCACCCCAATAACAGTGAACTGCAGATTTTGACAAGGCCAATATAACTTTAGTGCAATCACAGATCCAAAACCTTTGAAATCAAAAGAAGCAATAGCAAAAACCACTGACCTGTGTTTATAAATCCACTCTTCTCTCTTCAGGTTGTCCAAGTGTAATGTAACACATGAAGGTGTGACGGCACTGACTGAAGCTCTGAAATCACATCCATCCCATCTGAAAGAGCTCGATCTGCTTGAGAATGATCTGGAAGAGTCAGACTTGAAAGTGCTTTCTATGATACTGGACAAATCATCAAAAAACAGTGATCATTAAGTTAACTCCAGAAATAAACAATCAAGCTTTTAACATTGTGAGAAGTAATCACACCATGAAATCATGATCCAATCTAACTTGAAGGGACATTTACTCTCCCTCAACTCAAGTTGTTGCAAACCTGTATGATTGTTTTTTCTTCTGTTGAACACAAAAGAAGATACTTTGAAGAATGTTGGTAACCAAACAGTTGCTGGTAGCCATTGACTTTTATAGGTTGGAAGTCAAAGGCTATTACAAGTGTTTGGTTACCAACATTCTTCAAAGTATCTTCTTTTATGTTCAACATACAGGTTTGAAACAACTTGAGGGCAAGTAAATGACAGTATTTTTATTTTTAGGTGAACCATCCCTTTAAGATAAAGCCAAATTACTATTTGTATGGACAGAGTTTGGATAGTAGGTTTCATAACGTGTTACATATACTGTTTTCAGGATTATATTATATATACACTTGTATATTTATGATTATGGTTATAATGTTAACTAAAATGATGTTATCACTTTTACAAAGAGTTACACATATGTAATATATGTAAATAAATATAATAAATGTACACAAGTCTTCATTCTTCATGTCAATATTGAATTAAGGAAAAATCACAAGTTTGATTATTCAGGAATAGAGATTTAAATGACATGCGGTCAAGAGAAAATCCAATAAACAAAAGAATCAAATCCAGAAAAATACATCCAAACAGAGAGAATAGGAATAAACCAGACTACAAGACTATTAAACCTGAACCAGGATATAGAGAAACCTGCATCTTCTTCCACTGAACTGACCACAGTCTCCAACCAGGTTTCAAATGACATGTGATTGATGACATTCATTTTAGTTTGAACTATTGTTTTAAGTATTGAGGTTTACATTGAGTGAATAAAAGCCAAAAAAGAAAGCAGAATATCCTTCAAAGAATAGTGGTTCTGCTCGTGGCCATCTAGTCTACTTGTTAATACGTGCAAAACACAGAACATCCTTCAAAGATTTCAAAATTCACCAAATCTAGGGATTATTTCCTCCTCAAAAACTGTGTTACCAGACAAACCAATGTGCCCTTATTCAGAGAGGATGTGCAAAACTAGTCAATAAGATTTGCACTTACTGCATTGAGAGTGCTTTTCATTTCTGAGTGCAACAATCATCACACGTGACATCTGAGACTATAGGTCATCTTCCTTAATGCCACAACATGCTCACATGTGGAAGAGCAGGTAATACATGAAAAATAAAAAACAGCACTTTATGTGACTGATTCACGAGGACCAGCGAGTCGAATTCTGGAAACACAAGGTGAGCACCACGGCAAAGACAGAGAGAATTGAATTGAAGTTACATTATTTGCAGAATCAAAATGTTGGGGGCAGTCGTGGCCTAATGGTTAGAGTCGGACTTGTAAAACAAAGGTCATATTATATGATCACAAAGTAATTGTATATGTTTAGCCAGATATTGTCAAGTAACCGACCTGCGTCAGACTTCAGACTCAATGGATGCATTAAACAAAAAACTAAAAGTGACGCTGATTTCTGTAACTCTTTAAATAGAATGAAAGGATGACACAACACATTTCCAATATTGGTACATGAAATACCACAATACATTCTTATGTCCACTGAAATATGATACAACTGGATTGTTAACTAAACTAAAATTAAACTGTCAAGACAAGAGTGATGGACCAATCAATGTCAGCATTAGTTCAATTAAAAGATTTTTCTGAAGTGAAATTATATGTTATCATATGCAAAAACTAGCATAGCTGTGATTCAATTCAAAATTATTAAAACAATTACATTTAAATTAAAATTTCACTGACATTTAATCTAAATGAAAGTTTCGTCTAACAGTTTTGATCAGAGCTCAGATTTGTCTGCGCCGTGTTTTGTCTCAGGGTGACAGATACATGCAAATACCAATTCACTTAAGAAATAAAACTCGTCTACATTTAATTTTTTCATATTTTCAAGCTGTATATTCAACTACCAAATGAAGAAAGATGCAGCCACTTTCTGTTGACCCTGTACTAGAGATCTACAAGTGAAAGACTCTGGAGTGAAACATCTTTGTGCTGCTCTGGAGAAAGTTCACTGTGCACTGGAAACACTAAAGTAAGTTATATCAAACTCAATTAGTTATATGAAAATGCACATGAATGATTCACTTAAAACTGTTATGCAATAAAGTAAAGGCAGAGAAGAACTGCCTTAAAGCTACTGTTGCAAGTTGCAACTCTTCCATTTGTCACAATGAATCAACATAACACTTTTTATTTTATTTTACTGAGCCAGGATATTCAGTGAGAACGTCTCAGATTACGTATGTAACCATGGTTCCCCGAGTGGGGAACGAGACACTGCATCCCCTAGGGTTCGCTATGGGGAACGCCGTCAGCGTGACCCGTGTATGAAGCATACATATACAAAAACACCATCTGTTGGCCGGCGACAGCCTATGACATCACTACCGGCGCGACCACAGTATAAGGGGCGCCGGGAGAATACATCATCCACTTCTTCATCTGAAGCTTGCCTCCGAAGCATGGTACACAGCCTAGGGGACGCAGTGTCTCGTTCCCCACTTGGAGAACCATGGTTACATACGTAACCTGAGACGTTCCCCTTCATGGGAACTTCGAACTGCGTCCCCTAGGGGTCGCTATGGGGAACGCCGTCAGCGTGACCCGTGTATGAAGCATACATATACAAAAACACCATCTGTTGGCCGGCGACAGCCTATGACATCACTACCGGCGCGACCACAGTATAAGGGGCGCCGGGAGAATACATCATCCACTTCTTCATCTGAAGCTTGCCTCCGACGCATGGTACACAGCCTAGGGGACGCAGTGTCTCGTTCCCCACTTGGAGAACCATGGTTACATACGTAACCTGAGACGTTCCCCTTCATGGGAACTTCGAACTGCGTCCCCTTGTGGTCGCTATGGGGAACGATATACCCACGCCACCATGCTGAGGGGAGTGCAAGCCAATTTTGAGCGAAAGGCGAGCACTAAGTCAACTCTACCAGGCTAAGGGAGTTGCCCCTGGGACGGTTGATGGCTGTCAGTGACATTATCCCCTTCGGCCAAAAACCCGAGCTGCATACCCTAAAACTCTTACCTGCTAGGTGCCGGGACTACCGGACCCAGGGTAGAGCTCAAAGGCTTGGAATCAGAAAAAGATTCCTTTAAGGGGATCTGGCCAAGCACCTAGTGGTAGTAACTAGGTCCTGGCCGGTCACCCAGGGACTACCACTTGCTCTGCACGAGCTCGTTTGAGGGAACTGTCTCAACAGACCCTTTGGTAGCGACACACTGTTCAAACCCAAATTTTGGGACAAAAAGGTAGAGTGGGGCCCAAGGCACAAACCCGGGGCCTGACCAACTCAAAGAAAGGGCACGAGGCTACAGCGCGTAACCCTACCATACAGGATTTTAGAAAGAACGCAGAACACTTGTTGTGCGATCTTACCACTGAGTGGATTTTAGAAAGTGCCCAGAGCTTTAGCGTGTGCACTTATATATATATTTTTGGTAACGTTCTATGACGGCTCTGGAGAGCGGAGAACTCATTCCTCAGAATGAGAGGGAACTCAGATGCTCAGAAGGGAGCGCCATGCTCATAGGTGACCCTCTAAGGTGAGGGGAGCAGTGATAGCTCGCCCATCAATGAGCTCTGGAGAGCGGAGAACTCATTCCTCAAAATGAGAGGGAACTCAGACGTTCAGAAGGGAGCGGCATGCTCATAGGTGACCCTCTATGGTGAGGGGAGCAATACTAGCTCGACCAACAAGGAGCGCTCCTAGCCTGGATCTAGTATCGACGAGTGAGGTAATCACTGCGATAGCCTTTAGAAATGGATCGTACTCATCATTGGTTCCTGCGCATGAGATTAGTCCCGGAGCGAAGTCGGAAGAGTCAGGTCCGGAACGTCAGTAAGGTAGTTTCTAGGAAACATAAATCTTTACCTAAAACATCATGAGTCCAGTATAGAGACTTCAATGTTAAGCACAGGAAGTTTCCACCTAACCTCGGTCAGGTGGAGTTTACGGTGGTTGCAGGGGAATTAGAGAGGAATAAGAGGGCAGATGCCCCCCTAAGGGAAAGGAGTAGATGTCTTACTCTTGTCCGGACGAAAGTGTCGTTTAGGACGCCTCGTCTGGAACACCTCCCTCAGGGTTTGCCTCTCTCTGACCCACGCCTCTCTCTTTAGCCCTACCCGCAGGCGGGGGAGGGGCATGAGTCACGAGACTAGCCTTCTGAGCCCATCTCTGATCCTCAGACCGAGATGGGCTAGGACCCCTGGTTGTTCGGGCTCAAACCTGGACTTTATAGAAAGCCTTATCCAGGTCTTTCAGCAGATCAGTCTGGTACGCCTGAAGCACCGCCATAGTGTGCAACGAAGCAACGGTCTGACCTGCTGCTGCATATGCCCTGCCATTTAAGCAAGATTCAGGGGCTTAGATGGCAAGGAGGGAGCCTTAAGAGAGGATCTCTCACCCACAGAGAGATAGCTGGCTATCGTCTCTTGCACAGGGGGAATCCCCTCATAGCCATTTTCACGCATCCCCTCAATGTCATCATAACTAGTATGCTGAAACCTATGAATATGAGAAAAAATAGCTTTTTCCACTCCTTCTCAACACCCACATGGAGATTTAGGAAGAAAGGAAGGCTCGCTCAAGCTGGGGGTTTATGGCCAGAAAGATTATTTTATGATCCATAACCTCCAATAACTCGTCATATGCAGTGCAGGAGGATTGAGAGGGTTCAGTCTCAACTTCCTCGTCCTCAAACATCTCCTGCTCTTCCTGGGCATAACCCAGCAGAGCACTAGCCGTTGAATCTGATGATGTCAGAAAGATCGCATCGTCACAATCCAGCAGCTCACTCTCGTTCTCGGCCGACGCGCGCGAAAAGGGACGGTCCCTCTCTAACTCATCGGCCATATCCAACTGCGAACCCCGCGATTTCATTCGCCTCTGTGCCTTGGCAGCGGTGGGTCCCGAATCGCGGGAAGCAGACGGCTGCCTCTCTTTCCTCGAAAATCTAACTAATAATTGGATACATGTTTTTGTATTTGTTTTGAAAATCGTTTTTGAAAGTCTTTTCATAGAAAAAAGCTCACAGTGAATGCAGATTTTCCCCTCAAGGACATCGCGTGCGTGCTCCTTGCCCCCAAAAAAAGACGCAAAGATTGTGTGTGTCATCGGGTGTCAAATAACGAGGACACGGTCTACACACTTCTTAAACACCTTGCTAGTGCTCGCCATGATAGAGAGAAAACTGTACTCTTACTAGATTGCACGCTTCAAACAAGCCAGTCAGTCAAGACGAAAGAAGTGGATGATGTATTCTCCTGGCGCCTCTTATACTGTGGTCGCGCCGGTAGTGACGTCATAGGCTGTCGCCGGCCAATAGGTGGTGTTTTTATATATGTATGCTTCAGACACGGGTCACGCTGACGGCGTTCCCCATAGCGACCCCTAGGGGACGCAGTTCAAAGTTCCCATGAAGGGGAACTAAGGTTGAAGTTGGTGTTCAGTGGCACCTGCAGGTGTACGGCTGTATGCACAAAGTCGAACGCGCCTAAAAACACGAACTCTATCGGGAATTTTATCTAAAAAGAGCAGCTGACTTTCACTCAGTAATGACTTAAACTTTTATTATGAAAAATTTAAGTTTAAATGTGGATTATTTTTATGATACTGTTTTGACTTTTGCATTTAAATCAAGGTTGTACGAAAAAAAAGTTATTTTCTTTAAGACTTTGTTGGTTAACATTTCCTTTAAAATTACATTGTTTACTTTAATTTGTATAATAAATAACTTGTTTGACTTGTTATAGGCTTTCAACTTGCAAAATCAAAACAGAAGGCTTTGGATCTCTTACTTCAGCTCTGAAGTCAAACCGTCAGCTGAGAGAACTGGACTTGGGCAACAACAGGCCTGGAGATCAGGGAGCAGAGCTGCTGTCTGCTGTTCATCACCCAAACTGTAGACTCAAAACACTGAGGTAAGGTAGACAAATATCGTTTTTCATAAAGTTGGTAAATGAAGCATATATTTCAACTAATTTCTGTCTCAGGTTGGACAAATGTGGAATCACAGAGAAAAGTTGCACCGCTTTGGCTTCAGCTCTCAGCTCAAAGACCTGCAGTCTAACAGATCTGGATCTGAGCATTAATGATCTACAAGACTCAGGGGTGAAGAAGCTCTGCGTCGGACTACAAAGTCCTCACTGTAAACTAGAGAAGCTGAGGTAACAAAAAAAGTGAAACCAAATCAGATTTCCAAAACAAATACACAAATATGTATCCGATTATTAAATAGATTTTCCACTTTCTGAAAATCCACTCTTCTCTCTTCAGGCTGTCCAACTGTAAAATAACTCATGAAGGTGTGACGGCACTGACTGAAGCTCTGAAATCACATCCATCCCATCTGAAAGAGCTCGATCTGCATGAGAATGATCTGGAAGAGGCAGACTTGAAAGTGCTTTCTATGATACTGGACAAATCATCACACAAATGAAAGAAATAGCTCTAAAACAAATGTTTTACGTAATGCTTTTGAAAAAAGAAAAGAGGGCAACTCATTAAATGCATTAATATTAATGTCATGGCAAGCTGTACGTAACATCATGAACTTATGGAAAGGATTTCACGCTGGGTTTGCACTAATGGAGAGATATGTGGGTTTTGGATAATGTAGAGAACGACAACTGCAAACAATTTCTTCTATTTTATTTTATGAACTAGATACAAAAGATCATAAATAAAGCTCATAAGTTAGGTGCATCTAAAGGTGGAAATAAAGAAACTGTTAAGACTCCTCAACCTGTTACGTGTACTGCTGTTTTACAATGTTAAATTCACTGCCGACATGAATATGCTCGCTGTATAATTAAATATATTCCATAAACACATGGGAAGAAGATGACGGAACTCAGAAGCTGTACATGGAAACGTCTGCTGGTATTATGTACATCATGAAGAAAAACTATTAAAAACTATGTACATACAAATCCTAGATTATGTACAGTGAAAAAAAAAATTCACAAAATATATCTCGCAATGATTCAGTTCAGCAGTTTCAAACATTTTATCAAATTCTACACAGATTAATTGTTTGCGTAGGATTTATTTAGATGTGGAAATAAATGAAACTAGATGTACAAAGAAAATAGGAAAGACCATAAGTCCTTTACTTTGCTACTTAAAAATGCAAAGATTGGATACAAGGAACACGAGTAACTTAAGACTAAATCTTATCTGGATCTATCTCCTCATTCCCTTTATTGTATTTTTTTTTTTTCAACAAATAAAGCAATATAATTTTCCATTCAGCAATGTCTCTGAAACTCCCATCTGGCCTTCATAAAACAAACACACACAGTCCAAAAGGTCTGTTAGTTTCGTTTGCAAAGGCTCAAAATCTCCCGAGGCAAACGATCTGTTTGAATATGTTCAAATCTGATCCACTGGGAATAATTCCTTCCTGCTGATGACGAGCGGCCATTCTGAAAAGATCCTGAGGAGAAAAGCGTTGTAGTGTGTTTGCACTTAGTTGAAACAGTTCTTTCCACTTACAGAAGGAGGACAATTCCCAAACTTTCTCCTGTCAAAAAATACTGAACAACAGGGCCAGAAACATCTCATCCAGAGAGACACATTAAGCCATTTTAATTGTCTGCAAAATGCCAGTTTAAAATCCTTAGATTTGAAGAAAATTCTTCTAGAAGCACAAAGCGGCCCAGAAAAGTGCAGTTTAGCTCATCCATTCTGATCTTCATTCCGTTCACATTAATTAAAGTGCAAGAGTGAAATATTCCGTCCCTCTTGTAATCCATGTTAAACAACACGATGCATTGTTTTTTTTCCTCGTCACAGATCAGACAGGAATCTTCGTGTCTTGTCTGTGATGCATTCCAGACTCCTGCATGCTGCTCAGGATCTTCCTCTGATGTGCACTGCATGAGATTCCCATCTTGGCCAGATCCCTGTAAAAGAGGGAGCTAAAGTCATCTTCAAGCGCATCAGGATGTGTAACTGAGTGTGTAATGTTAAAGTGATGCTCACTCGTGACTCATGGGTAAGATGTTCTCTAAGCTGCAGTATCCTGCTGTGCTGAAGTTTTCTCTGTATTGCTCAAGTCCAATGATTTTCAGCCATTCGTCCACAGAACCCAAAGAGGGGGCGGAGCCTTCGGAAGGGGCGTGGTGAAGCGTGGAGGGGTGGGGCCTGAGGATGACAACAGAGAATACATATTAGTCCTGAGAAAATGAATTGTATGTGTACTGTGTGTGTGTGTGTGTGTGTGTGTGCAAAATGCAAAAAGGTTTTTTTAGGTAAAGCCTGAAACATACACTACAGTTTAAAAGGTTGGGGTCTGTATGATATTTCATGTTTTTGAACATACTCACCAAGGCTGCATTTATTTAATTATTAAAAATGTAAAATATTACAATTTAAAATGACTGGTTTCCATGTACTATATTGTCAAATGTCATTTATTCCTGTGATGCGCAGCTGTATTTTCAGCATCATTACTCCAGTCTTCAGTGTCACATGATCCTCCAGAAATCATAATAATATGCTGATTTGCTGCTCAGAAACATTTCTTATTATTTTAATGCTGTTAAAATAACAGTTGCGCTGCTTTGTAATTTTTGTGGAAACCACGATACATTTTTTATGAATTTTAATTAATTAAAGAACAGCATTTATTGGAAATGCAAATCTTTCCTAATATTATTGTTTTTACTGTCACAATTGATCAATTTAATGCTTCCTTGCTGAATAAAATTAGTAATTTATAAAAAATAAAAAAACTACAATGCATTGTGGAAAAAGCTGGAAAACAATGGCAGATTAAAAAAGCATTTTGAAACTTTGCAAACTATAGGGTTAAAGATTACAGCCGTTATAAGCCGTTTCTGTCAAGAATACATTTCTAAAAATGTCCCCAGAAGAATACAACCTAATTCATGCTCATAAGGGAACAAAGGATTTTTTTTTTAATTAGCATTGACAAATGCCAAACACATATTTTAGGACTTATACCAAAATATACCCAAAATAGCAATAAAAATGTGAATGTAAATCTCCACGTATCTGCAAGTGTGCATGTTCACCTGCTGGCGTCTCCCGCCGTCCTCTTGAGCGTGGCAGGATTGCGTATGAGTTTGTCCAGCATGTTGACGATCTGGCTGAATTTGGGTCTGTCCGCTCGTTCCCTCATCCAGCACTCCAGCATGAGCTGATGCAGAGCCAGCGGACACTCCATGGGCGGCGGCAACCGGTAGCCTTCCTCTATTGCCTTTATCACCTAGGAAACAGGGCAGAGGAAATG
The DNA here is from genome assembly GCA_027474115.1 of Schizopygopsis malacanthus. Classification (NCBI taxonomy): domain Eukaryota; kingdom Metazoa; phylum Chordata; class Actinopteri; order Cypriniformes; family Cyprinidae; genus Schizopygopsis; species Schizopygopsis malacanthus. The sequence continues at coordinate 52,055,534 of CM049865.1, forward strand.
AACGGCTGATCTTGCTGAACTACGGCATTCAGTCCGTTTGTATAACTTGGCATGGCACACAATAGCACGATAAAGCCGAGCGTTAAAACCTTGCATGCATTCCTGGAAAGCGTACTATGGGAACGCCCAGCGCTGAAGGCATGACAAGCACACCTAATTAATTAGATTTGTGGTACAGTGCCACTTACATCCTGGTTGCTCATGTCCCAGTATGGTCGTTCACCGTATGACATCACTTCCCACATGATGATGCCGTAACTCCACACGTCACTGGCTGAGGTGAACTTCCTGTATGTGATGGCTTCTGGTGCTGTCCAACGGATGGGAATCTTCCCTCCCTGTGATTGACAGGTTCATGTTATTGACAATAATACAATTAATTCTAAACAACATTATACAACAGAACTAATCTGAATAAGTGACACTCCTAGAAGTCTGATATTCCACTGTTCCAGGTGTGTGTGCACTTGGATGGGTTAAATGCAGAGAACACATTTCACTGCTGGTTATACTCTGTATAATTGTGTATGTGACAAATAAACTCATCTGATCTTAATCATTATCATTATTATTAATCATTATCATATTACAGTATCGGAACCAGTGTTAAGGTGCATTCACACCAGACGCGAATGATTTACATGTTAAGTCAATGCAAAGACGCGAAAGACAATCCTGCGTGCGAATTGAGTGTTTTTTTCGCGGTATTCGCGCGAAAGGCGCAAATCGCGTGAGTTGAAAAATCTGAACTTTGGCGGATATTTGCCAGAAAATCCGAAACAACAATGGAGGACAAAGTAATTGTGGTTGTATGTGGGTACCCGGAGCTGTATATACATCTTCGTACTTTTACAAAAACAGGAATACATTTTGCAATGAGACTGGAGCTGCCTGGCAGAAGCCCCTCCCATGACGTGTATTCGCATCTGTTGTGTAGTTTCACGCGCGAATGGCGCGAATTACTCGCGCAAATGAAGCGAGTAAACTCAAAATGTTCAAGCGTCCAACTTCGTGCGAATAGCGCGATTTATTCGCGTCATTCGCATCTGGTGTGAACGCACCTTTAGTATTGTGAAATTCTGATAATTCTGTGATATTGTGTGTGTGTTATATATATATATTTTTTTATTTTTAATATTCCAATTGCTAAAATTACTAAACCTGAAAATACACAAAAAAATGTTTTTTTTTATTTTTTTTATGAAATAGACCTTCAAAAGTACTAATAAACACAACAAACACATCAAAAATGACTAAAGCTTACACTAAAATGAAAACAAAAAACTTTAAAATATTAATAAATCCTATGAAACTATATTAATGATACAAAAACAACACTGAAAACATCACTTTCGGTTAGGAAGCTTGTGTTGTTCCTACATTTATAAACAAAATAACTGGCCATTATATGTTCTAAGGTTACTTGATTGTATATTTGATAATATGAATGTAAAATGATTTATATATAAATGTAAAAACATAATCCCACTCTTACTCTGGTAGTGTACGCTGCTTCTGGCTCGTCTTCAAGCACTCTGGACATCCCAAAATCAGACACTTTGCACACCAGGTTGCTGTTCACTAGGATGTTCCGTGCTGCCAGATCTCGGTGAACGTAACTCATGTCAGACAGATATTTCATTCCGGATGCGATTCCTCTCAGGATGCCCACCAGCTGAATAACTGTGAAGCGGCCGTCATTCTTCTGAAAGAGAAAGAACACATCCGACCTGAATAACGACATCAAAGTCATGATTGTTCTCGTAAATCTTTTAGGACGGAGAAAAACTTTTCACTGTTTCCTTTACTAAGAACATGTCATGCATCAGTTTTTTAGTGGAAGTGACACAATCCGAACTAGATCAGTGCTTGTCCAAAGGGACAGGTTTGTACTAGTTAGCATGGGTCAGTTAAAGATGTTAATACACTGTTCTGCAGCCAAAAAAATAACATTATTTTAGGCATGACTTTGAGTGATACAACATTTCCAAAGCCAGGAATATAGCAAAATAGGCTAAATTATACGTGACTTAAAAAATAGAACAAATTATAACATTTGTTTTATTTATAGATATGCATGTATAATACTTACTATATGTGTGTGTGTGTTAAATTGCATGAAATTCACTACCACTTTGAAAATATCTGTCAGTGGATTTTTGTTAATTTGGATGTTTTACTATCTGAATTTAAAACCGATTTTATTTCAACGTAGAAAGACACTGAAACACAATCTTACTCTGAGAAACATGTCCAGTGAGCCGTTCTCCATGTACTCCGTAATAATCATAACTGGTTTGCCTGCAATCATGAATAGAGACAAAAAGAGAACAATTACATTTCTGTATGAAAATACAACAAGTCTAGTCTGAACGGTAAAGGAGTTTTATATTTTACCAGTTCTTATGTTACTCCCTCCTCAGGATAAATCATGTTGAATATAGCTGTCTATTAATTTAATACATGCACATTTATTTAACAAGCAGTGAAACTTTCCCACTGACAGTATTTGAATGCCACAGATGCGACACCGTTTACTGAAACTTCTTGAGTATTGCACAAAAGTCAATGTCAACCAGATGTAAACACTGAGCACAGAACATGAATATCAGTTATTCAAAGAGAATCAACACAGTCACGGGCCGGCTGATTGACACTTAGCCAATGCTCCTCTCCTTTAGAGGAAGTGCAGTAAATACAGCTCGACCAGACACATTGTCGGCCATCTTTGTTGGGTTGGCCTTTCTGATGACCTTGAGGCGAGTTTGACTGACAGCTCCTCCAGAGGGCCTGAGGAGCAGGTGACCTCTGACCCCGCCCCCTCACTGTCTGAGTTTCCCAGCCCCGCCCCTCTCCGCCCACCCTATTACAATGCTAATGAAGCGTTTACTGACTTCACGTGTACGGCTGTGCCGACACGCATGTGTACGTTTGACAATGAACTCTGCGAGACAAGGGTTATAATCTCCATAAAAAACATAACACAATATACTATTTATAATAAAAAACTGTTAAAAAAATTACATTTTATTCTTGCATTTATAATACCACTTCCACAAGTCATTAAAAAGTCAAATAATCACAAAGAACTGCTGTTGAATCATTGATGAGAGACACCCGAGAGGCCCTGCTATCCCACACATCACCTTATATACATATTTAGATTCACTTCATACTCATTTACATTATGCAAATCAAGCATTCAACTCCATTAGCTCTGCTGTAACACAAAGCAGGAGACTTAAGATGGCTTTATAGTTTCATGGGGACGTTTATGAGCTAAAATTAAATTAAAGATTGACAGTGCTGGCTGATATCCAACTGTTAGAAATGCCTGCCACAATTTGAATATCCTAAGAGATTATAAATCATTGTTTTGATGTCACCTGCTGCTCAAAACTAACTTTTAGCATATACAGCATACTTTATTTAAATAACATGCATGTAAAAACAAATATACAATTAACTATTTTATATATATATATATATATATATATATACACATATATATATATATACATACATACATACATACATATATATATATATATATATAAATAAAATATATCTATTTTTTAAATGTTCAGTAAAAAATAACCAAATATACAAATATATTTATAAATATATAAAGATCATTGTATAAAACTTAAATAGTTTAAATTATATAAAAACGTATAGAGATATAGCTATATATTGGATACACAATAATAATAAATATTGTACCAAACTTTATATAAATTTATATATTTAAATGTTATAAATTATATATTGATATTTAAGTTATATATATTTATGTCAAATATTATAATAAAATACTATTATATACTTTACTAGAATATATTTTTCACAAATTGTATATAGCAATAACATATTGTAAATATAAAATATAGACATAGATAAATATGAAAATAAATAACAATTATGAATTTAATATATATCAAATGATAAATGACTATATATATATATATATATATATATATATATATATATATATATATATATATACATACATGTATTTATATATATGCGTGGTAAATAATAATAATAATAATAATAATAATAATATATATATATATAATATTTGAAGTATTAAATATATATAATTAAATATGAAAAATGACAAGGATAAAAAAATGTGGAAAAAAAGACTTATTAAAACATTCAGCTTCTCACATTTAAAATGAATCTTTTAATTCATTATCACTCAATGTGTTATAAAAGTAGAAGAATAAGAAACATACTAAATGTGTAGCGTGTGGAGTCTGATTTTCTCTCTCTCTCACACACACACACACACACACACACACACACACACACACACACACACACACACACACACACACACACACACACACACACACACACACACACACACACACACACACACACACACACACACACACACACACCACACACACACACACACACACACACACACACACACACACACACACACAGCAGAGGATGTAGGTTAGAGATATAGGGTGACACTCTAACCCCAAACACATTTAGCTCTGACGACGTGATTAATGAGTCTGCTGTGCTTTTTAGCTCACATTAGCCGTCCAGAGCGACCCACTCCATCTGGAGACCACAAGGTTGTGTGTGTGTGTGTGTGTGTGTGCGTGCATCACACAGCAGTTTTTGTCAAGACACGCTCAGCAAGCAAAAAGACAGATAAGCTGGACATGCATTCATAAACACACACGGCCATTAGCACATCAAAAGAAAAACACGGTCTATCAGCAGCCTGTTCTTTAGGGGGTTTGAACTCACTTAATATCCCAACTTCTGACCATAGCATTCTGCTGTCTAATTCTCAGAAGCATAAACGAGTTTTTATTAGCATGGAATGTACGGATTTTGACTAACTGGGGCAATTTATTTGTGTAATAGTAATTTTTTGATTCAGGAAACTTAAAATTAATCTCTGTCCCTGAATTCCAAGCATAAACGAGTTTTTAAAACCAACATTAGCTTTTGCTTTTGATGGCATTAAATGACACACACACGCACACGCACACACACACACACACACACACACACACACACACACACACACATATATACATGTATGTAACATTTGAAAGCTTTTGTTCTTTGAAATGCATTAAAGCGATACATACATATATATATAACTAGGGGTGGGGATTAATTTTTTAAATCTAGATTAATTTATTTGAATTAATCTGTAATAGTAATTTTTTTGCCGAAAGCATTCATGTGTGCTACCCAAATAATGACTAAAAAACTTTGAGAAGTTTCTCAAAGGTGGCGCATTCAGGGGCGCATCTCCTGTTTCCAAAATGCATCACAAACTTTAATCTCTTCCCGTCCCAGATGTTTTTTTTTTTTTTTTTGCCGCTGTCAATTACATAAAATTAATCACAGCTGCCCACCTTATTAGTTGTAAAAACCCAAAATGTCGTTTTTTGTTATTAATTGAAAGCCCACCATGCACAGATTAAATTTCATGTAAATCAACTAACACACACGTCTTCTATTTTTATTTTTTAGGAAATTCTGCTTAAAAGCGCAATGTGCACACAAATAAACGTAGAGTCTTTTTGTAATTGAGCGCACCGGAGCCTGTCCTGCAGCAAACGCGCTTCCACACAAACACTTCAATAGCGCACATTTCTCTAGGTTAACATCATATTGAGCGGCCATGTAAAGTTGCTACTACATACATCTTTCAGATGAAAAGCCATATTTGAGGTTGATGAATGATAGGTGAGCGTTTGGATGTCCTGCCCGATTGTATTACCAACAGCCTCTTTGAAACTCGTTCTCGCCCCCTACTTTTGTTCCGCGCTAAAATTCAGGGTGTCATCATAGCTTGCGTAATAGACCCAGCTCCCAACCCAACTTTGAGAATAGATTAACGGCGAATTTTTTTTAGCGATACATAACGCACACGTTAACGCCGATAACGGCCCACCATATATATATATATGGGTAGTTGACGTATCAATGTGTCCTATGGTGTGACGGAAAAATGTGAAAAAAAACTCACATTGAAGATAAACCTCTCTCGTGCTATTTCTAACTCTAAGAATGAAGATATAATTTTTTTCATGTTATTTGTATGTTACGTTTGTTTTCAACATTTTTGTTGTCACACCATAGGACACAGTCAAATGTTTTATTTGTCAACTACCCATATATATATATATATATTAGGGCTGTCAATCGATTAAAATATGTAATCGCATGTTTGTCATGAGTTAACGCATGATTAATCGCACATTTTTATTTGTTCTAAATGTAACTTAAACGAATACTTTTCACATTTTTAATACTCTAATCAACATGGGCATGGACAATACGGATGCTTTATGGAATGAATGTTTATTATTGAAACCTAGTCAACATAGAGCATGACTAATTGACATGTTTCAAAGGTCATTGATGTTTTTATGTATATTAGACACACGAACAAAGAAATGCTAGTTTCTCATTACTTCTCTGTCTTGGCACTGAGCAATTTACTGACACAAACCTGTTTACATTTCTGCACACTTCTTCTGAACATGCAACATGTACATTTATTATTGCATTTGTTTGCCTCTCTGTGCCACATACTGTATTTTAATGCAGCTAAATTCTCAATAAAACTGTTTTCATTTATATATTTTACTGTTTCTGTTTCTTGTGGCAGTACCGGCGAGTCTAAGTTGGCAACACTGTGCATCTCCATTTCTCCAACAACGGGCTGGACCACGGGTCGAACAGAGAATGCGCGCTGCGTTAATCGCACGTTAAAATTAGTGTCGTTAAAATGAACTTGCGTACATTTTTGACAGCACTATTATATATATATATATATATATATATATATAAAAAAACTTAATGCTGATATTTTTTAATTCAGCATCATCAACATAGGTAATATTAGGTTTGCAGGAGACAAATACAAATCTATGATGTTAACATAACTTACATTTGGTGACCACTCCTTCCAGGTGAATGATATTCGGATGGTCAAACTGGCCAATCACGCTGGCCTCGCTCAGGAAGTCCAGCCTCTGCTGCTCGGTAAACCCCGCCTTCAGGGTCTTAACGGCCACACAGATCTCTCGCTTTCCAGGAAGCTTCAGACGACCGCTGCACACCTCGCCAAACTCACCTACAGAGACAGGAAGTGACTTTCACATGCATCTATCGTCAGTAAATGACATGCTGAAGACATAAAGGGCTGTTAACGTACCGATGCCGATCACCTTCTCGATCTTGATACAGGAGGTATTGATCTCCTTAGCGAACTCCCTGATGGCCTGGTTGGGGTCTTCATAGGTGAAAGGGTCCACGTATATTCTCACCCCTATCGGCACATTAACGCAAGGTTCGAGAATGGAACATTTTCATTTTTTGTTCCAGTTGAGGAGTAATGAAAGGTGTTTTCTTACCTGGCTGCAGGGTTTTCTCCTCTGCCTGTTTAGTTTTGCTGTATTTGCTCTTCCTGAGATTAAAAAATGCACACTTTTTCAGCATTTATACTTTTATTTATCCATCACAATAGTATTATAAAGAAATGTATATACTACAATAGTACTTTTGAATACTTTAATACTTTTGACATTTGGCTGCTTTTGCTATTTTGATAAGTGCATTAAAGCTGATACATATAAGTTAAATTCTTCATTCTTATTTTGTTAAAAACAACTGTACATAATGAAAAGTATTTATTGATATTTGTGATCTCAGCATCATGAAATTAGGTAAGATTAGGCCTTTTATGTAAATCAGCAGAATTAATTTTCAAGATACAGAGCAGTGTAATACAAACATATACGAACAAATTTATTTTAAACTCTTTTATATTTAAAAATAAATAAATAAAACATCTGTTTAAAATGATTTTGTTTAAATAAAAAAACCTGTCATTTCACTTTTACACTTACACAAGCATTTTTTTTATTATAATCATATTATATTTTAATTGTTCAAAACTTTATAAAGTTCTATTAATTTTGTTATGTGCTTTTGTTATTTTCTATTAATTTTTGTTTTTAAATATTTATATTTAGCTTAATTGTTATTGCAGTTTTATACATTTTAGTGTTTCAACTTTTTCATCTAATATTTTTGTTTTATTTTATTGCAGCTTCATTTCAGAAAATGATTTGTATTTGTAGTTTTAGTTCCCGTGAACAATAACAACATTGGTCTGTCATCATGGAAAAATACCAGATGTTCTGTCACCTTTTGGTGATGATGAAGGTAATGATGAGGATGAGGAGGAGAACAACAACACATCCGGCCACCAACAGCAGCAGCACAGCAGAGCTCATAACTCCTCCAACAACAGGAGCTGCGACTGAGAGAGACACAACTACATTTATTCTCTTATTCATGCAGCAGATTTCTGCATATTTATGCACTATTTTATGCTGTTTTGTAGTATAAATAGTGTGAGTAGTTCACTCACACTGAAAATTCTAAAAGAAAAAGTGCACTTTAAAACCCCGAATGATGCACTTAATCGAAAAAACTAAGTGCGGGTTGTTAGAAACTTCCTGCACTTGTGCTTTAATTACATAGCGGAGGGGGAGGAGCTATCAAACTCTAAAGTTGAATGACAAAATAACCTTATATAATCCATACACTTAGTATATAGTCCATAGTACACAGTGTATAAGTGTACAGTATATTGCGTGTCATTTGGGATGCAACATGTCAGTTTTTTATATTAGATATTCTTTGAGTATATATATGAAGCTGATTTTAGATCATTCTGAACTCTACACTCACCGGTGTTGGTGCTGAACTCAAAGGGGGCGCTGAACTCCCCGTATCCCGCGGCGGTGCGAGCACGCACGTGAAACACGTAGGAGGTCAGCGGAGTCAGGTCTTTAATATCAGCGCTACGAGACGTCGTCTTTACGATGTGATAACTCCTCTCGTTCTGATCCTGAGATTCATAAATAAAGAGAGAGACAGAGAACGGAAGACAAGAGGAAGGTAAGAAGTCAAAGGGCACATTAGGGGGCTATTTTAACTCTAATAAAAACCTCACTTCCTATTTATCCAAACAGCGAATGTCCACAGGAATTGCTATAGTGTGTACTTTCAGCGTGTTTGAACAATAGCTTCTTAAAGGAACAGTGCACCCAAAATGTCATGCTTTTAAAATATGACAAATAAAAACAAGAACATTCACCTTCTCGTAGTATTTGACCTCATACTCCAGTATGACGCCGTTGGGTTTGTCGGGTTCGTCCCAGAACAGAGAAAGCGTGTGGCGCGTGATGTCCTTACTCTGAACCATCATGACCGTGGAGGGAGCTGAGGACAGACAGAAAGAGTTCATATATTTATAAAAGGTTTATGCTTACTAAATCGTACTTTTGTCAGGTTTTCCTGACACATCTGTCTTTCTTTTATCACATCACAGACGAACAGAGAGGGAAAGGATAAACCCAGAGGACAAGGAGAGCTTTTTCTTCTTCTAAACTGTGGATTTGGAGTTAAGACCACTATTGTCTGTTTGGGTTTTTTCCCCCGAAGCTGTTTTTGTTGAGGGTGAGAAAGTCAAACACAACTGAGATGTGCGTCGTCTTCTCGGATTTTCCAAAGACACATCACACAGTCGAAAACACAATAAACAAAAAGAGAAAAACGGATCAGGAAGATGACAAAGATCTTTATGTATTAGCTTCCTCTACCAAACAGAACAACTCGACATATCAAAACCACAGAAAGCTCGGCGTATTTCCACAGAATTCAAACGCTGTTTTTGGCAAAGTCCTACACATTGTCTTGTGCATTTTGGCTAATTAGTGGTGTTTGCCAAGTCATTCATCACTGTTACAATTGCTCATACTTCCCATTGAACAAACATCAAACTCTAAGGACACGATGTTTCAGATAACGAAGAGTTTTGGCCTCGTTTCCACATGGTCAAACAAACAAAAAACTAAACGATAGCAACACCCTAAAAACCACATGGCAACACCCTAAAAACCACATGGCAACACCCTAAAAACCACATGGCAACACCCTAAAAACCACATGGCAACACCCTAAAAACCACATGGCAACACCCTAAAAACCACATGGCAACACCCTAAAAACCAAACAAACTAAAAAAAAAACTAAAAACCAATGCAACACCCTAAAAACCACGTATAAACCACATAGCAACACCTTAAAAACCACATAAAAACCACATGGCAACACCCTAAAAACCACATGGCAACACCCTGACAACCACTAACAACACACTGACATCATAGCAGTGAGTTTTAATCATATTTCTTCAAAAAATGTAAACAAACTTGCGATGAGGATGCTTTCAGCTAGCAAAAAAAGTTAACTATTAGTTCTATTTAACATATTTTAACATATCTAGTAGGGCTAGAAAAAATAAAAAGATCATAATTTTAAATGTTACATAGTTTGTTTGTAGGGTTGCAAAATTTGGCCAAATATTGTGTGATTATATATCAATATGACTATAAAATATTAATATTAATAAGAACTAAAATATTAAACAATAACAAGAAATATTAATATTAATTCACTGTAAAATAAAAAAATATATATTTGAAGTAAGTATTGAAGAAAAATAATAATATAATACAATTCATTTTATTTTGAAATTAAAGTTAAAATTACAATACTAATATTTATGGATGTTTTCATTTCTTCATTTGAAACCCATAAAGTATCAATTTTGTTGACAACAGGCTCTTTATAAAAAAAAAAATATATAATTTATTTGAAGAATAACTTTTAACACCCTGTTATAATACTAATATTTATGGCTGTCTTCTCTTCTTAATTTACACACATTGAATTATTGAGCTTTTATTGTGAAAGAAAACCACATATAGCCCTTAAAGCTCCTCTTTTGATGTCAACAGCCAGTTTAAGTGATTCTCATAACAAGCTTGGGAAGACGGTTGGTGCATGCTGCAAATGCACGTTATAAGAGACCCAAACTAAAAGCAGATGTGGAGCGGAGCAGCTACTGTGGATTGAGCAGCTTTGAGATGCTGGAAACCCTAGATCATGAGCTGCTTGTGTGCTGTGCTTCACTTTGAAACATGCAGTGCATATATTTAATTAAATCGCCACCTTTGCAATAAGCTGTTGCAATTTCAGGTTTTATATGGATTAACTCGTGAAGCAATAATATATAGATCAATTCTTCTCCACAATCAGCACAGAAAACGTTCATTGTTGGATTATCTTCAAGCGTCCTAAATTCAAATGCTTAAGCTAGAGTTTCATCTCTGTGCATTAGCGAGAGTGTGTGTGTGTGTGTGATTCTGTTAAACAATTCGATCCCCCGCCAGCTGTAGCAGCAGCTCGACGGCGGCCCTCTCCCATCTCACAGATCCGTCTTCCTCTGCCAGGCCTGACAGACTAAACGTGATTTAGGGTTGTCCCTCGGGGGACTCTGAGACGACCCCCTCCAGCCAAAAACACAGGGGTCACCGGCCCCCCTTCACCCACCTAACACACTCATCTCTAACACACATCCATCATGCCGTCTGCTCTGACATATATGGGCCGTAATGGAGTTGAGTGTGTGTGTGTGTCTGGCTGAGATAACTTAAAGGAAAGATGAGAATCTGCTCTCGTTCATCTTAAACACTCAGGCATGTTACGATTTTGTCAAATTGATTTAGGAACGTCATGTTATAAGGTTCATTTAACACCTTTAGTGCATGCTGGGATATGCTGCACTTCACATGCGGCATAAAGTTTTGTGGCATCCGTGTGAACTGTGACTGCATATGTGAAAAATATAATATAATATTATATTATAAACCCAATTCTAAAAATATTCAAAATCCATAAAACTGATAGTTATGACTAATAGCTACTAAAAAATCAACTTTGCCTTCACTGGAATAAAGGACATTTTAAATTATATTCAAGCAGAAAACGTTTAATTAAAATTTGTATAATATTTCACATATATTTTTTATAGTTTTATTTTTTACTGTATTTTTAATCAAATAAATTCAGCCTTGCTGAGCATAAGAGACTTCTCATTATTTTATTGTTTTCTATAAAAAAATAATTAGGGCTGTCAATCGATTAAAATATTTAATCGCGATTAATTGCATGATTGTCATGAGTTAACTCGTGATTAATCGCAACTTAATAACACACTTTTATTTGTTCGAAATGTTACTTTTTCAAGTTTTCTATACTCTAATCAACACGGGCATGGACAAATATGGATGCTTTATGCAAATGTATGTTTATTATTAGTGAAACCATAGTCAACATAGAGCATATCTTTCATCATATTTCTTTTCCTAACGATTAATAAAAAGCAGCAGCGTGTTACAGTAATTTTTACCTTGTTTCAGGAGGTTTTATGTACTCCATAGACACTTCTCTTTACTTCTGAAACTTTTAAGATACCTTCATTTGAATTTCACTTTAACTTTGACAGCATGCATAACTTGTGTTTTGTCTTTGTCAGCAGCATCTACGTTCAGACGTATATGTTAATTATTCTAAATATACACTCACGACCGCCCAGTGCATGATTAAGTAGGACACACGTATTCAGGTTCTCTGTTCTATAGCCAAAGGCACGTCAATGTATGGTAAAGCCCCACCCTCCACCCAAACCCCAGCCCTCCGATCCCTCAGGCTGATTTACAGGCTTGGCTTGTCACAGAAAGTTCCGGATCTCCAGCTAACGCTTCATTCCGACGGAAACCCAAGACACCATCAAGAGCACAGACCGTGAATCACACGTCCGCAATTACACACACAGCGCCATGAATCAAAATAGTGTTCTGACGCTCTACATGTGATGTGTGTGATGTGTTTGTAATGGAGCAGAAAGGTCATACAGAAGTTCTCCATAGGTGATTATGTGAGTGAAATTGAACCTCGTGAAATGTTTTCATTGAGGATTAGATGAGAAATATGCTACCAGTCCAAAAGTTCAGAATAATTAAGACTTTTTTATGATTTTGAAGTCTCTTATGCTTACCAAGGCTGCATTTATTTTATCAAAAATACAGTAAAAACAGTATTATTGTGAAATATTATTCCAATTTAAATAACTGTTTTCTAATTGATTTTTAATATGTAAATTATTCCTGAGATCAAAGCTGAAGTTTCTGCATCATTACTCCAATCTTTAGTGTCACATGATCCTTCAGAAATCAATCTAATATTCTGATTTGCTTCTTAATTATTATATGTGCTCAATTATCATAATGGTTCTTAAGTTATTATTATAAAATGTTAAAACATTGTTGCTGCTTAATATTTTTATGGAAACTGAAAAAAAATTCAGGATTCTCTGAATGTTCATAAGAACCTAGTTTATTGGAAATAAAAATGTTCTGTAACATTATAAATGCATTTACTGTCACTTGTGCTCAATTTATTGCATTGCTGAATAAATGTATTAATCCATTTTTTTATATTTTAAATCTAAATTTCCTGTTGTTAATGATAATAATTAATAATAAGAAATGTTTCTGTTGATCAGCAAATCGGCATATTAGAATGATTTCTGAAGGATCATGTGACACTGAAGACTGGAGTAATGATGCTGAAAATATTAATTTGTTCGCAGGAATAAATTCCATTTAAAAAAAAAATATTGCAATAGAACATAGTTATTTTAAATTGTATTAATATTTCACAATATTACAGTTTTTACTGTATTTTAAACAAATAAATGCAGCCTTGGTGAGCATATGAGACTTCTTTCACAAACATTTAAAAATGTTTAATTATTCCAAACTTTTGACTGATAGTGTGCTATATTTATCATCTAATCCTCAGTGAAAACATTTAGTGAGGATCAATTTCACTTGCCTAATTACATGCAAACATGATGCTTGATTAAATTTGAGCATGTTTGCACACACACACACACACACACACACACACACACACACACACACACACACACACACACACACACACTCACTCACCGGCCTGGTTGGTGGTGAGCGTGACAGACACGGCCTGCTCCAGACTGGGGTTGTGTTTGGACACCCCGTTGACGGCCCAGATCTGGAAGGTGTAGTTGGTGTGCGCCTGCAGCTGGATGAACAGACACCCGCGTGGAGCGCAGACTCAGCCGCTGCGGAGAGTATCGCACGTCGTCTCCGCACGGCGTGCATCTCTGCGTGTCTCGCACACACTGCTTACACACCACGTTATAGGTGAGATCCTGACGGCCTCCGGAGGAGAGAGGCGGACTCCATTCCAGCAGCACCGACGTCTCGTTGACATTAGATATCAGATTGTGAGGAGCGGACGGAGGACCTGCGATGAACACAGAGAGAAAGAGAGCAAGATCTTTAAGTGCATAATCCTTACATAAAAACAGCCTGCTAATTCTTAACGGAAAATGTGATTATATTTACATAACAATGTTGCAGTGGGGGGAAATTCAATTACATTTTAATGTTAATATTAATTATTTATCCTCATTTTATCATGAATTTATATGGGAACAAAACAAAAAGTATATATATATATATATATATACTTGTATGTGTGTGTGTGTGTGTGCGGTTTTTATTTTGTATTATAGATAATAGATCATTATAGGTTATCATAGATTATTATTATATACATTCTATCATAATATAATCTTTTTTAAATTTGAATAATATTTCAAAATATTACTAAAAGTTTGTACTATATTTTGATTAAATAAATGCAGACTCGATGAGCATAAATGACTTATTTATACACAACATATATAATACAATAAATATTAGAATAAATATTTACAATAAATTACATATATTTAATTCTCTCTCTCTCTCTCTATATATATATATATATATATCAGAATAATTTAAATTGAAATGATCTGATTGAATGAGCTTTAGTTCCACGGTTCAATTTTGTTACTGTTTATTTTGTGTGTGTGTGTGTGAGAGAGAGAGAGAGAGAGTGTGTGTGTGTGAGAGTGAGAGTGTGTGTGTGTGTGTGTGTGTGTGTGTGTGTGTGTGTGTGTGTGTGTGTGTGTGTGTGTGTGTGTGTGTGTGTGTGTGTGTGTGTGTGTGTGTGTGTGTGAGAGAGAACTTATGCAAGTACCATTTTGTGTATTCTAAAACTTTCCATTCACTCTGAAAAGTAGGATGAAAGAAGAGAGACAGAAGAAATGAGAGAAAATCAAGAACAGAAGGAGAAGACAAACAGCGTCTGTTCTACAAAGAGATAGAGCTGGTCATTAGTATGGAAGAGAAGGAGAGAAAGAGAAAGAGGACAGACAGACAGCTGGTAGAGTGAGACTGATACTGTCTCATTTAAATTCATGTATTTGATGTGAGGAACATCTGCTGTGCATACAAGGATGTAAACAGAAATAATCACATGCCCATGCACAACATTCTAGAAGAAATTTAGCTTTCAATTAAATATGTATATATATATACGTGTTTTTTGTTTGTTTGTTTTTTCAGACAATATACTTTTCAGCTCATTTTTCATATTTTAAAGGTATTTTGTAATTAACTTAATTTTTTATCTAGGGAAACAATTAAACATCATGAAGCTACACTGTAGACAAAGAGGAACATATGGCTAATATCCTATAAAGCAAGCATACTGAATCATATTTGATGTGTACATTTCCTCCTAATGATCAACATGATGAAAACTGATGTCTGAGTGATAGTTGATACTTTTTGCAAGTAAAATGCATTTTAGTATAATTGTAAAAAAAAAAAGGGCCACTTTTGTCTTTTTACGTTAAATCTTTACAGATTTTTTAGAGAAAACAAAAGATAACTTTTATTTTGATAGTAATATTTCAAAAGATGTACATCCATACATAATTTTTTAGAAAAATCATGCTAAAATGTGAGTATCAAATATGATATTGCATTGCATTTTTAGATTTTGTTCAATGGCTCAATAAACTGTTCCATTTAAATAAAACTAGATTTTTCAGACTATTATTTCTTATGTCTAGCTTTACGGGGTTAAAATCCTTATTAAATGGAAACTGTAAAATAAAAGATATTCATAGAAATGTTGAAGTAAACATTGAAAAAGTCACTTACATACCCATGTAAATCACCACCACAGTATCCAAAAAACACGGTACACCCACTTTAGACTAGTGTGAATGTTTATGCTGGACTCACGTGTGCAAGGCATGGCAGCGGGATCCGTCTCTGATCTGTAATATCCTTTGTCACAATCACAGGAAGTAGCTCCTTCTTTCATGGAGTAACTGCGTAGTGGACATTTACGACAGCCGCCGTCTGAAGAAAGAGACCTGTAGTAGCCCACCTTACACACTACGAGAGAAGGAAAGATACAGGACGGTGTTAATTCAGTGTAAAACAAAATACCTGGAGTATGACTCAAACTAGGGTTGTCACGATACCATAAAATGTCGTACGATACTATACCAGCTGAAGTATCACGATACCATCCATGCAGTGTTGTCAGTTTAAAATTAAATTCTACAAAATGAATAAAAAATGAATAAATAAATAAATTAAAACAGACAATATTTTTCTCTGAATACTTAATGTGAATTAATGACTGGCTATTGTTTTCCCTGAAATTAGGTCAACAAAACTCATCTTAGCACTGCACAGAAGCAGCATGAAGTGACATTTAGATGTGGCATTTGTACATTTAGACTGTATTTATTATTTATAATTGAATAAAATATTTTATGGGATTAATGTATTTTAAATACAAAATTCTGAATGTAGAAATATGTTGGAAAACATGTATATGCCTAGTTTTAGAAAAGAAACTGGTAAAAACGGCCAGCAGGTGACAGCAGTTCGTTATTGAATCACTGAGTCATTCAAACGATTCTTTCAAAACGGCTGAATACTGCCGGAGCGAATCAAATGACTGTTTTTATGAATGGTTTAGTGAATCAGTGATTCACCCAAGCCAACGATTCGGATTCAGATTCGAACACAAAAGGAAACACCATATTGTAGCGCACAGACTTGATAATCAATGGGAAATTGCTGTTATTTGTTTTGCTCCGGCAACGATAGTGTTAATGCGGGAGTTCAGGACCCGGAAGAGAGACGAGCGAGTTAAGCGCGCATCCGCATACGAGAGAGAGAGAGACGAGCGAGCAGCCGCAAATCCTAGCAGCGGCAGATCGATCAGACATTACGATATAAAGTATACACACACCATACTACACAGAGCACAGCAAAAAGGCATTTGGCAAACAATGTTTCTGTTAATTTGAACATGCATGCCAGCATTTTAAATAGTGTGCCAGCCGTGCATACAACATATATTACGGTATTACGGTATGAACGATACTACCGTTTAAAAAATGCAATGGCACCGCGGGTATTTTTAAGCTTTAGTATCGCGATACTATCTTAGTACCGGTATATCGTGCAACCATAACTCAAACTATTCTAAAACATTATTAAACGCCTCAACTATGAAATGATTATATAAGCAGACAAAGATGGAACATGAAAACCTGCCAGTTCTCCGTATTCAAAACGGTGATGCATTTATGATGGAGAGAGAAGCCAGGAAAGGGAGGTGAAGTCAAGAGACTGCGAGACAGACCAGACGATGATGAATGAGGAATTCTGGGAGTTTTCCCAGCATGCACCAGTCACCTTTAATTCTCCCTTCCATACGTCTCAAGAATCCGCCTCGCTCATCTGAGTAAAACATGTTTTGACATCATAAATAAAGAATGCACACTGTTTAAATAATCTAAGCGTGTCGCGTCCTCCCACTTCTCCCGCCTGAAAACACTGTTTTTCATCATCCTTATCACTCATTTACGTGCAAACACAAGCGCGCAAGGAAACCTCTTTCTGTGTGTTTAGACGTCTGTATGCGTATGGATGAAAACGAGGAGGATGAAAGATGCCTTAGACTCCAGCGCACTACTATAAACTTCTATCAGACTCCGGAGACCAAACAGAAACGATGGGAACGTGGGGTCAAGGTTTAGGTGGTTAACGTAACCCTGTTATCTCCTGCTGGCAGATGTTGCAACTACAACCAAACTATGATGGCAAAAAGCATAATGCAAACAGTTAAAATACTTCTATAAGTCAAATAAACTCAAATAAAGGAACACTTCCAACCACCCATAACAAGTCATTAATGCAAATGTTTTTTTAATTGCATTTGACAAAAATAGATTTAATACATATACAGTGATAATACATACTTAACCATGCAAAGCCTGACATGAAATAACAGACAGAAAAATCTATATTTTTTAATGGATTGGTTTATTAAACTTAAGAAATATTTGAATATTTAAAATAGATATTTTTTTATCCAAATAAAAAAATTGCAAAAGTGTCTTTTTGTTGAGTATCATATTTGATATACATCAGGATTTTTTGGCTCAGAGTATGATAGAGGTAAAAACACATTACATTGGCAAGTTATGCTTAGTTTTATACCCAAACTAATCAAAAATATCCAATTTGGTGCAGATGCTGATATTTACATGGGCAAAAAGTGATGAAGATGAAATTCAGATATAACGTGTAACGTAAATCACTGAGATCTTTATAACAGTATATCTGACTACTTACATAAAATTACATAAATTAATATCATTTGTCACTTTATACATCTCAATAATATATATTGCTAAGATGATATTTAAATGCTTTGTTTTTTGATCAAAACTCTGTAGTTTCAAAACATATAATGCAATGCAATAGAGATAAACAAATAACCGTTCTTCAAAAGCCTGATGTCATATTCGATACTCACATTTATTCGATACTCACAGTTATTGTTACAACTACTTAATAAAAATCAGTAAAGGTTTCACAGCAGAAAGACACATGAAGCACGAGTTGAAGGTGGATGCTTGTACAACCACACTATCAATCAGAAGACAGAAGGCATGTGGTAGATTGTGTGCAACATGTTTTTCAGCGAAGTTTTTTTGTATCAAATATGATGCAGTAGGCTTTATAGGCTTAAATGTTGTTGGAAAACTGCTGAAAACCCCAGAAACTGGAAGGAAAAATAAACCCCACAAGAAGCGCTTTCTCGCAATAGGCTCTTAGATGTTCCTCTGCTAATCCTAAAGAAGCGAACAGACCTCCCGACAGATTATCCCCATCGGCCTAGGACTCTAATCTCTGTTTAAGATTGATGAAGAGGTGCTGGAGATACCAGAGGAAGAGGAAAGCCTCGCTCATTCGCTCTTTGCACTGGACTTAATCTTCACCGAACTGAAAGAGGACAAAAACCCTCCAGACATTCAAACACTGGCTATATGACATGACCCTCTCAGATAAAGAGACAAAGAAAAGTGTCTTCTGGTTTCCAACATGCATTCCAACGTTCTCTGATATCTATACAGGATGAAGAGCAGATATATCAGTCGCATTTCTGACCCCTCAAATCAACGTCTTTCCATTAGCAAGATGCTGAGAGACGGACGAGTCGCGGTGAGAGACGAATGCATCAGTGGGTGGCCTGATTGCTCGGCAAAATCCTCACACACACACACACACACACACACACACACACACACACACACACACACACACACACACACACACACACACACACACACACACACACACACACACACACACACAAAGACAGACAGAAACACACACACACACACACACACACACACACACACACGCTGATTCAAGAGCATCTTGTACTTTTATTAAACAACATCCTGAAAGTCACGTCTTGTCTCGTTCTGTTCGTCTCTGTCTTTTCTCTTCACTCTTTATCTGATTGAATCTACTCGAAAACCTTGCTGTCACTCATTTCTCTGTCATTCTTCATGCGATACTACTTAATCATTATTATAATAATGCTGATTTTCTGATCAAGAAACATTTCTGATTGTTATCAATAGGGATGGGTATCGTTAAGGTTTTAACGGTACTACTACTCATCCGGTGCTTTAACGGTATTCTTATCGGTACTTTTTGTTATTTATATATATATATATATATACATACATATATACATACATACATACACATATATGTATGAAATATATATTTCTATGATAGATTAGCAGCTTAATTAACATGGCTTTATATTCTGAGATGTTAAATAAATATTTCATTAAATAAATATAAAACATCAATTTGTAAATGCAGCAGTGTGCAGGCATTTTTTGTGTTTTATATACATAAGATAAGATAGAGTAAGAACATGAACAAAGAAACAAAGTTAAACAAACTGACAAATATACCATTTATTGTGTGTGTATTTGATCGTTTGGACGCGCCCGAAGCTTGGAGCGCGCCGCGCCGCGCACGCACACACACACACACACACACACACGCACACACACACACACACACACGCACACTCACACACACACACACACGCACACTCACACACACGCACACTCACACACACGCACACACGCGCACACACACACACACACACACACACACAGGGGCGCGGGAACAGGGGGTGCTGAGGGTGCTGCAGCACCCCCTGTTTTTTTCTGTGGGCAACTGTAAACTGTTGTGAATAAAAAAAATATATAGGCTAAATTTGTTATAATAAAGATTAATTTAAAAACGTATATGGTTGCTCCGATGTTTATAACATTTAGTTTACATTGGCTATTTTGCTATCTATTTCTATGTGATCTTCGACATATTTACCATTTGCCCATTAATTTAACATTTGTAAGAATTAAAGTTATCAAAGTTATTAAACTGATGCAGGGCTATTTGATGCGCACGTTGCGCACATCCTGCCAAATCATGCACGCAGCACTGCCAATGCTTGCTTTTATGTTTGTGAATGCTATGATTGTGTTGAAGAATTTGTAGGTTGTGGCTTAAAAGCGGAACATGGAAATATCATGGATGTACTTTTTTTTTTTGTTCTCAGCGATATGAGTCTTTCCCTTCTCCCAAAACAGCTTATAGCTAAAATAGTTCAGTTTTGTTCGTTAAATGTTTTTTTCTTTTAAGCAACGACCAAGCGGCCAGCATCAGAGTTGATCGCCTATGTTTGATTAATTTAGCCTTATCAAATCATCAAGACTTGACTAAAATAAAATCGATAGATAGGCCTATAAACAGTTCAAGCATATCACAGTGTTAGTTTAAATGTTTAACCTATATAAATGTGCAATATCCAACAGTTTGTGTGGAGAGTGGAAGCTGAAGTGAGCTTTACAGGACATGGAGGATTTTTTTCTTACAGTAAAAACAACTTAAAATACGCCGTGTGATTTTTTTTTCCTCATAAAGGTAAGAGTAATATATCATTTTGAACTGTAAAGGGTCTACTTTTATTTGTGTGCATTCACAATATCAACATTGTGCTTTTATAAAATAGGAAAACAGAGAATGCACTTTCTTCCGGTTTTGAACAAGAGGCTTCAATGATGAACCGAAACTCGGCAACTCGAAACTGGCTCAGAGATATGATAAATATATCTATAGAAAGCTTTAAAATACTACTTTAAAACGAAATAATTCAAAGCAAAGCAAAAACTATTCATTAGCCTATGTAATCCGTTAAGATGCATATATTTCTCCAATGAGGAAATGGCGAGTCATTTTTCCCCGTCACCTCACCATCAGACACCACACACACACACACACACAATGCACGCGCATAACACACACACATTCACACACACAAACAAACATGTAAATCTTTGTCCTTGAAGATTTAAAGGATTTGTTGCAACAATTTTGTCTGAACTGTCTGCGAATTATTTATTGGCCTATCGTTTTAATCCATGCAGCAAATGCTTAAAAACAGC
Source organism: Schizopygopsis malacanthus (assembly GCA_027474115.1). NCBI lineage: Eukaryota > Metazoa > Chordata > Actinopteri > Cypriniformes > Cyprinidae > Schizopygopsis > Schizopygopsis malacanthus. The sequence goes on from CM049865.1 coordinate 52,077,243, forward strand.
TTTAAAATTACTTTATTGCATTCCAGATGCTTTTAAAAAAACTTTTCACTATACATTTTAAGGGTTTTTAAGCTTGAATGTAACTTGAATGTAAAACATTGTTATGAATTCATTGTAGCCTATTCCCATTTGTAAAATAGCTAATTGTTGTCTAACACGATCTCATGAAAGTGCGTAGGCTATAGCACGATTTTCTGTTTCTATTTGGCGTAATATTTATATGCAGAAATTGACTACCCCCCCCACAGCACCCCCTACATAAAACACCTTCCCGCGCCCCTGCACACACACACACACACACACACACACGCACACACACTTCAGCCTGAGGAACAGCATCTCTCGTGTGGATTGTACTTCCAACATTTCATTATCAAACATGTCCAGCAATTTAGTAACTGTAAAGACGGCATTTTACAACAATCGACAGACGATTGATCTGATTCTGAAGTTAAGTTTTGGTCAGGGAGGAACGAATGCGCGCCGCTGTGAAGAGAAGGAAGTTGTGTTAGAAGAAACACGGCTATAATCTTTAGAAGCTAAAAAAAAACATTAAATAAACTCAGTTTAATATAACAGCCATAGGCCTAAAGTGTAAGCATGTTTTAATGGTTAGTTCTCTTCTATCATAAACAGGGCTTTCATGTTGCACGTGCTGAAACTCCTCCACGTGAGCGATCTCGCTTCTGATTTGGGAATAGCAAAAATGCATCATAGACAAGAGTTTGAATATTATTGCATATAAAAACAGCTGGTGACTCTGGCGGGATATAATTTGCAAGATAATGTGTATATATATATAGCAATAATAAATGTATGTGTGTTTTCTTAATTTCTCCAGTACTGATAGCAGAACCGTTAACGTCAGAGCTTATCGATACTCCGGTCTTTTATAATTTAGCCCCGAGACCGATTAAATACCGAGTTTCGGTACCCATCCCTAGTTATCAATGCTGAAAACTGATGCTGAAAGCTGATGTGCTGCTTCATATTTTTGTGGAAACAATTTTTTTTCAATGAATAGAGAGTTCAAAAGAACAGCGTTTATTTAAATTAGAAATATATTTAAAGTCTTTAATGACTCTAACAGACCTTAGTTTTAGTAGTCATGTCAAAGCAGTAACTAAGTCAGCATACTATCATCTCAAAAACATTGCAAGAATTAGATGTTTTGTTTCCAGTCAAGATTTGGAGAAACTCGTTCATGCCTTTATCAGCAGCAGGGTGGATTATTGTAATGATCTCTTCTAAAGAAGAGCGTTAGACAGCTGCAGCTCATCCAGAACACTGCTGCAGGATACTGACCAGAACCAGAACATCTGAGTATATCACACCAGTCCTCAGGTCCTTACACTGGCTTCAGTTACATTTAGGATTGATTTTAAAGTACTTTTACTCGTTTATAAATCACTCAATGGCCTAGGACCTAAATACATTGCAGATATGCTCCCTGAATATAAACCTAACAGACCACTCAGATCATTAGGATCGAGTCCGTTAGAAATACCAAGGGTTCACACAAAACAAGGGGAGTCCGCTTTTAGCTATTTTGCCGCTGCAGCTGGAACCAGCTTCCAGAAGAGATCAGATGTGCTAAAACATTAGCCACATTTAAATCCAGATTCAAAACTCATCTGTTTAGCTGTTCATTTGTTGAATGAGCGCTGTGCTACATCCCAACTGATTGCACTATGTATAATCATTTTATATTCTTATCTGTTTTTAATTCATTTTAAATCACATTTTATATAATTTCCTTGTTGTGATCATTATTATTATTATTTGTAATTCCTCGTTTTTATTATTGTGATTATTATTATTTATTTTTATGACTATTTCACTTCCTTTTATGTAAAGCACTGTTAATTAATTGTGTATGAAATGTGCTATATAAATAAACTTGCCTTGCCTAATGTACATTTTGATCAATTTAATGCATCTTTCCTGAATAAGTGTATTTATGTATTTAAAAAAATATTACTGTTCCCAAACTTTTTTGTTAATGTAAGATGAATAAATGTTTTTTTCTCCCCCAAAAAAGGTAAGTCCATGCAACTTGTGCACTATGTTCCAGGTCTCCTGAAGCCCTTCAATAAGTTTTTGTGAGGAAGACATATGGATATGCTTTCACTCCATGGAAAAGTGCAATAAATATTTGTATTCCACAAACTGTGTGATATAATGACGAGCAGATCATTTTTAGGTGTCTATGCCTTTAAGAATAACAGAAGTCAATGGGAAGTCTCCGTTTAGATAGCTAGATAAATGTGTGTGTGTGTGTGTGTGTGTGTGTGTGTGTTAATGACAGTTTGCCGAGCACCAGGATTTTTTAGACAAAAACATCAAGATCAGTTTCCTCTCCGGAGGGCATGGAAGCTCTCTCTAACACACACACACATACGTGAAAGAAACATCAATTGGCTTCTTGTCTCACGGTCTGGCATCTGTTGTTCTACATGGTTTAGTCACTAATTAACAATTACCTCTGACCACCCCCCCCCCCTCCAAACGCAGGGACGGCTCCATCAGTGTGATTGATGACAAACATGCGGAGGGCGGCGGATCACACTGATTGATGACTCACTCGCTCCACATGTTGACCTTGACCCAACCCTGAGGCCTACAACACTAACCGATTCATACAAGCCCCGCTTCACCTTAACAAACTCTATTCTCCTTCCCAGAGGAAGTCGTCCATCTCCCGATGCCTGCCGGAGCGCATCCGACGAGCTCTAGAAATAATATTAACCTGAACAAAAGCAAATCTCATTTAACTCCTGAGCAGATATCGATGGGCATGTTGTGATTCGGATGCTTAACTACCCAAAGAAAAGAAAATATCAAATGAACTCTTCTTAATATCTCACATGTTTCTTCTAGAAGCAATGAGATTAAATAGAGAGCAACTGAAGAAAATAAAGACTTTTTCTTAAGAAATAGACCCCAGTGATCTCAGTTTCACATTCATTTTATATCTCTGAACTCTTTCTATATGTCAACTTTTGACTCATTTGTTTCTATTTCTTTTCTTCCAAGGAGAAACATCTGAGATGAAGTTGGTACTTAAGCTCTATTCATTTTGCTGAGATAAGCTCTTGACTAGTCTTTTTAAGCAGGTTAAAATACATCTCTATAAATATTTTTTTCACAACAAACTAAATTGTAATGAATATCTAATTAAACTGAACAGAATACGGTCATTATTTCAGAACAATATTGTTAACTAAAACTAAAAGTAAAAAAAAATTAATAGCTGAGAAAATTAAATATAAATATTAAATGAAAAATTATATAAAAACTAAATAGAAATATAACAAATTTAAATGACAAATACACATAGCAAAATGACTAAAATCTTAATGAAGATACAATAATATAATTTATAATTGTATATAAATCAACATAAATAAATATGATATATAATATAAAATATTTCAAATTGACCTAAAAAAGGAAAAAATTTCAGCGAATCACTACATTTTGACCTACACAAAGTTAATGAATTGCATATGTTTTGGGTGAATTATTACCAAAGTCACCTGCGCTTGACCTCTCCTCAGCAATACCCAACATGAACACATCATTCACTTCTGCGGTTGAATTATTTATTAATAAATATTATGTAACCACATTGTTGTTGGTATTGTTCTGTCAAAGCGTGTTATTTTAATATAACAGATTTGGCAGGTTTTTTAATGTATTGATGCAAGACTTCCTGAAATGACCTGAACTTCATGCTGCCCTGAACACGTACTCCAACTTCCTCCATTCAGAGAGAGGAATTTCCCCAAATTTACGGTGCGTTTATCGGGCAAAGGATCGCGTACACCCTTTTGGGCAGCAGGGGTCTTTAAAATCCGTACCGAATTTAATAGCAACTACCACGAAAATAAATGAATGGAGAGATTAGAAAGATGAGTGTGTGTCTGGCAAGGTCTGCATGTATTGTTATACACGAAAAGTTGTGGCATTATTTTATAGTACAGGAAGTTTTGGCAGAATAGGATATGCAAATTTGTTCCATAGAAACAATTGTCGAGTTCATATAGTGACGCACGCACACACACACACACACACACACACACACACACACACACACACACACACACACACACACACACACACACACACACACACACACACACACACACACACACACACACACACACAGTTTCCAGGTGAATCTATAAAAACAACTCTTCATGCAGAACCATTTCTGACATACACTACAAAAGAAACATCACACACATCACACAAACATAAGTTTACAACATGATGCATCATGGGATGAGTTCACTGTTTTGATACTGTGACTTATAGGGTCAGGGTGAAAAAATAAGTGTGTGTATTTTTAGTTTGTTTATCTAAACCGCTGGAAAGCAGTACGACAGACTGTCTGGAGCTGCAACACCTTCCATTGTGCATGTGTGTGTGTGTGTGTGTGTGTGTGTGTGTGTGTGTGTGTGTGTGTGTGTGTGTGTGTTAATGGGAAGTCAGTGAACAGCAGGGAATTGGGTATGCTTCTATTGGTTTGTTGGGAAAACAAATGCACACACCTATGGTACAAACACGTACACATGAACGTAATGATGTTGTGGCAGTGCAACATTATGAATATGGCAGCACTAACAAGACAAATTCTCTTATTTTGACCTTTAACCTTTGCTACTTTCACTTGACCTTTAGAAATCAGTCACAGACACATGATGTGTTTTCTCAATTGATACTTCTGTGTGTGCTTTCTTTGTGGTTGTCCTCAAAGGCTAAAAACTATTCATAAATACATTAAAATGTTCAAGTTATTCAGTTATGTATGTGCATTAGGGCTGGGCATTGAATTTGACATTTTGATTAATTTGAGTGAATCAGTTCAAAACTGTACTAACCAAAATTATATATAATTGTGTGTGTATATGTATGTATATATGCACACACACACACACACACACACACACAACACACACATATTTATGTGAAATATTCATGATCATGTTACATACTGAAAACTACAAATAAAATAGTCTAATCTAATAACAAATGACTATTTTTCATATAATATTTGTGAGTACTACCATGCTTATTAAGAGTATTACATGGCTACTGTTCCAGTTTCAAAGCGGCCTTAGAAGAAGAGCAGGGAGTTTATTAGGTTTTGAAACACACTCACTGTATTAAAATGAGTTTCAGAACACATTCATTCTTTACATCCATCATTCCATCACAAAGAGGACTAAAACTGAGAAAAGACCACCTACACACCTCCTACAGTTTGTCGAGCTGAAGATTACAAAACCTCGCAATCACAGTCCATTGTTACAGGAGAACGACAGAGAGAAACAGAGGGGGAGAAAGAGACAGCGTCTGTCATCACATCAAAGGGATGTTTAAAGGAAACTTGAAGTGAATGATGAGGAAAAGAAATCAAAGACCACCTAAAAACCTCTCTCTTTCTATAGACATCAGCTCCTTTTCACTCTCTCGTCTTTTCCTGTCTGAGAGGAGGGCGCTGACCTTCCCTGTGTGCTGACAAATCTGTTTTTCTCTGCGATCACCTCCTTTATTCTCGCTGTCTTTCTGTCTTTTGTTGTTCCCCCTTACTCTTACTGCACGTCTATCTCTCTCTCTGTCTTTTTAACCCCCTCTTGATGGAAAATAAAAGATGAATTCAAAGGCAGAAGGAAAGTGAGCGCACGAGAGAAAACAATACAGAAGTTCCAGCAAGATAGCAAACCCCAACACTGATGGTTAAAACACTACAACTAGTCCTGACGCCAAACCGCATTATAGGATGCGATTATATAACGCAGCGGCACGGTTTAGATGGGACTTTCTTTCCTCTGTGAATCATGTTCAAAAGCATCCCAGTCGCTCTTTAGTAATCCACTGACAATGAATTCAAGCTTCAAAAAAGGTGTGAAAGTACCATAAAAGTAGTCAAGGTGGCTTGTACATGACATACCAGGTTTTTTGAAGTCATTCAATCACTTTGGGTGAGAAACAAACTCAAAATGTACTTGCTATTTTCCACCAGGTTTAAATATGGGATTTAAGGAAAAAATGCACAAATATTTTAAATGGCTTTTGAAAAATTGAAATACACAGAACAGGTCATATGGATTAATTAAATATTAATTATACTATTACTAATTACTATATACACAAACATACACAAACAACATTTATATATATATGTTTATAGTGAATAGAACAAAAGATGCAAAAGACAATAGTCATATGAGTTACTTTAATACTATTATACAATACAACTATTATAGTATGTTTTTAAATAAATAAATAGATTAAGTGAGTGTGTGTATATAGTATTATATATATATATATATATATATATTATATATATATATATATATATACAGAGAGAGAGAGAGAGAGAGAGAGAGAGTATATCGTTTTATGATAATTTTATTACAAAGCTCTATTAATTTATTATACTTTTATAATAGTAAAACATTTTTTTTAAAGTATTTTCTGAGTCATCAGATTACAAGAAATGTGAAGGGAATTTTATAGTTTGAAGAGAACTGTTTGAATTAAAACGTAAATCTCTCACCTTTATTGGTGTATTGGAGACTTTTAGTGCAGGGGATTGTCGATAGAAAATACATGCCCTAAATTTGAATGAATTATTCACCACCAGGTTCAAATATGGGATTTTAGGAAAAATTCACAAATCTACTGCATGACTTTTAAACACTTGAAATACACAAAACATGTCGGATGGATAATTTTATGCAGATTTTTGTCTCTTAAATTGATTAGAAATATGAAGCTTGCTAAATATTTGCTATTTTGAGAAACATGAGGATGAGTTGGCGATTTGTGTGTGAACTGTCCCTTTAAGACGGTTGAATCAGCGCTGAATTTGACTGAAACGAGAGAGGGAAATTCAGGTCAGCCGAGGCCACACGTCTCCTGTCGTTCCCTTGTAAGACTTCCAGAGAGTCCATTAAGTCTGGTTAATATAAGGGACTGTCAGCGAGCTGCAACATTATATCAATGTTACGGCGGTGCCGTCCCTCGCGCTTCTGTCACGCTCCTTTTAGAGAGGGGAGAGCCGGCGTTGAGAGAGACAGTCGGAGATAAAGAACTGAGGGAACAGAACACCATCCAGACCAGAAACAGCTCTCAACACCTCGGTAATAATGTTCGACTCGCACACACAGGACTCTTTCTGTCTGAGGAACCAGGCTGGTCGTCCCGAGCTCTTCAGGCTGAGGTAAACTCTGACCTGTTCCTTTTAGCCTGCTGTGTGTTTAAACCATTCAGGCATGTCGGAACTGGAACATGAAACACAGTTCAACACGACTTTCCCCTCAGCTCAAATAAATGGCATGAGGGAAAAAAAGCAGGAAAGTGATGAAGAAAAGGTGAGAGAGATTGATTCCTTCCTCTCCTGTCCTTTCCTTCATTACCCACATGACATTTAGCTCAGGATTGCTCATTCTTCTTAGCTCAGGAGATCAAACACATGCTTTCAAATGTAAAAGGATACAGAAAAGACAATAGCCAAATTACATTTGTGTATAATACTATTATGTACTCAATTTGCTTATCTCCTTATAGTTTTGCTGACAGGAGAAACTAGATATAAAATGTGCAGGCCATCCATACATCACTGAGCCAAAAGATACAAAAAAATACTGCATAATTTAATCATAACAAAATATTTTATTTTATTATTACTTATCCTTGCAGCTTAGGAGCATTTAAGAATCTAATATGCAGTCTACTATTGCTTTTGAAACTCTAAACGAGACATGAGAGATTAATCAGTAGAAATAAGGATCTCAATTTGTTCTTCATTTAATATAATTTCTGTTCATAAAAAACAAATATCCTGTGTGTGATCAACAGGTGGCTCTAAACCACACAGAACAAACAGCAGCGTCCCCCATCGGGCCCATATAGAGAGCAGGACCCCGTGTCTCCATGGCATCCTGTGGAAGCCCAGCTGTCAAGAGTTTTGATGTCTTAATATATTTCTCCTCTCCAGCTGTCAGCCGAGCGTCAGAGATGGATGAAAGAGTCAGTGACCTCTGACCTGCCCCAGACCTCTTCTTCAGCTCTCCCCGGTGAACCCCCAAAACTCTCACAGAGCCCCGAGACTCGACTGCAATGGCAGATTCCTTTCAGCACAGCGTCAGCTCAACAATAGCATCGACTGCATCCCACAGATACTTTCACATGCACTGCAGCAAATAAGTAACGCATTACTTTCTGTCCACACTATATCTACCACAGTAACTTTTCAATCAAATCCCATTCATTGATTTTGTATTTAGCAACATATTTTTTTATGTTATATAATGTGCAAAAAGTCTTGTTTCACCATTTGTTTAGGTTTTGCTTAATTTTGTATTAATTGAAAGAGTTTTATAATGGAGGGCAAAAACTTTGTTTAAAGCATATAATGTGCTTATAGTTTACAGACTTGACCTAAAGATCAGGTATATGAGTGAATGGTTCCACTAAGTGGGTCTCAAGTATCACTTTTAGTGTCTAACCTATTTTAAACTGTAAATACCAAACATGCCATTTATCGTTTTTTTCAACTGCTTGCACACATTTCCAAAGCTTTGCCTGTCTTTTTCAACACTTTACACACAAACCCAGGTCTGTTTCAATCAATATCCCACATACAGTAATGTGTACATTTGTACTTTTGAAACGATATATGGCATACATAAGTGCAGCCTTCTGCATTTAAACACAGTTCATGTCATCCAAACTGTTGCCATAGTTTGCATCCGCTAATACTAACAGAGAGCACTGTTATTGTAGATAGATAGATAGATAGATAGATAGATAGATAGATAGATAGATAGATACAATTAGTTATTTTAATATTTATATTGTATATAATAATATATATTAAAATAAATAATATATAATATACATACATAATCTAAATTATTTACTTTATTTTTATTTTATATATAAATGAAAAATTTATTATATATGAACGTAAAAGTATATTTTTATATTTAAGTAATATTTAAAATGTTATGTAAGCTTTTTTATAATATTAAAAAAATGTATATATATATACACACACACACATGCATTCATAAATATCCATGTATATCTACATATATATATATATATATATATATCTACACACACACACACACACACACACACACACACACACACACACACACACACACACACACACACACACGCGTGTGCTAAAAATGTCATACAAATGTCTCTATGCAGAGTGTAAAAAAAGAAAGTCCACACAGTGTTGCTATTCATAGTTTTCAATTTTCTGAATAATTAATACAGACTCAAATACCATCAATATCCATGAACGCTCCACTAATAATCTGTCTGTCACATAATTCCCCTTCAAAAACAGACTTAAGGAAAGCTGAAACAGCCCCAGATGACTGCACTTGAGTCCTGAGCGAGAACGTAACCTTTGATCCCTGACCTCTCGGAGCAAAGGTCAAGGGTGGTGCCGGCTTTCCCTCATCATCGTTATGGAAACCTCGCAAAGCGTTTGCAGTGTGTCTTTGCAGCACTTCTACAAATAGCAGCACATGTCTAGAAGCACAAGAGAAGTCCAACTTTCTCTTTTCTCTGTCAACACTTCTGTGTGATGTGTATTTAGTATTGTCACAGGCTCTTATTTGGCTTGATCTATGGCAGAATGAAATGTCAGTTTTAAAGATAATTACATTTTTTCTCCTCCAACAGATCTATTCATCACACTCACAGCCCTCTGCCATTTTTAGACTCTTGATAACATGCCTCGACTCATTCCATCTTTCTCTCGCAATCCCTCTCTTTCTCTCTCTCACACACATCCACAGTGAGTCACATCCTATCATGTGCCATGAAGTTACCCAAAATCTGTTAATTACAAAGTCCAAAGCCCAACTAGTATGATTATAATAAAGTTATTTCCATGAGAACGCTCGGCACTCGTGGATTTACTGCCTCTCCTCTTCTCTCTTCTTCTCTGTGTTTGTAATCAGCATCTCTTGTTCTCATGGGAGGAGAGACCTCAGTCTTTCTTAGTACACAATCAAAAACGCTGATAAACCAATCAAATACACTCTTATTACCACCTGAAGACAGACTCGTGCTTGAGAGGAGAAGAAATAAGACACAGGGATAGATGGATAGACGGAAGTCACCATTCAGAAAAGAATTAAGAACCCTTTTGAATTTCTATTCAGTTCCCGTATTTAAATCGAGGTCATTCAAACATAAATTCATTAAAAAAATTAAAGAAATTCATATAAGTATGGATAAAAAGATAATTGTGACTTTTTATCTCACAATTCTTATATTAATATAAATATATATGTGGAAATACATGGACATATTTTCAAAATGTATACTGTTTGTGTGTGTGTGTATTTGTATATACACAATAAATATACACCGTACACTAGGGCTGCAACTAACGATTATTTTGATAATCGATTAGTTGGTCGATTATTATTTCGATTAATCGATTAATCGGATTAAATCTAATTATATTATTTATTGACAAAATACACACAATTCCACATTCTGCTCAATGTCCTTCAAACACACGGAATGCTATGAAAACATACAGTGCTTCATTTATTAAACCACCTGTCATAAAGAGAAAACAAATATTTTAGGAATCTGTCAAAAAATTGTTTAAATCTTAAAATGTTATTGTCATTTATTGGGCAAATTACAGAACAGAAACAACTAATTAGTATTTATAATAACAAAAATGGCCTCATAACAGCTTGCATCCTTGCTTGCATTTTTTATGTACTTTTTGACTGGTAATTGGGTATTTCTGAAAAAAAATTCAAGTGCTCTGCCTTTCTGTCAAAGATAACAGCAATAATTATATTATAGCATTAGAAATAGCCTACTACTGTTACTAAAGAGCTTACGCATTTTGGAGGACTACCCAATACAGGAAGCTAAACCTGATTTTGGTAATCACCAATGCTGTTAGAGCAGCAGTGGCACAAACCTTACATAATTTGTTAAAAACCTTACATAAATGTGTTTTAATACATTTGTTAAGCATTGTATTTTTGAATATAGTTTAAATTAGGACTAAACGATTTTAGAAAATAATCTAATTTACCAATATTACGATTTAATATGCTTTTTTTTTTTAAAGCTCTTCATATTCATTATTAATCAAAGACATACAATAAATCAATGTATAGTCTGTGCAGTGTTGGGCACGATACTTTAAAAAGGTAATTCGTTATATTACTAGTTACTTCTCACAAATACTAACCGAGTTACATCGTTATAAAATAAACTAATTACCAGGGAAAGTAATTATTGTTACTTAAAAAAAAGGTTAAAATATGTCAAATAACTTGGATGCCCCAATATTAAATATGTTAAATAAATGAAATGGTCTCCAAATAGAATAAATTATTATTATAAAACTTTACACTAATCTACACCATTTTAATGTTTTTGTGGGACAATGTGAGAGACACCTATCAAATTCAATTGATTATTTCAGTCAAACTTTAAAATATGATAGTATGATAATTTATCAGTATATGATGATAGAACTTTAGAATAACCATGTATGAATGCATATTTGTCATGTTGTCTGAACTTAGGGCTGGTGGTGGTGCTTAAGATATTGTTTGTCATTTAGTGTTTCTATAAAAAAGGGGGAAAAACCTACAAATAATACTGATAACATACCGCGAATTGTACTATTAATAACCATATAAAACGCACCAAGGATTGTTGAGCTGCTGGGTTCATGAATATTAATCAGGTCGTCTGCATTCGCTCGAACTGATTCGCTGAAATCAAAACAGGGGCGATGATAGGTGAGCACCGGCCAATGAGATTACTGTTTGCGCATTAGCTCCGCCCACTACAGGAGAACCCGGCAACCCGATTATCGTTTACGCGTAGCTCGTCAATTCCACATGTTATAAAAGACCCGCGGACACGAAAACAACCCGCGGCAAACTGCGGACTTGGCAACATAGCAGCGTGCCAACATGATGCTTTCTCTGAAGACCGCTTAGATGTGTTTGACTTAAAGCAGCGCAGCTAGACCGATCGGTGTGTGTCATCAAAGTACTGCGAGTTTTATAAGAGTCGTCTCCTAATGCTTTCTCTCGCCGTACTTGGATGTCATACAATCGTCATACATTACTCTTAAAAATGTAAATGATAATAAAGACACGGTGTGAGAGGAATGTTCTGCAGGAACTTTTATCACAGTCATGTTTTACTGTCATTTCTTTATCCTGTAAAAGGCGGTTATGGAGCATCTCATATTTATATTCAGACAATTACATGCTGTTATCCCTTTAAAGTTCCTACTCTCATAAAATATACACACTGCATGTTGACTTTTAAACCTTAAATTAACTTTCAACAACAGATAATTCAGTGCAATGGATATGTTTGCGGACGCAATGTACGGATATGTTTTGAGGACGCACACGCATCTGTCACAGCGCCTGACAGGGCAAGCCTTTACACTAATGCATTAACTTAAAGCTCAAAATAAAGAATTATCATGCAAAATGGATCACGTACTTCTCCCGCAGCATCTCATTCTGTTTCCTACACTATTTTGAGATGCATTTTGTCCATAGAAATACGTTATTTAGAGCTGTAATTTGAGCAACCGGCTGAAGTTGGACGTGCACTGTGGGCGGACCCGACTAATCGATTATGAGAAACGTTGTCGATGATTTTCATAATCGATAATAATCGATTTTATCGATTCGTTGTTGCAGCCCTACCGTACACACACACACACACACACACATATATTATGTAAACAAAAACTTTTATTTTGGATGCGATTCATTGTTTGACAGCACTACTTTATAGCTTGCAGTTATGAGTTTGTTTTTGCCACTACAAGAAAAATGTCAGAAATGAAAGATACAAATTCGCAATTTGGTCATTATTGACATATTTATTTTTGTAAATTAAGTGTAGCCAAATAATGACATTAATTAACTTTTCATAACTGTATCCTTACCGGATGAATTCCAAACATTTCACTTAGTATATAAAATAAAAAGGGAAATTTCGTAACCCTAAAAAATGGACAGTGTTTCAATTTTGCACTGCTTGTCCAATTTATACCCCAAATGCAAGCCCTACTTAAAATAACTGGTAAGGGTAACAAGAAATAATACATTGTAAATATCCATGCTTTAGTCTCTGAGAGTTAAAAAGACTTGAAAGTTAAAAACAGAGAGAGTGACAACTTCCTGTGGGTGTGACCAATTCGATTTCTAATTCCAACTCATGAAATGGAGACAAATGTGTCTAAAATGTGTCTAAGATCACTTGTGCTAGTTTGAGTGTAACATCAGAAGTGTCTTACCCTGACATTGCTCATTCCTTTCCTCGTATCCAGGATTGCACAGGCAATTCCCAATGGGCACCAGCCACTCTCCATCTGCACCGCAGTACATTTTGGGAACCTCCTGCTCCTCCGAATGATTCACGCAGGAGCCGCGCACCTCCACCAGGGACGACGTGTCCGCTCCGGTTACCGTGTCAGGAAACTGCACAAGGTTCTTCACGGCTAACGGACACTTCTTGTAAAACACATGAACGGAAACCAGCGCGATGCAGGCTCCTACGTCCTGGAAGGCCAGATAAAACCCCGTGTGGCTCAGAACACTGACGTCCCGAACCTCAGTGTTCAGCTTCATGATCCGATCACCAATATCCACCTGCGTGAAGCTCTCGTCCGCCGCCACCGTGTCGATCTTGGCAAAGAGGCTCTCGTGAGCGTAGTGCTCGTTGTCGGAGTCGGACTCGAGGTAGTAGAGGTTGAACGTCTCTTTGCAGGTGCCGATGACGCCGGGCAGGCTGTTACAGTCACGGAGGGTGAATTTGATCTCAATGTAGATGCGCTGGGCCGGGCCACGCCGGATCCAGTGAGTCCTGAGCCAGTTGTTCTGATTGGGCTCCATCACGTTACACACCTGGTATGTTCTGATGGGGATGTTCTTCTCGTCCATGATGCTCACCTCTTCCCACTGCACAAGACGGTTAGAAATGATAAAAATCAAGACCTTCCCAATATCAAATTGAAGTCTTTTTAAAATGCAAAATAGAAACTAACTCTGACTAAAATGCTAATTATGTTGTAAAATTCACAAGTATATTCTGTTAAAATGTTTATCTGGCTATTAATTTAGCTTTTTGAAAACCATGTTATCTTTTTTTTCACCCAAACTGTCCTATAAATTAGCATTTTTCTTTCCTAACTATCAAATATTTTTAGACAAGTCTTGTAATGTGTGATAATTGTGTATTCATTGATATGTCTGTGTACAATTCACAAACAAATGGCTCTTTTAAACCGGTTCTTTTTAGTGAAACAGAAAGTTCGCAGCAGTTTACAACCATTAACATACAACTGACTCGAATGATGGGCCGGTTCTTTTAATCAGTTCACTCACAAAGTCACAACTTTTTATTTGTTTATTTATTATTATTAAAGGGGTCATTGGATACCCATTTTACACAAGTTGATATGATTATTTAGGGTCTAATGAAAAGTCTATAACATACTTTGGTTAAAATATCTCAATGGTAGTGTAAAAAACACCTTCTTTACCCTGTCAAAATCAGCTCTGTTTTCAGCACGCTGATCTAGTCCATGTTGCTTTAAATCCTAGTAAGCTCTGCTGACTCCGCCCCTCTCTTCCGTGGAGTGACAAGCAGACCATAGATTCGACCGCTCCAGATACGTTGACGCGTCAGCCATCTCGCATTCACCATAATAATCAAAGATATACAAGAGTGTCCCTTGCTGTTGTAGACGCACACAGTCAATGCACTCAAAGATTCGCAGACCGTTCCAAAAATGGCGGATGTCTTACGTATTGTGGCCCATAGAAACAGTCGATATCTGTTCTAGGCATCTAGGTATATAGTACTAGGGAGGGAGCATACTAAACTTCAGCCGTGAAACTGGCTAACTAGCACATTATTAGGAAAGGTGATTTGTCTTCTAATATCTTCAATTGTTGCGTATACCGAGCTGCAGCGGACACATTTGTAAACGACTTCACTTGGACCCATTGTGCGAGCGGTCTCTTTAATACCGCTTGGTTTATATACACGTTGCTGCTGATTGGGCTGACATTTGTGACACACCCACCAAACAAGAGAAAACTTATCTCAAACCCCGTTGCACACCGTTTCCAGGAAACATGTCGTTCAACCCAGAAACCGTAGCAAAACGTTGGGCACCGGTGTGAACTTGAATGTGCCAAAGTCTTCAGTCTTCATTGTTACATGATTCTTCAGAAATTATTATTGTATTTTTTATCAAATAAATGCATCTTTGGTGAGCACGAGACTCAAAAACTTAAAAAATATATATTATTCCAAACTTATGACAATTTGTCCTTTGACCTTTATCTACATGTACATTTATTCATTAAGCAGACGCTTTTATCCAAAATGATGATAAATGTGCACATAACAGTTAACAGGCACAGCCTGATCTACAAATGAACAAATTATTGATTGGCAATTTTTAGAAAGCAACAAATTCTATTGAAAAATGATTGTGTGTGATATCAGGAGCCAAGGTCCCATTAAGATCATCCTAACGGCCTTGAATAATCTCCAGGAATTATTCACCGTGCGCTAAAACTAATTGAGCATTTGTGAGATAATAAGACTGCCAGGAATCTGGTGTCCGTCAGGGAGCGTGATTGTCTCCGTTCGGCTCGTCCCTTCATCTGTGTAACTACAGAAGCCCAGAGGAGCAGCGCAGAGATAAGAACCCGGAGCTGCCGATAGCGGGACGAGAGGAGAAAGGAGCTAATTGGCCGTATTAAAGTCTGAATACCCGCCCACCGTCCGTGCCAAAGGCCTGTCCATCACGGAGAAGATCACAGAGGGAGAGGAACTCAGGAGCTCAATGAGACTTGGATCGATGCGAAAGGAAGCCGAGCTGCTCCGGAATGAAAGGGAATTCTGTGTGTTTTATTGAATCGCTGATGAGGTTATTTAGATGCACCTGATCTGAAGATGTTAAACGGCTAATTGGTGATGAGGGGCTCCAAACAGCGCAGAAGCATACATTATCAGACAGAACCCACTGACCTCCTCGATTTAAAATCTCTCTCACACACACACACACACACACATACACACACACACACACACACTAAAAAACAGACCTTTTCTCTGCCTCCGGGTTGCCAAGTCTCTACCCCCTACCTCTTTTGAGAGAAAAGGGATAGAGTTTCCTAACAAAGGGCATTTCTGTCTCCCTCAACTATTTAGGAAATTTGACACCCGTCGCTGTAACCTAGCTTTCCAAATTTACATCCCAGAGAAGTGGAGAGGGCAGGCTCACTTGTATTTGCAGGTATTCATACGTGACATTAACATTTTTGGATGCTAAAACAGACGATATCAACACACGGACAGCATTTAAAACGTAAATTATGTTATATATGAGATGCAAACAACCTTCAAGCTCTCTGGAACCAATATTGTGAGGGTACACTGAGAAAAATAAAGGTTCCAAAAGGTTTTTTTTTACAGAGAACCATTTTGGGTTCCTGCCATGGGATAAAAAAATTTAAAAGGTAATTGCAAGTTTTTATCTCTCAATTATGATTTTTTTTTCTCAATTCTGAGAAAATACTCAGAATCGCGAGATATAAACTGAGAATTCTGATTTGTTTCTGATTGAGTTTACGTCTCACAGTTCTGACTTTTTTCTCACAATTCTGAAAAAAGACTCACACTTTTTTGTTTCCTCCACAGAATAAAAAAGGTAACTGCAACTTCTCACAATTCTGACTTTTTTTCTCACAATTCTGAATTTTTATCTTCTGAAAATTTTGAATTGTGAGAAAAAAGTCTGAATTATAATTGTGAATTATAAACTCATATATTGTGAGGAAAGATGTCTGAATTGTGAACTCTAAAAAAGTCTGAAATGCGAGATAAAAAGTCACCACTAGCATTTTTTTTCATTCTATGACAGAAACCAGGTTCCATACATTTAAGTGAATACTTTTTAAGAGAACTGTTTTTAGTGTGAAGAACATTTTAATAATCAGAAGAACATTTATGCAATGAAAATGTTCCATGGATGTTTCTTTGTGGAAACTTTGATGCCAATAAAGACCCTTAATTTTTTTAAGTGTACCACCAAAGTTTAAAACTTCAACACAATTCCATGCCACTCCTCAGTAAATAATGTCCCAAAAAGCCATTATTAATGGGGAAATTATTTATTAATGAACTCAAATAAAAATAAACTCACCTGCACTATTCATATGGCTGAATTGAATTATCATCAATGCAGAACGAACAAAACTGTTACAATGTATAATTAGTTACATTTATATCTGCGTAAAATAAAAGTCATGGCATTAAATATCTTTAAATCTGCTCATTTATTAGAAATACAATTCAATTAACTTATGAATTTAATATTAAATGGACCACAGTTGATTTGTAAACATTTGTACATCCTTCAAGGCTTTAGGTTTTAGATGCTTTTAGATGTGG
Organism: Schizopygopsis malacanthus; assembly: GCA_027474115.1. Lineage (NCBI taxonomy): Eukaryota > Metazoa > Chordata > Actinopteri > Cypriniformes > Cyprinidae > Schizopygopsis > Schizopygopsis malacanthus. The sequence goes on from CM049865.1 coordinate 52,094,772, forward strand.
CATCTATCTAAGCGTATGTAACTATACGTATGAATACTAATGAGGTGAAGTTGGAGAAAGAGGGACAGAGAGATGGTCTCGACTCACCCCTCCTTCCGTCGGGCTCGCGACCCATGCCAGCTCTCCCTGCACTGATCTGGAATCCAGCAGCGTGACTGAAGGAGAGAAACACAGAGGACTTGAGAATGAGATCACCAAAGCATGTGCATCTTACCCACGGTGATGAAGCTGATGCTAGGATGAAGGATGAAGGCATAAATCTCTGCAAACGCAGCTGAAAAGTGACAGACAAGTGGCACAGGGGTTTGATCAAGCACTGAACTTAGAAGGAAATTATTGCTAATTATTACAAATAATAATTTGCAAAGTAAATTAATCAAATTAATCAAAATGCAAAGAAAAGTGTGTTGTTTTAATGAAAATTAGGCAAACCCCGGTCTGTCTTGCGGCAAGGACTTAAAAAAAGCTCCAGACTCCTATAACAAACCTATAATAAGGCTAACAAATCATCTTCAAGGTAATTATAAAGCATGTACAGTTCATTATAAAGCCTTATACATCCTTTATTATGATGTTTGACATTAAATGTAGCCAATTGTTTATATTTCCAGATAACATATTGTTCAATTCTTTTGATAAAAACGTCCAAATCATTTTAAAGTTCAAACTAAAGATTTAAGACATTATAATTACTATTTAGGGGAAGGGTAAACAGAATAGTGAATATTTTGTGGCATATCTTTATGAATGAATATTCTATAGTTTTTAAGATGTTAAAATGACTAAGTTAACACTGCCCTGCTGTGTGGATACATAAATAGTGTTTACATTCTGTACGTTAAGTTATCCAGAAATACAAAACTTATACTTCAAAAAACGTGATAATGTAACGTTAGTTAAAATGATAAATAGTCTTCTTTCGTCAGGGTTTTTCTGGAATTGGCCACAGATCGTTACCGTTACTGTTTTCCATGTAACTGTTATTTGCTCGAGTTTCACTCAGCGCCCTAAACTTTTCCTCTTTATTCAACCCCCTCTTACCTTCATTCGCCGGATGATTCCTTGGAGCGGACAGACCTGCACAAATCCCCAGGAGAAGCGAGGTGAGCGCGTAAATAATCCCGGCCATGAGCGCCATTCGTCCCGTTACTTCTCCGTTATTCCTGTTTATTCCTCGTGCTGCTCCGCGCGACTGATCTGCTGCGCACGAGACACGCACTCCGCGAGCTCTGCTGGAGGGGGCGTGGCATTCTCTAGTGACGTACCTGTCAATCAAGAAAGAGAGCGGTGGTCGCTTATTTAAATTATATATTGCTTAAAATTGTCATTAGTTGTAGAAATTAAGTAGTATTTTTTATGTTTTAATTTAAGGGTATTAAAAATTAGTTTAAAATAGCAGTGTTTACATATATATATATATAATTTATTATTTTATATATAATTTTTTTTTCGAATATACTATGCACTATTTTAATAATTGTTTGATATTTTTAAACATTAATTATAATTACTGTATGTTTCAAATGACGAATAAAATGTTATAATATTCCTACAAAATAAAATAACATGAACAAAATAAGACAATAAAATAGATGAATAAAAACATATTCATTATTTATTTTTTTGTACATCATTAAAATGTATTATTGCTATCATTAATATTAATTGCAGTAGTAGTGGTAGTGTTAAGTTAGATCATTTCGAGGCCGCTGAATTATGGACTGATCTTGTATCGCCATCTAGCGTCCATTTCCCGACAGAACAAGCAAAATGAAGCATCAAGTCTTTTCCAACAGCGCCAAACAACCCGTGACGCGCAGTCGCTTTATTTCTTGAGAGGGTGAAGAAGACACACACACACACACACAAAACACAATGCGTCGATATTTAGCTGTTTGTGCGGGAAAAAGTCACATTCTCAGGGCATCTGTTTGGACTCAATACAGTATCCTGCGGGTTTACAGCAGCGACCCGCGTCGTTTTATTATTCACCTCTTTTCTTTCGTTTTATACTCATCTCACTATGAAGTGAAATGTTCTTATTGATTGAATTCCACCTGACTCCTGGTTCCTCTCATACAGTGTCTCTCTCTGCTCCTCGGGGTAATATGCTTTGGGAGATGTGGCTGAATCAATAGTCTCCATGAGTGGAGTCCTGACCTCCATTGAGAGGGTCAGCCAGTAGCGGGTCTCTGGGCAGAGAGAGGCGAAGGGCCCCGGGGCCCCGGGAGCCGGTGGGTGTGGATGAGCACCAGCTGTACCTTCACCACAGGCTCACTGTGTGTGTTCAGGTTTGATTGACAGACTCGTCCTGGATGAAATACATTGAACAGCACCGGACTGACTGACCGGAGCACATTGAGCAGTGAATATATTTCATTAGAGTGGTAGAAGTGGCCTGCAAGACATTTGTTCTTCTCAACTCAAGTTTTAAATAAAACAAATATCATTGGAGTATATTTTTTAAATAATATTAATAATTGAATTCAATGTGTTACTTGCTGTATGTTTGTAATGTTTGAGTGAATATTTTTTCTACACCAATTTTAGTGAATGACATGAAAAACATGAAAAACATTTGAGTGTGTTTTTGTGTTTGTAGGCAGTACAGTTCATATTGTAATGTATATTTAAAATAACATTGTTTCACTAATGTGTATGTATTTAGATTTTATTAAAAGTGATTATATAATTTTATATTTTATAATTATATTTATGGTTTAATATTTCACATTTTGAATATTATTATTATTGATAATAATAAAAATACTGTTATATTAATGTTATTTAAATACATAAATCATTTATTATTATTATTGTTGTTGTTGTGAATCGTAGTATCAGCGCTACACTGACAGTTCCACGAAGTGAATATATTTTATTCTACAAAATCATGATTGTAATTATTGAAATATTAAAAAATTTGCTGTGCATACTGCAAATGAAAAAGTATCTTTATTATCTATTTGACACTTACAGATGTATGATGTCACAATAAATCACTAGACTCAAAAATATGTATTTATGTATCATCTAAATCTGCACAAGCATTTAATATCCGTGCCACAGCAAGGTATAAATCAATAGAAGTATATCATAGTAGAAATAGTCATGGTCACTCCGTATGTTGAATAACGTGTGTTTGAAAGAGATAACACGTAAACCAGAAATGATGCTCAATAACATGTATCTTTATTTGCTCCAGCAGTAAGCAGACATGCTATCATTCGTTTACTTTAACAATAGCTGTCATCTATCAAGCATGCAACATCAAAATGTATGCTTTTTTTACAGACGATTGATTTTATTTGACAATTTCAATGTTGCAATTATAACAGAGAAAAATCCTCAGCTCAATAAAACTATGTCTGTGTGAGGCAAGCAGCTGTCAAGCATTGCTCTTCTTACAGGCGATCACATTTAGCTTTGTTTCTCTCACATTGATAATATGGCAAAGCAGATGCAATTCCCTTCAGTCTCCTTATCACATCCTCCCTTGTATCATTTAGCCACATTTTTTTGAATGCAAAGGCTTTAATTCCCTCATATTTTTCTAACTCTTTAAGATTGCTTCTAATGCTGAATTCCCCGGGTTTTAGGCATTTATCTAAACAGGGTGAATTTACAGTGAAATAAACCACGCATTGATTTGTTCCATTCAGGACATTCTTCAGATAATTCTTCAGGCGATACTCTGAATGATCTTGTATATTTGTATTAGCCTTTGCAGCAATAAGGTTATTGCTCACATACACCTCATTGTTCTGAAGTGTGTTTTTCACTTCTTGAGTTATTAAGCCCTGACCGCCGTAGTTGGGATCTTGACAATTGTTCCTCTCAACTCTGAAGGCGACAGCATATTGTCCCATGCCACCTAACCTGGAAAGCAGTGCAAATGTAATACTTTGTAAGAGCGTATTTATCAAATGAAAATTAATAGATTTAAATTTTATGTTAAAAATACTACATGATGTAATTATAAAGGAAAAAATATTTTGATTTAGAACAATCTCTGTTGTCTTTTAGTAGTCAGTACATTATTAGTTTTTCTTTATATATTGCTTGCTATTTCATGATTTTGATTTTTTTTTAATTATTATTATTGAAATTGTATATGTTCAATCAGAGTAACCTACTGATTCTCAAAGGTCTTTATAATATTCATAAGAGTCTTTTGGTTCACAGTCTCAGCGACTGCACAAGTGCAGAAATGAAGCAGGCAGATCAGGAGGATCCTCTGTGGCACAGCGAAAACCTAAAACAAACACACACAAATACAAACATTCATATTCAAATATATATGTGTACACAGCAAAGCACACAATTTGAAAACACCATTCCGTCTGTTAAAACTAAATATTATTTGAAGTCTTATTGTATCTGCACTTTTAGGGGCTTTTATTTCACAGCATGAGCAATAATGATGCTGCTTTAGCTCCACTAGCAATGTTATTATTAAATAATATAAATATAACTTACCATTTTATCTTTCACCCACAATAAGATGGATCAGAGATGCTGTGAGTCTGCAATGACACAGGAGTGATGAGAGAGTGGAAGCAGATGGTATTTATTCTGACACTCACCCAGCCCTCTTCTTCAACATCATGATCAGTCACTAGTGCCCGCCCTGGACGAGCCTGCTGAGTAAAGAAAACGCTGTAATATTCAAACATCAGTTATTATTTATTTACCCTTGCATTGCGAAAAGATCTGTCTCCTCCAGGAGGCGCGGCGCGGCGCGTCAATCTGAAAGGAGGCCGGGTGAAGGTACGAGCTTTCGCTGAGAGCTTGAGGATCCAACAGCGTTACGAAGTTTAACTGACAAGCTCTTTTTAATGATTGGCATTGGTTAAGCATTTTAAAACCCTCTGATTTAAAATAATAATGACGACTTATAATAGAGATATGAAGTATGGATAATTGTTCATGGCACACCTGACTGGGCTGTACGGAAACACCCTCCCTTCACATCCACATCCCACCAACCACCAGTCCTTGCTTGTTTGCACAATTATTATTTTGGCTACTGTTATCAAAAGTTATCGTTTTGTATAAATATAACTCCTGAATAAAAATAAAAATGTGTTTGGTCTGATTTAAAAAAATAAATAAAAAGATTTAAAAAAAATAAATAAAAATTAAACGTATTTGATTGGTTTGTCGATAGTAAGCGCGAAAATGTTTGGTTGTTTGCTAAGCATATGCTATTGCTTAACGTTAGTTGTAATTTGTTTTAATGCTGAGCGATCTCGTGTGGCAGTGCTATGGATATACTGCGTTTCTTTAATCAAAAACCACCAAAGTTGATAAGCGGTCTTATTAAGCGAATCATTGAGTCATTCAAATGATTCGTTCAAATGGCTGATTCATCAAGAATGAGTGTTGCTGTGAGATGAGGCGAGGCGAGGTGAGGTTATGGTTCTGCTGTGATCTTTGAACTATTTTCACTGCTGTTGTTGTTGCTAAAAGTGATACTTGAGGCCCACTTACTGAAACCATTCACTCCTATAATCCTTAGACCAAATCTGCAAAACTACATGCATTACATGCTTTAAACTAACTGAAACTAAAACAAACATTTTACAAAACGCAACACAGTTCTCTACGTTACACACATCATTAGAAACTAACAGCTCTTTGTTTCATTAGAGAAACATTTAGTTAAAACTCTACACACAAAACCAAAAAACACACAACATACCAAACGTCACACACATCTTGCAAACACTTCTTTGAAAACTGTTTTAACTCTTCTATATTTTTTTATTGTTGAATAGTAACTCTACGCACAAGCATTAAATAAATAGCCAAACGACACACAGATGTGAAATAATGTAAAACTCTACTCTGGTGTGTCCTTTGCTTGTTCAGAGTGCAGTGAAGAATAGGAGTTTGTCACAGTACTCGCACACTCATGCATATGCCCATTTACACTATACGGTATGTATGTACAACTGATGAATTTTACACAGTTATGCAAATGAACTGAATTAATACTCAACTGATTTGATCTGTAGAATGACACTACTGACTAGTTATAAGTACTAGTCTGTACTATAGTACTGTAAGTACTATAAGTACTGACTAGTTATACTATTATAAGTGTTTTCACACATGATCACTTTGAGTAGATCATCAGTAAATGAATGTGGCATTAAAATTAACATTGAGTGTTTCCCAAATGAAACAAAAGAGCTGTTAGTTTCGAATTATGTGTGTAATGTAGAGAACTGTGTTTAGAGTTTTGCAAAAAGTTTGTTTTACAGAATCAAACTGAGTTTGTGCAAACACTGTAATGTGCTTATAGTTTTGCAGACCTAAAGATCAGGTATATGAGTGAATGGTTCCACTAAGTGGACCTCAAGAATCACTTTTAGTGTCTAGGCTATTTAAAAAAACTATAAATACCAAACATGCCATGCATGTGTGCATTTCTTTGTTCACCTCAACATAAAATACAATATTTTGAAGAATGTTCATAACCAGAAGTTTTCTGGTCCCCATCGACTCCAATAGTGATGTTTTGTTTGTTTGTTTTACATTTAGCAGACGCTTTTATCCAAAGCGACTTACAGTGCATTCAGACTATACATGTTTTTGTCAGTATGTGTTCCCTGGGAATCGAACCCACAACATTTTGCGCTGCTGACGCAATGCTCTACCACTGAGCCACACAGGAAGACAAATACTTTTTTATATTTTGAAAGTCATGCAGCAGCTGTTTGGTTACCAGTATTGTTCCCAATATATTCTTTTGCATTCAACAGCAGAAGGAAACCCATACAGAATAAGAAAAACAACAGAATTTTCATTTTGGGGTGAAATATTCCTCGAAAGCATGCAGCCTAATATACAGTATCTGCTGTTGCCATTTTTGTCAATAATGTGAATCAAACATCAGAAAGAAAATGTCTAAAATTACTCCATGTCCTTGACTGAATCACAATTTTAAAATAAGAATTAATATATTGAATTTATACAGTGAAGGCTATTCAGTCTATTTGAACATTTACTTGATACAATATCATGTTTTTTATTTATTTGATTATTAACATTTTATTTATTTAATAAACATTTGATTAGTTTTTCCAAGAAGGTCGATGTATCTTTGTTCTCTTGTCATTCGTGACTGTTTACTTGTCTTTAGTAAGCTTGGTTTTATTTATATTGTAATTAGTGACTAGAATTATGACATTTCAGTGCATCAAAAATGTTCATAGGATAAAAATTATATTTAAAGCTATATATATATATATATTGTGACGGGTGGAAGAATCACACGACAAGGAGAGCTCAAACAAATACCCCGGAGGGTGGATTTATTCAACCGGAGCTGTGCTCGTGGCAGAGCTGGATCGGTCACTCGCTGGCATCTGAAATCAAGAAGAGTAGGCACATTAGTTATCTGCATAGAGGAGACCAGTCCTCCCATTACCCAGCCTCACACGGCTTATCTGGCCGCGGGCAAACGAGCCTCAGGTGTGGCCGATCCAGCCGGATGAGCGGGTGCAAGTGTTTTGCGTCCGTCTCCAGGGCAACGCTAATGAGTGTTCGGGACGCTCATCACACTATAATTATTGTGATGGGGGGGCTCTGCAGTAAGTCATTGCCCCGGGGCCCAGTGAGGCCTTAATGCGGCCCTGCTTTTGCTCATCAAGTCTGCATTTATTGGATCATAAATACAGAATTTTTTTTAATATTGTGAAATATTATCTTGGTAGTACCTAAGATAGCAAAGTCCACTAAAGGAGGGAGAACTTTTTCATATTTGGCTCCCAAACACTGGAATAGCCTTCCTGATAACGTTCAGGGTTCAGACACACTCTCTCTGTTTAAATCTAGATTAAAGACGCATCTCTTTAGCCAAGCATTCATATAATGCATCTCACAATCTTTTACTGCAGTTATATCTGATCAAACGCACATTATTATGCTTTAGCTTGGGTTGAACAAATAATTTAATCCAGAGTTATTCCTGGATGGAACAACATCTATGCTAATTGTCTTTATTTGTTTCTCTGTTTCTGGATTAACATCCCGAGGTAACTAGGAATTACACAAGCTTCAGTCTGGATCAACCCTTAAATGATCTGAGATGACCGAACACCTGAGAAGAGACGATGCCAACCCCCTCAGACAATATACAGAATTATCCACATTTTGTCATAAGTTAAATATATTAAGTTTTTGCAATATATAAACCTATTGTAGAAACATAATTTCCTGTAAAGCTGCTTTGCAATGATTGTTTCGTGAAAAGCGCTACAAATAATCTTGAATTGAATTGAATTGAATATACTTCAGAGATATTTTACTCTAGGGTTGCCAATAATTGTGTCCAACGTGTATTTTAGAAAAACATTTTATTTCATAATGAGATTTTCCGCCATTTTCAATTGTTTTAGTTCAATGAAAGGTTGTATTTTTGTGATTTTGTTCAAATAAAAGATCAAAAGGATTAATAATGCAGGTTTATTTTCAGAGCCTTCTTTGATCATATTTACCAAGGGTGCCAATAATTCTGACCACGACTGTACGTCTCGGCCAATATTACAGAAAGGATGGTTCGAGAAATGCACCAAAGCAACTGAGAAAAACTGTAGATTTGAACAATGGATGTAAACAACGTATCTTTCTTACTGGGCAATACTGTATTTACAACCACAAATGCTTAAAGTACAAAACAAGTGTTTGCTTTTAATCTTGCGTTCATGTTTACCATGATTTTTTCATTTCATGTTTTATCTCTCTGCCAATTACTTTCAATCTTTTACAGAAATATACATAGGAGCTCATGAAAGAAGAGCTTTAGGTTTTGAATAAAATTGAATAATTTTGTGTGTATATGACATATCCAAAAATATGATATTATAGCAAAGGTATTTGCAAATGCTTGCTTTTGAGATGTGTTTGTGATATTTTGATTAATTTAGCAAGAGATGAGAGGCATTTTGCATTTTGTGTGTGCAATTCTTGGATTTGTGTGTAAAGTTTTGAAAAAGTAAGTAGTTGGAAAACCTGACGTGTATTTAAAGGGATAGTTCACCCAAAAATTTTAATTCTGTCATCATTTACTCACCCTCAAGTATTTCCAGACCTGTATGAATGTGTTTGTTCTGCTGAACACATGAAGATATTCTGAATAATGAGGGAAACAGAGCAGTTCTGGATCATAGTATTATCTTTCCTACTATGGAAGTCAGTAGTGCCCAAAACAGCCTGATTACAAACTTTCTTCAGAATATCCTCCTTTGTGTTCAGCAGAACAAACACATTCATAGAGGTTCGGAACTACTTGAGTACCACAGTTGGGAATTTTATTTTAACTATTAATATATTTTTAATCAAATCAATTTAATTTAAACTTTGGCTTACTAAATACAAGTCTAAGATTGAACTAATATTTAAAGCATTCAAAGCACACTTTTAAGAAATACATTAAGAAAACTCCTCGGTATGTTTTTACAGTATACTTTATTTTAATGAACTAAAAATCCATTCAAGTATTAGTGGTATTTAGTATACTTTTTCATGTACTACTGAAGTACAAATATACTTGTAATTAGTGTATTTACAATGTGTACATGTTACAATTTTATTTGCACAAAAAATAAGAATGTACTACAAGTGTATTGTTTTTGTTTTTACCTGCATGGGTTCCCCAATTGCATTTGTAAAAGTATAGCTACACTATTTTACACATTAATTTGTAGTGCACTAAGTTTGTGCTTGATGTAAGCATGAAATAACTACATTTAAAGTGTATTTTCAGCTAGTACATACCATGTCAATCTATTTTTGGTATATACTTATCATAAAATAAATCTAATTTAAATATAATTATATTGATTTTTCACTAGGGTGTGAGTCTTGTGCAAAAATGTCTGTTATTTTCTGTGTTACAGTGTGGTGCAAGGCCTTGTGGTCTGTTTGACAATTGGTTTGGTTGTAAATGATCTGGCAGTTTTCATGTGTGTGTGTGTGTGTGTGTGTGTGTGTGTGTGTGTGTGTGTGTGTGTGTGTGTGTGTGTGTGTGTGTGTGTGTGTGTGTGTGTGAGTGTGTGTGTGTGTGTGTGTGTGTGTGTGTGTGAGTGTGTGTGTGTGTGTGTGTGTGTGTGTGTGTGTGTGTGTGTGTGTGTGTGTGTGTGTGTGTGTGTGTGTGTGTGTGGGGTGTGTGAGTGTGTGTGTGTGTGTGTGTGTGTGTGAGTGTGTGTGGTGTGTGTGTGGGTGTGTGTGTGTGTGTGTGTGTGTGTCAGGCATTGCATTGCATCATATTTTCCATGAATTCACACTACTGTATTTGCAATCAGATGAAATAAACCATTTGAGGAACCATTTATCAGCATGATCTGTTTGGCCTTGTGAAATAGTGACCAATGTTGCAATGTTTTACCATGCTTTGTGGTCTGTTTGATATCAAGCTTTGTGTATGTTAATGGCCTGGCCGTTTTCACTGAGTCAAGTGAAGCCATAGGATGAGACAAACACTGCAAGTATTGAGTCAAATTCAGTTTCAGTGTCAAAACAGTGGAAAAAAAGTTATTTATTTATTTATTGGTAGAATAATAACCCACACAGAAACACAAATAAAAGAGTATATAAATAGTATACAAATATATTAATAGTAAATTACAAGTATGACAATAAGTTAACTTAAATAAAACGTACAAGTATTATTGCAGTATAAACTTGTATAGATCACTGAGTGTATATCAAAGCGTACTTTCATAAACTGAAAATGTGCTACAAGTTTTTAACTAGTAAAGTATCAGTATATCCATAAGCACACTTGTCACAGTACAAACAATAAATGTAATTGTATACTGGGTGTGTACTCAAAGTTTTCTACTGTTACACTTAAAGTATACTTAATTATACTTGTATAAACTATTTTTTTTACAAATGTAGTACCCAATTTAGTTTAGTAGTGTTGAAATAGTACACTTACAAGTGTATTACTAGTACATAGATAAACTTACTATGTAAAGTATACTTATGTATACTTAATAAAATTAAATTGTAGTATACTTATTTTTTCACAACATGGTGAAGTGAACTGTATTTTATGATGACGATTAATACTATAATACTAACTACTGGAGTTGGTTTGTAGCACCAAAGCTTTGAAAAACTTTGTTTTGTCACAAGAGCTTTGTTTAAAACACTTAATTTAATTTACATTATTTATTACAATTTATTGTTAAGCCTGCAAAGTCTACACACCTTTACAATAAATATTATGACAATCGACAGAGAACAAATTATTGAAATATATTTTATTGGGCACTGAACAGGTGTTCAATAATTTTACTTCAAAGAAGTGTTTGTTCAGTAAGAATTATATTTAATAATTAAGTAATTCATTTCATAGTCCATTGTATTTTGGGCAAAATTAGTTTTATGAAAGATATGAGGTGCAAATCATTCATTAAACACACCAGCGTTTGATCACTGAAGCAAGGTTTACATAAAATAATCATAAAAGATGCATAAAATAAAAACTTCATAAACGAAATGTATTAAAAATGAATAAGAACATTTGAACATGTCAGCATTTTCTTAAACTTTCTTCTCAGGCAGTCAGCAAGCAATCACAGTCATTTATGATATTCCATCACATTTGTACTCTTACACTAGGGTGACCAAACGTCCTGTTTTCCCAGGACATGTCCTGTTTTCACGTCCTGTCCTGGCAGTCCTGGCTGTTTTTTATAAAGTGATGAAAATATCCTGGTTTTCATTATTTTTCATTGGGCCTGGAGTATCTGGAGAAGTGGATGACTCCCGTAGAAGAGTTCTCAACAATTATGTGGATGGATATGAGTGGGCCACCAGATTGGAATGATGTGTGGAGGCCTGCATCAAGTACCTAAGAGAGAAGGGGGTGCCAATTGATGATACCAAGTGTTTTGACTAGGTCGACGCCAATCTGAAGAAATTCATAGAAAGGTGCAACAGTGATGAGGAGTTTATTAGCCTGCAGGTGCACCAGAAGTGAGAAGGCCAAAGGTACTTTGAGAAGGCCAAAAGCATTGCATGCTACTCAGAACTACTGAAGATTTCACAGTTTGTCTTTGCACTTCCCTCTCACAATGCAAATGTTGAGAGGGTTTTCTCACTGATGCAAAGCCAGTGGATAAAGGAGAGGAACCAGCTCTCTGTTGAGTCATTGAAAGTAATTATATTTGTGCAATACAACTTCAAAGACACTTCTTGCAAAGACTTTCATGCTTATTTGTTAAGCAACAAAAAACTGCTGAGAAAGATCAGCTCTACAGCAAAATATAGATGGGCAAACAAGGAGGATTAGGAAGAAAAACAGGATGAAGAGGAAGAAGAAAACTAAAGATATAATTATGTTATATTTTTGTTCAATTTGGAGGCATTTTTTTTGTTATTTATTATTTATTTATTTTTCTAATACAGAAGAGACCTTATTTCTATCATTATTTTTTAAACCTGTCATAATAAATCATGTTGAGTAACCTCTGAGAAGCCTATCTAAATTTGTGTCTTTGGTTATAGATAGTATTTTGTAATATAACAATGTTCTATCCATACAGAGGAGGCATACTTTAAATGTATTGAAATTAATAAGGCATCTTTGAGTAAACTTCGAACATAATTTGAGTATCTCATTGCCGGGCCGAGTGTCCTGGTTTTCGGTAATCAAAATATGGTCACCCTATCTTACACCAATAAACAGGCAATTGCTCATGAATCTTTAGATTTGTAGCCTGAAAGCTGATTTTGTAGTTCGAAAGGCCATGATGAATATTGTCTTTGTCACACAAGTGAGTTGTCAGAACAGAAAACTGCACCGCTCTTCTTCCTCTGCTAGAAGTTTGTCCGTGGGAAAACTGACTGGAGGAAAGAGCAGAAAATGCTCAGAATGATTTTTTTGTCATTCCATTTGGCCTTGTAGCAGTGACATTTCAAGAACACATTCTGTATAGTTATTGAGAAGATTTCTCACATGTTCTGCCTCTTTCTCACTGTCTGAATATCAGATTGTTCATCTGTACACTGAGGCGGTGGCATGATGAAACCCTTCAATGATGCCTGAAGTGAAAACATATTCATGCAGAGTTATATTCATCAGAGGCTTGTCTGAAGCAGTGGTTCTCAACTAGTAGACCCCTATATAACATTCAAAATAAAACATGGCCCTATAAACCACCAACAGCAACTGTGAAGACTAAATAATAGTTTATATTTCTGTTTTTCACCAAACCCTATCGTGCACCTTCAGAACACATGGAATATACGGCACAAGTCACATGGGACCATTCTATGAGACTTTTACAAATACGTGTCCTTTTTTAAAGCTTGAAAAGAGGGTCACCACGTCATTACAGAACATGATCCAGTGTGAACATGACAATTTAAAAAAATGTCTCCTTTTGTGTTCAGAAAAAGAAAGGTCATACGGCTTTAGAAAATCATGAAGGTGAGTAAATAATGGCATAGTAACACAGTACTTCTTGATTTTTGAGTGAATTATCCCTAAGAAAACAACCTCTGAGACCCGTCTTGTCATAATCCTCTAATTGTATTCAAATATCCAAAATAGTCTTATTTGATTTTGCATTTTTGCAGATTTCCAACCCTCAAAATAGGGAGAGCTTGAACCCTGGGCCTTTGCACCTTATGTGTGTATAAGGTACTCACTGCTTGTGTGTAAAAATATAGAATAAAACAGAAAGTTTGGTGCATAGAAATGTTTTTATTTTCTCAAGCAGTGTTTATGAAACCATTACACGCAAGCATAAACAATAGAGCATTTTAATAAAAAATGATATTGAAAAACATTGGGGTCCACAAAGAAGTAACCCATGTGGTCATAATTGCAGATGTTTCTGAAAACAAAATCATTCATTTACTGGTACTTTTTTATCTATCAAGACTATTATAATAACTCCCAAAAACAGTCATTTCTTTAATCAAATGAACATTTACTCTCCCCTGTCAGAATTGACTAATTTGTAATAATTATAGGCCTACTTTGTGAAAGAGAAAGCAAAGGCTCCATTTGAGCATTGAAGCAGTTATTAAAAAGATTCAGCAGATAACCAGCACATCAGGTAATTTAAAGCATTTCTTTCAAACTCAAGTGAGCACGTGAGACCTGATTTAATTTAACATGTTTTTAGTTAAACATTGGTCTATCACTCTTGTATTTGGACCTGGTTCTCCACAAAGGATACAACCTTGTTGGTTACAGCGGTAAAGCGGCACACGATCAGCAATCATCTGTAGTTTCTCATGCAGATTTGTCTTGTTTTGGTCATGTCTATAGATGTATGTGTAAACAAAGGCTTTAATTCCCTGGTATGCACTTAATCTGTCAAGACCTGGTATAATATTTTTATTATGATTATTATTATTAAGACATCTGTTTATACAGGGAGTATTTAAGGTGTAGAAAACCACACATCCATCATTTCTTCTGTTCATTAACTCTGTCAAAGGAGAATTGTTTGGAGGATTCATCAGCAAATCCTCTGAATGTTTAGCGTTACTATGCCCTGCAGTAATGAGTTCATGGCCTCTGTAGACTTTGGTGCCGTTTGGTTTAACTTGATCTGATTGGTCTTTCACCAGAAATTTCTTTTTTGATGGTTTGAAATTTTCTCGACACTGCTTCTTTGGGACATTGATGGCTACTGCATACTGGCCATGAGTGCTTCGATATCTGGAAAAAATTTTTTTATCAACATTTACATATGCAAAATAATGGAGAAATCAAACACGCATGCTGGATGTGTGTAATAGTGGTTGATGAAAAGGAACTGTAATAGCACTTTACATCGAGGGTGCATTTGTTAACAATATGCATTATATAACATTAAAACAACAAATAATTATGTTTAAACATATGCATTTCTCAATGTTAAAATGTGTATGCATTATTCAATGGGATGTAGCCGTGAACAACACCTCTTTATTAATCTTGATTTATGTTAATTTAATAATTGCATGCTTTTCTTAACATTAAAGTATGCATGGAGGCTATATGTTAAATGAGGTATGGGCTGTTCAATTATTTAAAAATAACGGTAATGGTAATGCAAAATGATAATGCAAACGTGCAAAATGGCTGGTCCACTACAAGCGGGCATTCATTTACAATAAGATTGTTAATCTTAATTTTCAACAATCTTTAAATTGTCGTTCTCAAAGCATAGATAACCACACAGGCTGAATTCTACTTCCAGTTTGACTCATTAGAAATGAGCTACAGGGTCATACACGAGAAGCACCCATGGGGTGAAAGTAGAAGATGAATAGAAATGTTTGACCTGCTGGAGGAGGGTTGTAACACTTTCTCATTTTACTTCTACTGGAATAGCACAAAAACAATAACATATAAGCTGGCAATTGTTAGCCTGTATCTTATGTCCATGTTTTTGATTAGTGTTACAACACATCCCACCTATTGTTAACTCTAAATGCATCAACAAATGGGTCATTGTGACAATTATGCTGATATGTATATGTTATGTGTTTATGTTTTACATGTCTATTTGTGCTGAACAGTCTGAATCCCTATGAATGTAATGAGATCACATTGTCAATGTTACCTACATGATGCATATACTAATGTTGACAAATGCTACCTTATTGTACAGTGTTAACCCCTTCATTTTGTTTAGCATCATACCTGAAATGAAAAGTTCTTTGAATCCTGGAAAGAGTGTTAATGTCCACATTTTCATTCACCACACTTTGAACACACGAAAGCAGAATAATCCCGAGAAGGACCTTCATAGGCGCAGTGAAAACCTTAAATGAGCAAAAACATCAAATAATCAACAGAACAGTCATAATTTTCATACAAGAACATTTTAAGTGGACTAATAATGAATTGTAGTAACGCTGCTTACCATGATGCCTGTCGTAGATTCTCGAGCAGATGCAGTGAACTGAGCTCTTCAGAGATGATGTGTGAAGTCTGCTCTGGTGTGAGACTTATGTACTGGTGAAGCAAACGCATCACATTTATTCTGCCCTGTCATAGTGACCATGTCTCTACTAATCAGCATAATACCCACCCTAGTGGTATTTCATGAATAAAGCAACTTATTCTCTTTTAGACGGCTTTTGTGTCCACACTATCCTTTAACTTCTACTACTCTATCTACTGTACTTGTAAATTGTAAAAAATAAAGGTGCTTCACGATGCCATGGAAGAACCTTTTTGTCTAAATGGTTCAATAAAGAACCTTTCTGTTTCACAAGAAAGATAAAAAGTTGAGACTTTGTGGAACCAAAAAGGGGTTTTCTATGGCATCGCTGAAGCACCTTTATTTTTAAGAGTGTATTACAAACAGAAGCACAAAGAGCCTTGTGCAAGCAGCAATTGTATATTTTCAAAGTACATTATTAAATGACCTGAAGTTGTAGTATGTTTTAAGTAAAAAAAAAAAAAACCTTTTTAAGTTTACTTCTTCATGCTTGGAATTCGCTTCATTACTTGGACATACTTGCTTTCAGAAAGTAATAAAACAAAAAACTAAAGCAAATAAATAATGCTAATGCATTATAAAGTGTACAGTCAAGTAAACACTGTCAATATTGCATGGCCAAAAACTGAAGTTCACTCACTCTGAATTAATATTATATCACTGCATTATTATAACATACCATTTTATGGAGAAATAAAGCTGAAAAAAAAACAATTGGCATTGATATCTGTATAAATCAATGCTCTTAAATCACACTTGTAGAAGTCGTTCCCCAGGAGTTCGTTTTTAGTCTCTTTCTATATTGTTTGGTAGTGGAATGACATACAGTTTGTCCCTAGACCTAATAATTACACATTTCCATTTGAGTGATTGTGGTTGGACAGAAAATACATTATATCCTCACACTTGAAATCCACCATGGTTATCATTTCACAGAATATTTCATCACTTACTGTACGACAGATTTGTTTCTCTTTTTGTAATGTGTTATCACAGGAATGATAAAGAACACTGCTCACAGAAACAAAAAAGATCTGTAATGCTGTTTACTTTATTTAAATGTTTCCTTTTGATTTAACATCATACATCAGGTTTCCCGTTCAAACACGACTGCATTGAACAGACTTGAATCACCTTTTTCTTTTACTTACTTTTAATTTTATTTGAAATAGCCTAATGTTTTTGAAGAATTTTTGTTATAGAGTATAGGGCTGTAGGTTATTATAACTGATAAAAAGCTAATCAAATAAATACATAAACAATAGTAATGATAGCCTATTTATACATTTACTAATATTCAGTATATTTCATTGGAAAAGTTATTAATTGAATTTACACATTTTTTGAAGGAAAGTGGTTGCAATCGATTTATTTGAGCTACATTTAAATAAACAAATGTAGTTGACTAACTTTCAACATTTGTTTATTTAAATGTAGCCAAAATAAATAGTTTGCAACCAGTTACCTTAAAAAAAAAAAAAAAAAATCAGTGTCTTTCATATTACGCCTACTTTAAGCATTTTTAATGTAATAACTTCTACTTAGGCTATGACAAAAAAAATCATGGCGTGGCGTTTCAAAATCATGGCGTGGCGTACTAGGCGTTTTCTAGTCACTTAGTAAGAAAATATTCTTCCCAAGATGCCTTGCCAGAGAAGATATCAGGTGTGATGTGGATGAAAACATGTGGCCAAACGCAGAAGATTAGATTACATTTATTTATTTATTTTTCAATTCTGCTGTGGCTTTTTCTGTTTCATTTCATTCTGTAAAGCTACTCTGGGATGGGTCATTCAATTTTTGTTTTGAATTTCTGCAGCAAAATAAACATGTGTTATTGTCTGGGAATAATAATTCGATTTTAAGACATGTTTGTAGTGTTTTGGTACGTGTAGTGTTATGTTAGTATATTACAGTTTTTTTCAATTGCTAACATCCTTTTGCCCAATCTCTAGTCACATTTTCCAAACTCTAACCATAATTAGCACAATATCCGTCTTTTGTGACCCTACCGTTTACACAATTCATGTCATTTTCACACAATATGCAGTCAATTACCATGTTTCTAAAACTCAAAATAGCATTTATGTATAGCAGAAGAAGGAAACTCTAAAAGTGAGTAAATGATGGTACAAAAATAAAAATAAAATTATTTTGGGGTAAATAATTCCTTTAATGTTAATTTAAAAAAAAAACACAAAGAGAAAAATCGTCTCAGGTTACGTATGTAACCATGGTTCCCCGAGTGGGGAACGAGACACTGCGTCCCCTAGGGGACACTATGGGGAACGCCTCCAGCGTGACTCGTGCCTGAAGAAACATATGAAAAAACACCATCCGTTGGCCGGCGACAGCCCATGACGTCACTACCGGCGCGACCACAATATAAGGACGGCCGGGTGAATACATCATTCGCTTCTTCGTCTGAAGCTTGCGTCCGAAGCATGGCCCCAAAGCCTAGGGGACGCAGTGTCTCGTTCCCCACTCGGGGAACCATGGTTACATACGTAACCTGAGACGTTCCCCTTCATGGGAACTTCGAACTGCGTCCCCTAGGGGACACTATGGGGAACGTTATACCCACGCCGCCATGCTGAGGGGAATGCAAGCCAAATTCCCGCAGGAGGCGAGCACAAGTTAACTCTACCATTTGGCTCAGGGAGTTGCCCCTGTTTGGACGGTTGATGCTGTCAGTGACATTATCCCCTTCGGCCAAAACCCCGAGCTGCATACCTGAAGTACTTACCTGCTAGGTGCCGGCATTACCGGACCCAAGGTAGAGCTCACAGGTTTGGAATCATTCTTATACAGAAAGATTCCTTTAAGGGGATAGGGCCAAGTACCTAGTGGTAGCCACTAGGTCCTGGCCGGTCACTAGGGGCTACCGCTTGCTCTACATGAGCTTGCTGAGGGAGCTGTCTCAACAGACCCCTTGGTAGCATTACCCTTTTTAAACCAAAAAATATTTGGTTACATGGAGTGGGGCCCAAGGCACAAACCGGGGCTTGACCAACTCAAATAAGGGCACGAAGCTGCGCGCGTAACCCTACCCCTAAGGGTTTTTAGAAAGAAAGCAGAACATTCGATGTGCTAACTTACCACTGGGTGGATTTTAGAAAAATGCCCAAAGTCTAGCGTGTGCATTTACCATAGCATGGATTTTAGAAAGAACGCAGAACATTGATGTGCGATCTTACCACTAAGTGGATTTTAGAAAGTGCCCATTGCTTTAGCGTGTGCACTTATATATATTTTTTTACGTTCTATGTCGGGGAACTAGATGCTCAGAAGGGAGCTGTATGCTCATAGATGACCCTCTAAGATGAGGGGAGCAATGCTAGCTCGACCCACCAGGCGAGCGATCTACCCCGAACTCTGGAAGTGGGGAAACTTCCGATTCTCAACAGGAGCGGCATGCTCATAGGTGACCCTCTATAGCGAGGGGAGCAATGCTAGCTCGACCAGCAAGGCAAGCGAACTACCACAGAGCTTTGAGGAGCGGAAAACTCATTCCTCAGAATGAGCTCAGACGCTCCAAAGGGAGCGGCATGCTCATAGGTGACCCTCTAAGTGAGGGGAGCAACGCCAGCTCTACCAATAGCGAGCTCTGGAGAGCGGAGAACTCATTTGAGAGAGAACTCAAATGCTCAGGAGTGGTGCCCAAGGCACAAACCGGGGCTTGACCAACTCAAATAAGGGCACGAAGCTGTGCACGTAACCCTACCCTTACGGGATTTTAGAAAGAAAGCAGAACATTCGATGTGCTAACTTACCACTGGGTGGATTTTAGAAAAGTGCCCAAAGTCTAGCGTGCGCACTTACCATAGCATGGATTTTAGAAAGAACGCAAAAACAATTGATGTGCGATCTTACCACTAAGTGGATTTTAGAAAGTGCCCAGAGTTTAACGTGTGCACTTATATATTGGTATTACGTTCTACTTGAAGCGGTCACAGAGCTCTGGGGAGCGGAGAACTCATTCTACAGAATGAGACCTATAACGAGCTCTGGAGAGTGGAGAACTCATTCCTCAGAATGAGAAGGCACTCCGCCGCTCAGAAAGGAGCGGCAAGTCCAACCATGAGCTCTGGAGAGCGGGGAACTCATTCCTCAGAATGAGAGGGAACTCCCCGCTCAGCAGGGAGCGGCATGCTCATAGATAACCCTCTATAGTGAGGGGAGCAATGCTAGCTCGACCAGCAGGGAGAGCAACCTATCACAGAGCTCTGGGGAGCAGAGAACTCATTCCTCAGAATGAGCTCAGATGCTCCGAAGGGAGCGGCATGCTCATAGGTGACCCTCTAAGTGAGGGGAGCAACGCCAGCTCTACCAATAGCGAGCTCTGGAGAGCGGAGAACTCATTTTGAGAGGGAACTCAACACTCAGGAGTGGAGCCCAAGGCACAAGCCGGGGCCTGACCAACTCAAATAAGGGCACGAAGCTGCGCGCGTAACCCTACCCTACGGGATTTTTAGAAAGAAAGCAGAACATTCGATGTGCTAACTTACCACTGGGTGGATTTTAGAAAAGTGCCCAAAGTCTAACGTGTGCACTTACCATAGCATGGATTTTAGAAAGAACGCAGAACACTTGATGTGCGATCTTACCACTAAGTGGATTTTAGAAAAGTGCCCAGAGTTTAACGTGTGCACTTATATAATGGTATTACGTTCCACTTGGAACGAAGAAGTACTCATCCCTTGGAGTGAGAGTCTCAGACGCTCAGAGAGGAGCGGCATGCTCATAGATGACCCTCTACAGTGAGGGGAGCAGTGCTAGCTCTACCGATGAGGAGCTCTGGAGAGCGGAGAACTCAGTCTTCCGAGTAAAACTCAGACGCTCAGACGGGAGCGGTATGCTCATAGATGACCCTCTAGGTGAGGGGAGCAAAGTTAGCTCTACCGACAGCAAGCTCTGAAGGGCGGAGAACTCATTCCTCAGAATGAGAGGAAACTCAGACGCCCATAAGGGAGCGGCATGCTCATAAGTGACCCTCTATGGTGAGGGGAGCCATGCTAGCTCGACCAATACGGAGAGCGACCTATCACAGAGCTCTGGAGAGCGGAGAACTCATTCGTCAGAATGAGAGGGGGACTCAGACGCTCAGAAGGGAGCGGCCTGCTCATAGATGACCCTCTAGATGAGGGGAGCAAAGCTAGCTCGACCAGCACGAGCTCTGGAGGGCGGAGAACTCATTCCTCAGAATGAGAGGAAACTCAGACGCTCAGACGGGAGCGGTATGCTCATAGATGACCCTCTAGGTGAGGGGAGCAAAGTTAGCTCTACCGACAGCAAGCTCTGGAGGGCGGAGAACTCATTCCTCAGAATGAGAGGGAACTCAGACGCCCATAAGGGAGCGGCATGCTCATAAGTGACCCTCTGTGTGAGGGGAGCAGTGCTAGCTCTACCCATGAGGAGCTCTGGAGCGGAGAAACCATTCCTCAGAGTGAGGGACGCCTAGAAGGGAGCGGCATGCTCTAAAATGACCCTCTGTGGTGAGGGGAGCAATGCTAGCTCGACCAACAAGGAGAGCGACCTATCACAGAGCTCTAGGGAGCGGAGAAACTCAGACACTCAGAGTGAGAGGAAACTCAGACGCTCAGAAGGGAGCAGTATGCTCATAAATGACCCTCTAGGTGAGGGGAGCAATGCTAGCTCGATCAATCAGGGAGAGCAATCTATTGGTTGCAGGGGAATTAGAGAGGATCAAGAGGGCCGATGCCCCCCTAAGGGAAAGGAGTAGATGTCTTACTCTAGTCCGGACGAAAGTGTCATATAGGACGCTTCATCCGGAACACCTCCCTCAGGTTTTGCCTCTCTCTGACCCATGCCTCTCATCAGCCCTACCCGCAGGCGGGGGAGGGGCATGAGTCGCGAGACTAGCCTTCTGAGCCCATCTCTGATCCCCAGACCGAGATGGGCTAGGACCCCTGGTTGTTCGGGCTCATACCTGGACTTTATAGAAAGCCGTATCCAGGTCTTTCAGCAGATCAGTCTGGTACGCCTGAAGCACCGCCATAGTGTGCAACGAAGCGACGATCTGACCTGCTGCTGCATATGCCCTGCCATTTAAGCAAGATTCAGGGGCTTAGATGGCAAGGAGGGAGCCTTGAGAGAGGATGTCTCGCCCACAGCGAGATAAACTGGCTATCATCTCTTGCACAGGGGGCATCCCCTCATAGCCATTTTCACGCACCTCAATGTCAGCATAACTAGTATGCTGAAACCTATGAATACGAGAAAAATAGCTTTTTTTCACTCCTTCTCAACCTCCACATCAAGATTTATGAAGGAGGAAGGCTCGCTCGAGCTGGGGATTTATGGCCAGAAAGATTTATTTTTATGATCCATAACCTCCAAAAACTCATTCATATGCAGTGCAGGAGGATTGAGAGGGTTTAGTCTCAACTTCCTCACCCTCAAACATCTCCTGCTCTTCCTGGGCATAACCCAGCAGAGCACTAACCGCTGAATCTGATGATGTCAGAAAGATCGCATCATCACAATCCAGCAGCTTACTCTCGTTCTCGGCCGACGCACGCAAAAAAGGGGCGGTCCTTCTCTAACTCATCGGCCATATCCAACTGCGAACCCCGCGATTTCAATCGCCTCCGTGCCTCGGCAGCGGTGGGTATCGAATCGCGGGAAGCAGACGGCTGCCCCTCTTTCCTCGAAAAGAGGGACAGACGAGAACGGAGCTCTCACAGTGCACGCAGATTGCCCCCTCAAAGACATCGCGTGCGTGCTCTTCGCCCAAACAACAGACGCAACGATCGTGTGTGTCATCGGGTGTCAAATAACGAGGACATGGATCCACACACAATCTCAAACGCCTTGCTAGTGCTCGCCATGATAAATAAAGGAAAACTGTATTCCTACCAGAATGCACGTTTCTTCAAACAGACCAGTCAGTGAAGACGAAAAAGCTAATGATGTATTCACCCGGCCGTCCTTATATTGTGGTCGCGCCGGTAGTGACGTCATGGGCTGTCGCCGGCCAACGGATGGTGTTTTTTCATATGTTTCTTCAGGCACGAGTCACGCTGGAGGCGTTCCCCATAGTGTCCCCTAGGGGACGCAGTTCGAAGTTCCCATGAAGGGGAACAGTCTCTACTCTTGACTGAAACACTTTAATACAGTTGCTTTAATAGGAATCTACAGTGTTTTATTTTATAATTGTTCATTTAATTTCTTAAATGCTCTGCTAAATACACCTATTGTACCTGAAAATAAACACTGTTTATTTTATTTGTATATTGTGTGTATTTGTAATGTGTATCTTTGTTCTCCTTTTTAATAACAAATATAAAATAATGATAAAGATTTTTATCTTCACCCACTTTGGCCTAAATATCCGCCAAAAAATGTTGTTACCTTGAAAGGCTTTATAATAGGGAAATGAGTTTGGCTGTAATGCTCAAACAACTTCAAATAGAAAAACCAACATGACAAAGAATTGTAATAAAATCGAATACAAAAAAAAAATGTGATATGATATGTTTGCCATATCGCCCACCCCCTAGCCGAGAGGGACCAAACCCAGCACCCAGCCCAATCATTTAACCCTGTACAGGCTGATATATAAAATAATATAACATCTATCTTTTAATAGAGCTAATTATTGAACGTTTTGCCAAAATATGTATGAAGAAATTTAAAAAATACCTTTTTTGAGTATCATATTTGATATACCAGGCTTTTATAAGTCTCATATATTATGATATAGTGAGAATATGGAGCTCAGACTCAAGAAAGAAAACAGGTTCATTTTATTAAGGCCCAAACTGAGCAAAATATAGGATTTGTGCAGAGTCTGGTGCTTACCCTGTCAAAAACATGAAACTCTGTGATGTAAATCAATGAGATTAATTAGTTTAGTTTAGTTAGTAGATTAATATCACTCTATATCTCCCAATAATAGGCCTTAGGAAGATGATATTTAAATGCTTGATTTAGTTTATAAGTGTTCATCTTGAAGTATTACTCGAACGTATTACATTTGCTTTATAGAAATGAGTACAGATTTCACAGCAAAAAGACCCGAGAACACAACCTAATGGTGGTAGTTTTTACAATCGTACTAAAAGGCCTTTTATTGCTGAAACAGTATGAACTCATCAGATGCCATGTAGTATACAATTTATAAATTGTACAACGGGGTTGTTTATTTAGCCTTTTAAAGTTTTGATCATGTCATATTTGACAAAAAAAAAGCTTTGACATTTGTGTCAGCATCACATATGATACAGAAAAAATAAATATCAAATAGATACATCTTTATAGGATTAATAATACCATTGAATCTTTTAATTATTCATTTATTTTTGGTAAATACATGCCAATTGCATACCTGATGCAGACTATATTCAAATATTATTAAAAATGGTGCTATGAGTCTTGTCCATAACACCACTGTAATTATAATATCATTTTAATAATTATTGTTCGAAACAATATATTATCAAAATAATTAAAATGGTTGTCAATTATGTTTATATTATTATATTAATAGTAGAAGGAGGCCTAGTAGGCCTATGTCTTGAACACTTGTTGAAGGACTGAAGTGGGGATGTTCATTCTGCGGGCTGATGAATTATAGACTGCTCTTATAACACCATCTAGTGGACACTGAATGATCAGGCAGCTTTAACAAGTCCTTCCAGTCATTTGAGGCCACAGGACGAGACACTGAATCATCTAAATTGGGTTCTCAGTTGTACAATATTTCAGTTGCATACCTTTGACTATTTGGTTGCATTTCTACATTTTTGTGTTTTAAAACAAACACTGATTATTTAGGCTGAAGAGTCTTAAACTGTATGATTACAGGATACATTGTTATGATTACAGGAGTGCTAGACACACTCAATAAAATTAGAATGCATATTAAATTTAGAACGCTGATGCACATATTCAGTCAGACAAACTTCTGTTTAAAATCAAATGTCTGAAAATATACATTTATCTTTATACATTCTCCTGCTAAATACAACCCGAATTCCTGGAAATGTTGTGACGTTTTTTAAATTTGAATAAAATGAAAACTAAAAGACTTTCTAGTCACATGAGCCAGCATTTTATTCACAATAGAATAGATAATATTACAAAGGTTTAAACTTTGAGAAATGTTACACTTGTATCCACCAAATGAGCTCATTTACAATTTGATGCCTGCTTCAGGTCTCAAAATTGTTGACACGGGGGCAACAAAGGGCTGAAAAGCAAAACCTTTTGAAAAGATTCAGTTGGGAGAACTTCTAGCAACTAATTCAGTTTACTGACATCAGGTCTGTAACATAAAAGGGATGTGTTAGAGAGGCAGAGTCTCTTAGAAGTAAAGATGGGCAGAGGCTCTCCAATCTGAGAAAAAGTGTGTAAAAAGATTTTTAAAAACAACATTTCTCAACGTCTAATTGCAAAGGCTTTGCAAATTTCATCATCTACAGTGCATAACATCATCATAAGATTCAGAGAAACTGGAGAAATCTCTGTAAGGGACAAGGCAGAAGGCCTTTGTTGGATGACCGTGGTCTTCAGGCCTTGCATCACTCATCGGCATGATTCTGTCATTGACATTACTAAAAGGGCCCAGGAATACTTCCAGAAACCACTGTCAGTAAACACAATCTGCCGTGCCATCTGCAGATGCCGACAGAAAGGATTCACCGAATTCACAACGTCTTCTTTCAACCAGTTCTGCAGCACATTTGTACTCGTACACCGATAAAGAGGCATTAGCAGATTAATAATTAGGAAATCGTTGTCTTTCAGGTGAGTTTCCTTCCCGAAATAATTTCTGAGATTTCCAAAGACAAAAACATTTATCCCTCTTCTCAAACACTTGTCCAGTTTGCAAGGCCCAGAAAAACATCATCAGCGCTCTTAATGCACGTTTCCACACAAGGTGAGATGAAGCAGCCAGAGGACGAAGAAAAGCATCATTCATTTCAGCACAAAACTTGAGTTAAATTCATGCTCATACATTTATATGAGAAATGAGTGTTTAAAAACAGAACAGAAAAGAGAGTTTACTCAAACTTACCATTGTGACTGCGTGAGATATGGAGAAGACGCTTATATTTTCAGAGTGGAAGTATACTTTTCTTCTCTTCTGATATGCTGATGGTCGAGAGAAAATACGTATATAAAGACCTGACTGGTTTATGATTTACAGATCCACTGAGTGTTTTAGTGTATGGGATGTGTGTGTGTGTGTGTGTGTGTGTGTGTGTGTGTGTGTGTGTGTGTGTCTCACATTTGTTTAAGATGACTAATAGGGAACCAGGTCCATATTGAATCTGTCAATATTCTTATCTTCTATATCGGGAAATTCTGTAGAATAAATGTAAACATGGAAATGGTGGTAATCAGAACAAACAGTATACTTTTCATAATCTATTGATAAAATTATGATGCCATTAAACAAGACCTTAACAGTAAAACAATTATAACACAAAACAATAAAAAATATGTAAAAGTATGATATAACAATATCATAGAATTAATTCATAAATAAATAATGACTAAACTACAAATTGTCACTGTTTTGTGCATGTTTTGCTCCCCATGTGTTCCTCTGTCTGATTGTGTTCATGTGATCCAGGTGTGTCTCGTCATTTAGCCTAATTGTCGTGTCTTTATAAGCCCCAGTCCATTCAGTCAGTGTTTGTTTGGTTCTGTATATCTTCCCTGCCTGTACTCTATGTTACCCTGCTGGATTAAAGCCTCTGGTTTTTGTGAACTCCACGTCTCCTTGTTCCTTGCTCCAGCGAACGTGACACTAATAAAATAAAACTTAATTTAATAGTGGCTTTTATGGATGGATATAATCCAGCTGGAAAATTCATAAAACATTCATAAAAAATTATCTGCTTAACACCGTGTCATCTCTTCTGAAAAGAGCTTTTAGAAACTAATGTTTGAGAGAGAATAATCCTGCATTAACATATACTTGTGCATCAAAACCACATGCAGGCTTCACTTCAGGTGGACTATTGTGAGTAAATGACTGTCATTTCTCTGAGATTTACTCATTATGACCGAACGGCTACCTCTTTTAGATTTAGTTATAGAAGATACAGAAAGGAATCACGCTAGAGCCGCATAAAATGACATAATGACAGCACGGATCGGCTGCATAACCTGTCATGAGACTGAAATATAAGACATAATTCACTATTAATACTTTCAGACAATTACATTTACAGCAATGTCAAGTTATTACATGATTTAACATGCTTTCATTTGACTTTACAACACAGAAAATCCAGCTTATATGCATGTTTCACTGCTCTGTTGTCACTTTGTGTTCAAAGGTGGAATATGTGATGTGGAAAAAGCTAGTTATCCACAATTAACATAAAATGAAATGATCTTAAACTCAGAGTTAAGAGTTAGACTTTAAGTTAACCAACTTAACCAACCTACAATTACCTGCTTCAAGGTGTTTGCATTTATGCAAAACGTTTTCTGAAATTAAACCACATACAAGAATTGCTGAACAAATGTTTATTTTTCATCATGCAATAAGCCATTATATATCAGTAATTATTATAAGACAGCTGCCATCTAAATACAGTATGAGGACAGTGACTTTGGAGAACTTCTCTCTTTTCTTCATGTCTTTATCTTGTAACACTAGAACAGACTTCAGCAAGGTTAGACTCTACAGTCACCACAATGAGCTGCATTTCATTCACTTAGAGTAACTGATTAAATATTTGAGAACTTGACCATTATACTTGATGAGGACAGACGTGTGAAGTCTCATTCCTTCGCAATGTTCTTGATCCGTATGTTAACATTCATTTGTTAACAGGCAAAACAGTTTTATTCACAAAGCAATAGAAGGGAACACGACTCACAATCTCTGTGAAGGTTTTTGAGAGATCAGAGCATCTGCAACAAATTCCATCAACATTATAGACTTTCTTGAAGACAAAGGCTTTAATTCCAGCGTGACTTTTCAAGTTTTCAAGGTTTGGTATAATGTTAGATACACCTGACTCTAGACAGGGAGAGACGGTGTAGATAACAACACAGCTGTCATTTCGTCTTTGTAAGAAGCTTTTAAAGGTTGTGGATGAGTCATTTTGGAGCAGGACAGACACCGACTTACTTTTGCAAGTTTCAGATTTTTTGCAATTATAACACGAAGGTCCTGCTGCCATGAGGTCTTCACTCTTGTAAAACTGATTTTCTTTATTATAAATGTCATTTTTCACATCTGTTGCGTTCTTCTTCAGAGTCGAAAAGAGCTCATTTGAAGGATCAAAGTTCCCTTGACATTGATTCATCGGTACATTGATGGCTACAGAATACGACTCCTCTTTGGTGTCATTATAGTTATAGCTGTAAAACATCAAATAGAGCACGATAAGAAGAGACTTGTGATGACTGTCATAAACACGGTTTACTAATGACATTTTATTTCTGTACTTCTTCTTTGTGCTACATCATATAGTAAATTATTCTTTTTAAAACCTTGATTTTACTCACTTCTGCTCGAAGAAGTCAATTATTTGTGCAAGAGTTGTAAGGTTCATCTTCTGTTCTTCCACACTTTCTGTCCAGTGATGAAGCAGAAAGATCAGCAGGAGTCCATTCAGAAACACAAGGGACTTCTAAACAGATAAAACATGCACACACACACTATTAATAACATTTGACACTGACAGCTCTTAAAAACACTTTTTTCTTAATGTAAAGAACATTTGAATGTTTATTTTTTTTGCATTTAAGAGTCTTTTGTGAAATATAAATATCTAAATGGAATCATCAATGCCAATAAAGAACCTTAATAATTAAGAGTAAATGACTACTTCTAACAAACTGAATGAAAAACATTTAAAACATGAACATAACTTACCATTGATGCGGAAGGTTTAGAGATGATGTGTGAGTCTTCTTCAGAGGCAAGAGTGAAGATGCATGTGAAGTGATAGAGAAGCTATATTTATGATCCTGGATTCTTGACTGGCCCTCTTCATCAGCATCATCACAAGATCAATGTAGACTACATGATTACTCACTCTTTCACTGGGGTCTGGCAGGGTTTAAGGAACTCCTTAGGTGTACAGTCCTCCACCCCCGAATGTCAAATGGTCAAAAACACAAACACAAACATACTTTTTTGAGTGCACATCACCTTCATACTAAATGTTTTTACTTTGTAAACCGCAATCTCTTTATCGTTTACTGAATTTGTCTTACATGTAGCCTTCCTAGCTTTCCTGTAGCTCAACTGGTAGAGCATGGCGCAGCAACGCCAAGATCATGGGTTCGATTCCCAGGGAAAGCAAGACCTGATAAAATGTAGAAACTGTAACTTGAATGCAATGTAAGTTGCTTTGGATAAAAGCGTCTGATAAATGTAGCCAGCTGTTGTGTTCAGTTTGGACAACAAACAATTGCACGGTTTCTGTCAGAGGCATTATGTAGCATGTTTCATCTGTTGTTCTTTTGTGAATGTACATGTCCGTTGCGTTCATTCTAATCTCTATAAAGCGCATCTGACACTTCGGGCGGGGGGGGAATTGTTCTACTGACACTATCTGAAATCAAATAAACAGAAATGATATACCATCTGTAACTTCTTATCACTTTTGACAGTCTCAGTGTTTGTTATTGTTGTTTTTAATAAGAAGTTCATCTCATAAATTTTTTTAAATTCCAAAGTTTCCAAAAGAAAATGTGAACTTCTGGGGGAACAAATGTATGAATTGTTTGATATTATTTATTTTCTCTTCAATGTCAATAATTGTCATTCAATTGGGTAATTTTTATGAAAAAGTTGTTGTTGTCTTGAGGAAAGCAGTGATTTCAAGTTGTCTAAACTACTGTAACAGACTTTAATAAGAGGTATCTTTAATTTTTCTATTTGTTTTGTGTTACCTTTGAAATATTTGTATGTTAAACATTGTTTAAGGATCGCATTATTTCCGTTGTTTAAGGGGGACTTTTATTTTGAAACGGAATCTGCTTTTCGCGAAAAAGAGAAATTGTATGGATGAAGTTCGAACGCTTAATGGTGGCAACTCGTGCACAAAAGGAATGTTTATAAGTTTATTCAGCACCCCCCCCGAAAAGGCATAAGGTTTGTGTTTTTGTATACTGTTAGTTAAAAGCCAGTGCTTTGGGAAAATCGCTGAACATGTCTAGTAATGTTAATATACATTTTTGTATCGCTTTATTCAGCTCTTACGGTGATTTCTGGAGTAAAAAAGGAACGCTAATAAAACTTCATGAAACATCAGTAAAGTGTTGGCCATCATTCGGACGGGGTCCGCTACGGTAAGAGCTTCACCTTCGCTGATTCAGATCCTCGCTGCACGTGCTGACTGACGGTTTCAACGTGACGAAGGTAAATGGATTGCAGTATGTCAGAATTGGCGTGATGGTCTACGGAGCTGAGACGCTGTAGTCAGCGAGTTCATTATGGAAATGGATAAGGACAAACACGAATCTGAAAGCCTGCTCCAGACAGAAACAGAAGGGGAAAAGGATATAAATGGAGCAGTTAAACGTAAAGATAAAAACACTTCAGAACTTCAGTGTCATGTACAAGACAGTGAAGAACTCCCTCGACGTTCAGAACGTCCACATATGCCTACGGATAAGATGCTTGCTTATCAGAAAGATGAATGCTGTAAGAAAGAAAAAAGGTTGACAACTTTATATGAGCAATGGAAGTTAGATGCTCGTAAAGCAAGACAGAGCTTAAAAACAGACATAACTGATAAACAGCTGGCTGAAATTGCTGACTCTCTTGAGGACAAAAAGAACTGTATTCTGAAACTCTTCAGTGACATAAGGGAATATGTTACACCTGCTGCTGTTTTAAGACGTAAAATAGATGCATGTGAAGCTGTGACCAATGATATCGTCAAAATTGTGTATGACAGAATGACAACTGTAGATGGCGAGTTCGATGCAGAAAGAGAAAGGGGCCGTCTACGTGAACTTTTAACACATAGTTATGCTCGCTCTATATATGGTTCTAGTGCTTCAAAGATGAGCGTCAGCAGCCATTCTGGATCTTGTGCAGCAAGCAAACGTGCAGATGCAGAGGCGGAGCTGGCTGCAAAAGAGGCTGAATACAAGATGATGCAAACAGAAAGGCAACAAAAGGAAAAAATAAGAACCTTAGAAGAGCAACTCAGAAGAGAGCTAGAAACTGAAAGGTTTGAACTAGAACGGCTGCAGGTAGAAAAGGATATGGAGGTTGCTCGTGCCAGATTAAAATCGTATGATGAAGAAATAAAACAAGAGACAAGAAGTCAGTCGACACAGAATGAACATGAAGAGCAGAGATACAAAATGTCACATCAGCAATGCAACATTGTCCAGTCAACCCCTCTCAGTGAAGTGTCTCATCTTGCTCAAGCAGTTCAGGACAGTATAGCCATTAACAGGTTACCGGTACCTGAGCCTACAGTGTTCAACGGAGACCCTATTCAGTTTGTAGACTGGAAAGCTTCATTTATGTCATTAATAGATAGAAAGGGAATCCCCGTAGCTGATAAACTCTATTATTTAAAAAAGTATGTGAGTGGCTCAGCGCACAAATATCTCGAGGGCACCTTTTATCGAAATGATGAAGAAGCCTACAAAGACGCTTGGGACAAGCTTAATCAAAGATACGGCCAGCCCTTTGTCATTCAAAGAGCGTTTCGTGAAAAGCTGTCTAAGTGGCCTAAGATACAATACAAAGATGCAGAAGGATTGAGAATATTTTCAGACTTTTTGAATGCCTGCTTGCAAGCCATACCTCATGTTAAAGGTCTGGAAATATTAAACGACTGTGAAGAGAACCAAAAGCTGGTACATAAACTCCCTGACTGGGCAGCTTCCAGATGGAACCGTCAGGTCACAACAGCCCTCATGGATGGAAAGGAGTTTCCAAGTTTTCATGACTTTGTCAATTTCATGTCAACAGAGGCAGAGATCATGTGTAATCCCATCACTTCTTTATATGCTCTTCATTCTCGCGAGTCACCTCAAGATAAAATAATCTCAAAGGAAATCAAAAGAAACAAAGCAATTGTCTTTAAGACTCAAACAAGTGTAAACAATGACAAACAAACTGCAGTTAAAGAACAGTTAAAAGCACAGTGCGTGTTGTGTCAAGATGACAATCATCAACTTCATAAGTGCCCGAAATTCATGGAAAAGTGTTTGAAGGACAGAAGGGCCTATGTCAAAGATAACAAACTCTGTTACGGGTGTTTAAAACCAGGTCACTGTGCTAAGGAGTGTCGTCGTCGACACACATGTGATGTATGCAAATTGCGACATCCCACATGTCTTCATGATTACAGCTATGACAAGGACGGAAACAGAGAACGACCATGGCCCATGGCAAGCAATGTGCATGCACTTGAGAGTGAAACAACTAATGCCATGTCACTTAATATCACAAGCGAAGGTCAGTCAGTCATTACATCTATGATTGTACCTGTATGGGTGTCATCAGTTAAAAATCCATCCAATGAACAGCTCGTTTATGCTTTGTTAGACACGCAGAGTGACACTACTTTCATTGATGAAGAAGTTAGTAAGGCACTGCAAGTGGCCAGTCACCCAGTGAAACTCAAACTAACCACAATGATTGGAGACAATGTGATCATTAAGAGTAAAAGAGTATCTGATCTTCGAGTAAGAGGTTACAATTCACCAGTACATATCAGTCTCCCTCCAGTTTACACAAAGGAGTGTATCCCTGTCAATCGTGATCACATACCAACGCAGCATAAAGCAGAGAACTGGAGTCATCTGAAGGTGATCGCAGACAAAATACCACCACTTCTAAGTTGTGAAGTAGGTTTACTGATCGGCTATAACTGCCCCAGAGTGTTAGCTCCCAGGCAAGTCATACTAGGTAATGATGAGGAACCATATGCTATTCTAACAGACTTAGGATGGAGTATTGTGGGCTGCTCTGCACCAAGTATTAATGAATCAATAGGATTCAGTTTTTGTCACAGAATAGCCACAAAAGAAATACCAGCTCTGACACCTGTGGATGCAGTTCGTATGCTCGAGTCAGACTTTAAGGATGTCACAGCAGATGAAAAGACAGTCTCACAAGAGGATATCATGTTCCTAGACAAACTCAAGGAAGGAATAAGGAAAAATGCTCAAGGACATTATGAAATGCCTCTTCCATTTAAGCAGAGACCATACTTGCCTGATAACAGAGAACTTGCAGTCATCAGACTCAATCATTTAAACAAGAAGTTCTGTAAAAATGAGAAATACAAGACAGACTACGTTACTTACATGAATGACATCATTGACAAAGGAGATGTTGAAGCAGTGAATGATGATGCAATCAATGGTGAAAAGTGGTACATACCACATCATGGCATCTACCATCCAAAGAAGCCAGATAAGCTACGGGTTGTTTTTGATTGCTCCGCAAAATTTAAAGGTACAAGCCTCAATGAACATTTACTACCTGGACCAGATATGATAAACAATCTCACAGGAGTCCTTGTAAGGTTCAGAAGGCATCCTATAGCAGTAACTTGTGACGTTGAGAAAATGTTCCACCAGTTTCACGTCCAAGAAAATGATCGTGATTATCTGCGCTTTTTATGGTGGAAGAATGGGGACAGAAATTCAGTGCTTCAAGAATACCGAATGAAAGTGCATCTTTTCGGTGCAGTGTCTTCGCCCGGTTGCGCGAACTATGGACTAAGATATCTAGCCAATGAGTACAGTCAATCACACACATTAGGCGCTCAATTCATCACTAGAGATTTTTATGTCGATGATGGAGTAACAAGTGCAGAGACTGTAGAAAAGGCGATCCAGTTGACAAAGGAAGCACGAGAGCTGTGTGCAAAGGGTGGTCTTCGACTTCATAAGTTTGTATCAAATGACAACACTGTTTTGCAGAGTATACCAGCATCAGAATGTGCTGTTAACTTTGAAACAAAAGATCTCACATTCAATGACATGCCGCTTGAGAGAGCTTTGGGTATTCATTGGAACTTACAGAGTGACAGCTTTAAATTTCATTTGCCACTAAAAGGTCAACCTACGACACGTCGTGGCATACTGTCAACCGTTGCCTCTATATATGATCCTTTGGGCTTTGTAGCTCCATATGTCCTCAACGGCAAGAGGATCCTGCAAGAAATGTGTCGCCAAGGTTCAGGATGGGATGATCCGCTCTCCCCTGCACTCAGTCCACGGTGGGAGAGATGGCAGGATGACTTTGTCAATTTGGAAAAGGTGAACATACCACGATGTTATGTACCTGCTGAATTCGGAAAGGTTGTGAAAACCGAAATACATCATTTCTCTGACGCGAGTACCTGTGGTTACGGTCAGTGTTCTTATCTGAGAATGATAAATGTGAAGGATGAAATTCATTGCACTTTTCTCATTGGCAAAGCCCGGGTTTCTCCTTCAAAGATTATTACTATACCGAGATTAGAGTTGAGTGCAGCTGTGGTATCAGTCAGAATGAGCAATATGCTCAGAGAAGAGCTTAACCTCCCGAATGTCGACGAATTCTTTTGGACTGATTCAAAGGTGGTTTTGGGTTACATAAATAATGACGTCCGCCGTTTTCACACATTTGTAGCCAATAGAGTCCAAAAAATACGTCAAAGCACAGAACCTAAACAATGGTTGTATGTCCCGACGGATCAAAATCCAGCAGACAATGCTTCTAGAGGGGGAACAATAAATGAGCTGCTCTCGTCTAACTGGTTCTCTGGTCCCTCATTCTTGTGGG
This sequence comes from Schizopygopsis malacanthus, assembly GCA_027474115.1. Classification (NCBI taxonomy): domain Eukaryota; kingdom Metazoa; phylum Chordata; class Actinopteri; order Cypriniformes; family Cyprinidae; genus Schizopygopsis; species Schizopygopsis malacanthus. Next base: position 52,129,491 of record CM049865.1, read on the forward strand.
AAAGGGAAATAACGACCTCAGATGTTGTGCTGGATCTCCCAGTAGGAGACCCAGAAGTAAAGAAAATTCAGACATTACAAACAAAGACAGAGGAAAGTAAAGATCTTGTAGACCATTTGACAAAGTTCTCATCTTGGTCTAAAACTCTTAAAGCCATTGCACGCCTTCTGCGATGGATTAAGAAGGATAAAACAAATTTACCGGCTTCTGCAAGTGAACAAGAGGATGCTAAATGCTTGATTCTAAAAGGAGTACAAAAGCAAATGTATCAGAACGAGATTGATATGTTGAGTCAAGGAAAACAACTTCCAAGTCACAGTAAACTTCATCACTTGGATGCCTTCATAGACAAGGATGGTATGATCAAGGTGGGAGGTAGATTAAGTCACTCATCATACTCTCACTCATTTAAGCATCCACTGATCCTTCCTAAAGAGCATCATGTAACAGAGCTGATAATTGCACACTGTCATGCAAGTGTAAAGCATCAAGGTAAAGGTTTCACGATTAATGAAATCAGATCGTGTGGCTATTGGATACCTGGAATAAATAGAGCCGTCACATCTTACATTCGCAACTGTGTAACTTGTAGAAGGCTGAGAAGATCTGCTGAAGGACAGAGAATGAGTGATCTTCCCTCAGAACGTGTAGAGCCTTCTTCACCTTTTACGTTTTGTGGTATGGACTGCTTTGGTCCTTTTGTGACTAAAGAAGGAAGAAAACATCACAAAAGGTATGGTCTGCTTCTAACATGCCTGTGTTCGAGAGCTATTCATATAGAAATGTTAAACGATATGTCCACAGATGCATTTATTAACAGTCTAAGGTGCTTTATTGCAATTCGAGGCACAGCACGGCAAATAAGATGTGACCAAGGTACCAATTTCGTTGGCGCAAAGAACGAGCTGAACTCAGCACTGCAGGAACTTGATCCAGAAAGGCTCACTACTTTTCTTGCAGATAAACAGTGTGACTTTGTTTTGAATGCCCCCCATTCCAGTCATGCAGGGGGTGTATGGGAGCGGCAAATCAAAACTGTACGGAGCGTTCTTAACGCTACCATAACCCTTTCATCAGGCAGACTTGATGATGCTTCATTGCGCACCTTGTTTTATGAAGCCATGGCAATAGTCAATAGTCGCCCCCTTACAGTTGACAACCTGAATGACCCCAAGAGCTTAGAACCGCTCACACCTAATCATCTGATTACCATGAAATCTACCACAGCCCTACCACCACCAGGAAAGTTCATAAGAGAGGATGTGTATACGAAAAAGAGATGGAGACGTGTGCAGTACCTTACTGAACAGTTTTGGAGCAGATGGAAAAAGGAGTATCTTCACAACATCGCTGCTCGACAATGCTGGCATGCTCCAAAAAGGAATTTTCAAATTGGTGACGTGGTCATGGATATCGATGAAACCTTACCAAGGAGTGAATGGAGATTAGGAAGGATTATAGAGACTATTCTGAGCCCTGATGGACTAGTAAGAAAGGCTAAAGTAGCACTTGGTGACAAAAGACTAAACAAGAAAGGAGAACGAATGCATAAAATCTCAATAGTAGAAAGGCCAGCTCAGAAGTTGGTCTTGTTGTTGGAAGCGGAGTAAATGCATCTTCAAAATTACTTTATTATACTTTACATACTCACGAAGGTTATAAGTGTAAATTAGTCATGTTTAAGAAACATTGATAATTTGGTGGGAGTGTAACAGACTTTAATAAGAGGTATCTTTAATTTCTCTATTTGTTTTGTGTTACCTTTGAAATATTTGTATGTTAAACATTGTTTAAGGATCGCATTATTTCCGTTGTTTAAGGGGGACTTTTATTTTGAAACGGAATCTGCTTTTCGCGAAAAAGAGAAATTGTATGGATGAAGTTCGAACGCTTAATGATGGCAACTCGTGCACAAAAGGAATGTTTATAAGTTTATTCAGCACCCCCCCGAAAAGGCATAAGGTTTGTGTTTTTGTATACTGTTAGTTAAAAGCCAGTGCTTTGGGAAAATCGCTGAACATGTCTAGTAATGTTAATATACATTTTTGTATCGCTTTATTCAGCTCTTACGGTGATTTCTGGAGTAAAAAAGGAACGCTAATAAAACTTCATGAAACATCAGTAAAGTGTTGGCCATCATTCGGACGGGGTCCGCTACAACTACCATTTGTGAGCCTACATTTATCAAGACATAGAGATGCTTTCAAGAAACACCGCTCTTTTCCTGGGGTCTTTCTTGCAGGGTGGTCAGCGTAGATTAAGTCCACAGAAGGAAGTGGTCTGCCATGACCTTTCAAATTCCAGAATCGTTTTTTCTCGATTAACTTTGAGTTAACTTGACACTTTGAATTGCGATAGTGTGCACCCGCGGAATGTGTGTGTGTTGCGCTCTTGGTTTAGACTCTGTTAGTTGGCGGAGTTTCAGAGTTCACTAACGGTTGACCTTAACAGTTTAGTCACAACCTATGTTGTTAATGGCTTGTGTTTGTCTGCTTGTCGCTGGTTTGAAAGACAAGGAAGGAGTGGAAGAGTTTAGTAAGTCACGTGACCTACATACCCGCACGTAGAGATCTTTGATGTGTTAGACACATTAGTTTATGAGTGTGCGCTTCTTCTGTATGTTTTGCTTTGTATAGTTAGTGTAGTTTATGACGCTTTGCGTTGAAGATTTTTATTTCCATATCTTTACTTTAATAGTTTAGGGGATTTGGGAATTAGTTAGTATGTGGGAATCTTTCATTATATTTATTTTCTGATTTAAGCGCCACTTTAACTTCCCTTCTTTTCCTTTGTCTTGTTGGTTTAACTACTTATTTATTGGGAACAATAAACCTTATTTTTGGAGGTGTATTTGTGTCATGTGTTCCATTGCCACTGATTTCCCCGGCGTATTCCTTTAACATATCAATTTAATGTTACCTCTTTAAAATCCTAGACTAAATTTACATCAGAGACGTAACATAAAAACATCAAACTGTTTTCGAGTTAAGCCTAGATTTTACAGTAAACATTTCACAAGTAAATAAGCATGCTGATGTCATATATTTCTCTTACACTCGTTGGCAGTCGTGCAAACCGCACCACCAGATGGAACATCAATATTTTGATTCATTAGGTGGGATATTTTTAGTAGCTAGTAATGTTTGTGTGGAAACGCAGACACTCCACCTACTTAATGATGTTTTATTAACAAGGTTCAGGAGGAGCACGATCAGACAGTCAACTAATTTGGCGCAGGAGCAACTCGTTTTGCTAACCATCCTAACGAGCACAATGCGTGTATATATATATATATATATAGATAGATGCAACCTGCTTTCCTCTGTCCAGTGACGGCCATATTCCGGGCTCGGAGTCTCCCCCAGGACAGCAAGCCAAAATATGCTTACTATTTGCTATCTGATTAGATGTAAGGGTGAACTCGTGAAACCAAAGTCTTGATTCAACTCTATCCACAGATCATCATCAGATCAGGTGAGCCCTTATGTGCTACGTCAGACAGAGGCAGGATCTGACAGATGTGACTCAGTAATCACACACGATCAAGACACAAAGCTCTGGTCATATTGTACATGTAACATATGAGTCAATGGTGTCATCATCGTACAGTCTACATGCATGTCATACCGATGTTTATTAGCCTAGATCCGTGACGCACAGTGTGCTCTGCATTGATCTTATAGGATTGCTAATATAGTGCAGTGCTGTGCAGAAGGCTTTCAGTAGTAAGAATGAGTCTTCATAAAGAGGATATAACATTTTCACATCTGAATTCTCTTTATTCAGGAAGTTTTGTGTTGGGTGAATGATCTTTTCTACTAATTATTGTCTATATTTTTGACAAATTGTACCGCTTCAGTGGTAGGCCTACGTCTGTTTGCTGTGTTTTTTTACTTCTGTTGTGACAAACAAAACAAGTAACCATCTATAAACACAGTTATGAAGGAGAAATAGAATTGAGTACAAATGGCATGACAATATTTTAATCCAAACATGACTTCTCTTGTAGGTTGTGTCAAGTATACAGAAAGAAACAAATATTTTAGACTCATTTTAAAGATAAATGATATTGACAATGCTACATATTAGTGCAATGGAATATTTAAAATGACTTTTATTTTGAAAGATCAGGTCTGATTTCTGTGAAAGTCATTTGTTGTCCTATGTGTTCTAGTTTGCTTACAGGAAGATATGTTTGACATTCGGTTTGGTCTGTTTAAGATCTGCATGCCAGTCTGTTACTAGTCGTTACTAGTATAACCCTTGCTTTCTAAAACTAATACATTAGTCAAATCAGTTTTTAGCATCTCCTGCCTTTAAAAAATAAAAAAAAAATAAAAAAACTGTTAAGAGTTTGAAGCACTCAATAAAAAGTCAACTAGATATCCATGGGCTGAATCTGTCAGCAAACAAATGTCTAATTATGTCAATCGGCAAAGGACACGTGTATAATTATTATATTTATTATTCACAGAACAGGTGTTCAAGAATAATAATTCAAACTAGTGTGTGTTTGGTTAATATAGTTCAGATTTCATAGCTCAGTGTATGCTGGGTAAAAGCAGCTTTATGACAGAAACAATTCAGTCATTTACGAAACCTTTCTTTGAAATACAAAAGTATTGATTTCTTTCCAGGCAGAAGGAAAGGATTCACCGAATTCACAACGTCTTCTTTCAACCAGTTCTGCAGCACATTTGTACTCGTACACCGATAAAGAGGCATTAGCAGATTAATAATTAGGAAATCGTTGTCTTTCAGGTGAGTTTCCTTCCCGAAATAATTTCTGAGATTTCCAAAGACAAAAACATTAATTCCCTCTTTTTGAACATTTGTCCAGTTTGCAAGGCCCAGAAAAACATCCTCAGCGCTCTTAATGCATGTTTCCACACAAGGTGAGTTGTAAGTGTAGCTACACAGTTGTTTAGATCTGTGTTGTTCAGAAGTGTGTCCGTGAGAGAATGACCTGTCCTGGAGGAAAGAGCAGAATGTGCTCAGAATGTTCTTCTCTTACTAAATGTTCGCTTGTACACAGATATTGTGGGACATTGTTATTGCATACGGAGCATTCGTTCCTATCTTGCTCTTTGGCGGGACACTGGAAGACATAAAATATGTATACGGTTATAACAATTCTCAAGAAACATTCCGTCTGCATTTTTACATTCAAGCTGCAAGTAAATTGACTTAAATTATTGATTCTTTTGATTAAAAACTGTATAAACTGACTTTTTATCAAAATATTGGATCATTTTAGCAAGGACGGCCCCTGAATGTTTCGAACACACAGATGAAGCAGCCAGAGGACGAAGAAAAACATCATTCATTTCAGCACAAAACTTGAGTTAAATTCATGCTCATAAATTTATATGAGAAATGAGTGTTTAAAAACAGAACAGAAAAGAGAGTTTACTCAAACGTACCATTGTGACTGCTTGAGATATGGAGAAGACGCTTATATTTTCAGAGTGGAAGTATACTTTTCCTCTCTTCTGATATGCTGATGGTCGAGAGAAAATGAGACGTATATAAAGACCTGACTGGTTTATGATTTACAGATCGTGTGTGTGTGTGTGTGTGTGTGTGTGTGTGTGTGTCTCACATTTGTTTAAGATGACTGATAACCAGGTCCATATTGAATCTGTCAATATTCTTATCTTCTATATCGGGAAATTCTGTAGAATAAATGTAAACATGGAAATGGTGGTAATCAGAACAAACAGTATACTTTACATAACCATAATCTATTGATCAAATTATGATGCCATTAAACAAGACTTTAACAGTAAAACAATTATGACACAAAACAATAAAAAGATGTAAAAGTATGATATAACAACATCATAGAATTCATTCATAAATAAATAATGACTAAACTACAAATTGTCAATTGGACTGTTTTGTGCATGTTTTGCTCCCCATGTGTTCCCTGTCTGATTGTGTTCATGTGTGTCTCGTCATTTAGTCTAATTGTCGTGTCTTTATAAGCCCAGTCCATTCAGTCAGTGTTTGTTCGGTTCTGTAGTCTTCCCTGCCTGTACTATGTTACCCTGTTGGATTAAAGCCTCTAGTTTTTGTGAACTCCACGTCTCCTCGTTCCTTGCTCCAGCGAACGTGACACTAATAAAATAAAACTTAATTTAATAGTGGCTTTTATGGATGGATATAATCTAGCTGGAAAATTCATAAAACATGAAAGAAACTCACTATTTAATGGGCAAAATCTTTTATTTAATTAATTTTGGATTTATTAACAAGCAAAATAAAAACAATTGTTTATATGCAATTAACATTATACACACTTTGATTGATTGTTGAGCTGGACTTTAAGTGAATGCATAGTTGAGTTTCTGAACATTGTCCCATGAGTCCCACGTGATAATATTCTATTAAACCCATTTTCATAAACTTCTAGTTTGTTTATCTTCAGTCACATGTTTCCTTTGTTCTAGTTGATCACAACTCATCTGTTGCATGGACAATAACTTAGTCTATAGTCTTCACAGTTGCTCATCATTCAGTTCATCACCATTTAACAAGGAAGGCTGTATTATTATTCGACAAACTGTTTGACATTTTGCATATAATTTAGTTCATTTCAGTTATGATAAACGATATAGTATAACTACATGATTCTATAACATGAATGTCCTTTCTTGCATGACATGATCATGATCTGACTGTCTCTCAACTGGCTTTCTCTGCTGAACACCGTGTCATCTCCTCTGAAAAGAGCTTTTAGAAACTAATGTTTGAGAGAGAATAATCCTGCATTAACATATACTTGTGCATCAAGCATCAAAACCACATGCAGGCTTCACTTCAGGTGGACTATTGTGAGTAAATGACTGTCATTTCTCTGAGATTTACTCATTATGACCGAACGGCTACCTCTTTTAGATTTAGTTATAGAAGATACAGAAAGGAATCACGCTAGAGCCGCATAAAATGACATAATGACAGCACGGATCGGCTGCGTAACCTGTCATGAGACTGAAATATACAACATAATTCACTATTAATACTTTCAGACAATTACATTTACAGCAATGTCAAGTTATTACATGATTTAACATGTTTTAATTTGACTTTACAACACAGAGAATCCTACGTATATGCATGTTTCGCTGCTCTGTTGTCTCTTTGTGTTCAAAGGTGGAATATGTGATATGTGGAAAAAGCTAGTTATCCACAATTAACAGAAAATGAAATGATCTTAAACTCAGAGTTAAGAGTTAGACTTTAAGTTAACCAACTTAACCAACCTACATTTACCTGCTTCAAGGTGTTTGCATTTATGCAAAACGTTTTCTGAAATTAAACCACATACAAGAGTTGCAGAACAAATGTTTATTTTTCATCATACAATAAGCCATTATATATCAGTAATTATTACAAGACAGCTGCCATCTAAATACAGTTTGAACACAGTGACTTTGGAGAACTTCTCTCTTTTCTTCATGTCTTTATCTTGTAACACTAGAACAGACTTCATCTAGGTTAGACTCTACAGTCACCACAATGAGCTGCATTTCATTCACTTAGAGTAACTGATTAAATATTTGAGAACTTGACCATTATACTTGATGAGGACAGACGTATGAAGTCTCATTCCTTCCCAATGTTCTTGATCCGTATGTTAACATTCTTTTGTTAATAGGCAAAACAGTTTTATTCTCAAAGCAATAGAAGGGAACAATATCTGTAAAGGTTTTTGAGAGATCAGAGCATCTGCAACAAGTTCCATCAACATTATAGACTTTCTTAAAGACAAAGGCTTTAATTCCAGCGTGATTTTTCAAGTTTTCAAGGTTTGGTATAATGTTATATCCTCTTGACTCTAGACAGGGAGAGGCGGTGTAGATAACAACACAGCTGTCATTTCGTCTTTGTAAGAAGCTTTTAAAGGTTGTGGATGAGTCATTTTGGAGCAGGACAGACAACGACTTACTTGTGCAAGTTTCTGATGTTTTGCAATTATAACACGAAGGTCCTGCTGCCATGAGGTCTTCACTCTTGTAAAACTGATTTTCTTTATTATAAATGTCATTTTTCACATCTGTTGCGTTCTTCTTCAGAGTTGGAAAGGGCTCATTTGAAGGATCAAAGTTCCCTTGACATAGATTCATCGGTATATTGATGGCTACAGAATACGACTTCTCTTTGGTGTCATTATAGTTATAGCTGTAAAACATCAAATAGAGCATGATAAGAAGAGTTTTGTGATGACCGGCATAAACACGGTTTACTAATGACATTTTATTTCTTTACTTCTTCTTTGTGCTACATCATATAGTAAATTATTATTTTTAAAACCTTGATTTTACTCACTTCTGCTCGAAGAAGTCAATTATTTGTGCAAGAGTTGTAAGGTTCATCTTCTGTTCTTCCACACTTTCTGTCCAGTGATGAAGCAGAAAGATCAGCAGGAGTCCATTCAGAAACACAATGGACTTCTAAACAGATAAAACATGCACACACACACTATTAATAACATTTGACACTGACAGCTCTTAAAAAACACTTTTTTCTTAGTGTAAAGAGCATTTAAATTTGTATTTTTTTTGCATTTAAGAGTCTTTTGTGAAATAGAAAGATCTACATGGAATCATCAATGCCGTAAGAACATTTAAATGTAAATGAATACTTCTAACAAACTGAATGAAAAACATACGACCATTGATGCTGAGGGTTGAAGGATGATGTGCGAGTCTTCTTCTGAGGCAAGAGTGAAGATGCTAGTGATGGGGAGGTTATTTATGAACCCGGACCCATGACTGGCCCTCTTCATCAGCATCATCATCACAAGATCCACGGAAGCTTCCAAAAGCTACATGATCACTCACTCTTTGCTGCAGGTCTTTGGCAGAGTTTAAGCATCTCATTAGATGTGTAAATCCCCCAACAACCCATCCAATTATCAAAAGACCACAAACACAAACACAAACATACTTTTTACATCAGCTAAATGTTCTACCTTCAAGTTTAGAAGGCATGACTTCACTTGCTTTGTAAACTACAACATTTTTATTGATTATTGAATGTATCATACTTGTGACCTGCTGTTGTCTTCAGTTTGGATGAAAAATAATTACATGATGTCTGTCTGAGGCATCACACAACATGTTTCATTTGTTGTTCTTTTTTAAATCTGCATGAATATTATAATAATTATCATCATTCTAATCTCAGAGCCAAAGATACAAAAGCTCATCTGACACAAAAATATGTTCTACTGACACTATCGACAGAAATAAACAGAAATATGTTGTCTGTCATTTTTTATCACTTCTTCTTATCACTGTCATTATAAGTGTTTGATTATTATATTATTTATTATTCTAAGTGTAATTATAAAATGTTTGTGTCTCATTCATTGTCCAAAATGTCAATCTTTCCACAAAAACTTTTGGAGCTTCTGGAAAATTAAAATGTTGTTTTTTATAGTTTTAAGTAATTCTAATGAACATTATTAAAAAGTGTATTTATTGTTACTGTTGTTGTTGTCTTGAGGGAACCAGTGATTTCAAACAGTCTATAAATGTAAATACCCAGAAGCCTGTGGTCAATGTCTAAGTGTCAAAAACAATCTGTGAATAGACATATGAGCAAATATTTACAATGACGAAAACCTAACTTGTGCCAACATTTCAAACTGAGTAATACTTATTTGTATGCCATACTAGCAAACATAATATCTATGTGACTATGTTTATCAAGGCAAAGAGATGCTTTTGAGGAACTCTGCCCGGACGTTTCCTGTAGAGGGGTCGGGAAACTGAATTTGTGTAATGAAAGGGACTTTCCTTAGCAAGTGTGTAAACAGCACCAGTTTGTGCATTCACACTGGCTTCCTCACATGATGTGAGCCATAACATCAACACCCAGTGTGTTCATCTTCTCTCACACTGCACGGCTGCAGAAGCTTGTTTTCTCTTGCCAGATATGTTAACATGCCCCTGAGTGTGCATGCATTTTTTGGTCATGCTGTTCTTTAAGTATTTTTATTTTCACTGTAAATACAAACAGACTTTGTCCTGCACATTTTGCATTATATCTGCAAGGTTAGGTTCTCCTCTTTGACCTCGTGAGACACACTGGTGTGTTTATGATCATTACTGTGTTTTCATCTTCAAATGAAATCCACACAAAGTTTGCTAGTATTTCATATAGCAAATAATTAAACGAAAATAAGCTGGAATTAACAACAAACACATTTGTTTGTCATATAATTATCATTAAGTATATCTGATCTCCATCACTTAACTTGCCGCTGTCATGTTTCCTCTTTTCCTCCTTTTCTTGCTTTTTCCCGCTTTTGGCTGCCAGATGGATAAGTCCCTTTCATTTGTAAAATAGCCTAAATGCGTGAGAAAGTGTTGTGCCAGTTTGAAAACCGCGGCCGACGCAGCACGAGGAAAAACAAAACACATCCAGCGTGACGCGAGAGGGGGACCCCTAGGGGGGATGCCGATATATTGCTCCATGTTACGTGTATATTATTAATAATGACATTTCCGATTGTTCAAATGGTCAGCTGTCGGGGCCCCCCTCAAAATACGGGGCCCCAGGCAATTGCCTGCCTTGCCTGCCCCATTGCTACGCCTCTGCTTTCTAGTTCCTGCAGCGATGAGTTGTGGACCTTGGTAAAGTGCGTTTGTTTCATCAGTAATAGCATTTTTCACATTCAGTGCATCCTCTTGAGTCAGAAAGTTGTTCTGTGAAGGATTGAAGTTCTGTTGACACTGATGCTTTGGCACATTGATGGCTGTAGCGTACTGATGAGGATGTCCATCTCCATCAACTCTCTTATAGCCAGGGGCGCAACCATGGTATAGATATTGGGGGGGTCCAAATGTGAGCCCTCCCCCAGATATTTTTTTTTTTAAGGTTAGTCGCGGATCAGATCGTAAAAAAAAAAACAGGCCAGGCCATCAACGAATGAATAGAGGCTTATCAATGGAGTGGGAAGTGCGGGAACTCCTTGGTCTGTGACTCCAGCAGTTCATTATTCAGACTAATTTCAGGGTATCATGCTAGCTAAGTTACCTAGCTATAATATTGAGCCATTTAAACGTGATATTTTTCACATTTATTCAAAAATTGCCGCGGTATTTTTGACCATGGCACTACTTTTTAGGTGTCTACTTGCTTACCGTCTGAAAAAAAGGCGAATGTCCACCTGTTCGTCCTGCTTCTTTCTTTTAGCTCCTACCTTCATTTCGTTTAAGCACCAGTGACAGTCGGACTAAGAGTTTTTTCAAACGATGCCGCAAGCCGACGTTTACGGGCTCAACCAAGTGTACAATCGAGGGGGGGTGGTCACACAGTTTTGTTTCCCTTGTTTTTCCTAAATTGAAAGTAAATCGGAAATAACAACAGATCCACTTGGCTATAACCAGGGTTCATAAAAGGAGGGCATATCATATGTCACATATTACAATATAATAGGCCTATTATTGGGGGGGACAGATTGGTATTTTTCCAACATTGGGGGGGACACGTCCCCCCCAAAGTATATGGTGGTTACGCCCATGCTTATAGCTGTTCATATTTTTTAAGATGATTAATGTTTATTAATCAATGATTAATGATGATTATTATTATTTTAATCAATGAGTAACCAATTACTTCTCATTTCTCTGCTTTGTCATTAAGAGAGCTTTTTACACTTAAAATACTTCACCTGGGTCATTCTAAACCCGGAGTAAATCCTGGGTTAGGGTTATCTTGTTTCACATTTACACTGTTCATAAATGACCTGTGTTTAGCCGGTAACCCTGGGTATTCATTTTAGTGTAAAAATCCCTATCTCATTTCTAACATGTAATGCAAACTTTGAGCTATATTTATTTTTAATAGACACTGGAAACAGACTTACTTCTTTTCAAAGAAATCGATAATACGTGCGAGAGTCTTGATGTCCACAGTGTCAGGTTCAACACTCTCTGTCCAATCAGGAAGCAGAAAGATCAGCAGGAGTCCGCTTAAAATCATGGTGGACTTCTAAAATCATACAAAACACACACACACAGAAAAACAAAATACAGTCATAGATAACATGTGCAATGTTTTTAAAAATAAATTATAAATAAAAAAATACCCAAAGTGACGAAAACCAGTACTCCCACAAACACTAATGTGTGTTATGAGTTTTAAATGTGACTGACGATGTTCTTTGTTGCTCCAAATCTGTAAAGTGATAAGAATGAGAGATAAAAAAGAAAGAGGAAGTGGATGGGATTTAATCTGAGTCTAGACCTGCCCTCTTGTAAAAAAAGCTATGGAATTACTAAGAAGACTGTCGTAATCGCTGACTTTCCACTCTTAAATAATGCCATTGGCATTTTGGGTTCGTATAGGTACGGCTCCTATATGAATTCATGTTATGTGGTTTTAACGTTTCAATACGTTTGCACATTTCTTTGGAATTTGAATCAACTCTGCAATAACTGTAGTTGAAGTCATTCTTTGTAGTTTCAAGAATTAGTCTGCTTTGAATCGGTTCATGATTCAGTCGAAATCCTTCACTCAGAGAATGTATTGTTTGGAGCTGTTTCCCACTTTGAGAAAGTTTAGAACACAAATAACAAAAAGGGTGCTGTATGAAGCGTATATTAAACTATCTGAACTGAAACCAAACCTGAAGCTTATCCTACAATAGAGGGAAACCAAACCTGAATATCCATTCATTTTTTAGAAATGACAAAAGACATCTGCACGTGGAGCATGCCAATGATCCTGTAAAACAAGTTTTCAAGTAAAAGATTATAAAACAGCACACCAAAGTACCACAACATTACCATAACTTGACAATACATGTGCCATGTTTTTTTGAACAACCTGGTCTAATAAAAATACGTACCTCTGTGCACTTTTTGTGCGACATGTTTTACGTACCTTACTGCACGTTTCGCACCAGTTTCAAATAGAAATGTCCACTGAGTGTTTAACACAGGTTCAATACGTGGACCCTGGCATGTTTTATTATGTAGATATAGGTACATATTGCTGTTTTTATTATGTTGTTACATGTACATATAGCCTCGGTTCAGAATTCAAATATCTGGGGTCTGTCCTTAAAAGTTAATGCTCTATCATGCCCTACACCAAACCCAACTCCAAACCTACCCGATAGTGTTAACAAATGCAAAACTGATGTAAAAACGTATTTGTTGATGCAACCGTGCTATTTGAACGTCTTTATATGCAGATTTGAACTGCTTTGTCGAACCGCAGTTACATGGGATTCGATCCGGAGCTCCTCCCCTCCTGAATACGTCTCTTTACTCCGTGAGCTACCGAACAAACTTACCGTCCATGAAAGCCCATAGATACGAGGCTGGATATGTGCGATGCTAACGTTCAAAAGCATCAGCTTTCAAATCTCCCAGTTTTTTTATATTGTTTTGAAGTCGTAACAGGATATTCTTCAAGTAATTGTGCGAAAGTTATTTTTTATTAATCAAAACTCTGTAAATTTGTGTGAAAAGGAGTAAAAGGTGTCAGAGTTTTACTGCCTCGGGTGTTTGTTTCTTTTGAAAACTGCAGTAATATGTAGTTATTGGTACGTATTTCGTGTCTCACTAAAAAGATGCACCCAGGTATGTAAATGCTATGAGACCAGGTAGTTTTTTAAATACATTGGCGTACAAAGTGAATACTGTAGTGTGTGTGTATTGATTTGTACAGGCCTATATCAAAGTACAGTGATGCGATGCCATGCCACCCGTAGTCACACAATTCACACAGCCCTTGCGATGGCCAGCCAATAATGTGAAGAAAAACAGTCACACACACTTTCTCACTTTATTTAGATTTTCTCCAATTCAGCAGGTTACACCATACAATTAAAGATATGGAATGATTGAAGATTGATGAATATTTAAATAAATAAATACACATATTTTTCTGACTTTATTAAAATGAAATTTCAGTTTATTGTGATTCTCTGATTAAACATAATGCATATAACCTCAACATTCTTTTTGTTTTTGCATCCTGTTATATTGTAAAAGAGAAAAACGTCCCAGGTTACGTATGTAACCATGGTTCCCCGAGGGAACGAGACGCTGCGTCGTAAACGCTATGGGGAACGCCATCAGCGTTGTCCAGCTCTGAATCATATGTGTAATCAGTCAAAATTGATGGCCAGACGTCAGGTGCGGGTGACGTCATGACCAGGATGCTTAAAAGCACGTGACGTGCAGCCGGCGTCAGCTTCCAGGAACGAAGCAAAGCTCTAGTCGGGATGCCAGAGGTATGGCCCTGTGACGCAGCGTCTCGTTCCCTCTGGGAACCATGGTTACATACGTAACCTGGGACGTTCCCCTCCGGGAACTCGAGCTGCGTCGTAAACGCTATGGGGAACGAGATGTCCACGCCGCCATACTTGCAAATCCCTGCTTAGTGTGTGGAATGCACAGCTATGGCAAGGGAATAGATGAGCCAGGAGTGGCTCGCAGAGCCAGGTCGTAGAACCTGGAAAAGTTAGGGGCGTAGACCACCCACCAGCGTCACAGATGTCCTGCACAGGTACACCTGCCAGAAGGCCTTGGAGGCCTCCATACCTTAAGTTGAGTGAGCCTTGACTCCCAAAGGCGAGGGGAGATCAGAGGACTCGAGATCATAGGATAGCATCCAGATCTACTACTAAGCATAAGCTCCCTGGCCTCCACTGGAGGAAACGTTCAGTATTTTTGCCTACTGAAAGGCCACCAAGAGGGGCGTGGTAGGTTGCTATAGCCGCCACGTAGACCTTCAGGGTGGAGTGGGCTAACTCTGCGGAGAAACGGGCCTGCGAGAACTCCAGCACTGTACCAAACAGGCAGTTAACTGGATCAAGCTGGCGGTCTCCGCACCCTGAGTCTCAACTTCAGGGCGTACAGTTTCCTTATTGAGGGAGCTCTAGATTGGAGGATGGTTTCAGCAACCTCAGCTGAGAGACCAGAGGCTATGAGTTGTCCCCCCTTGGGTGCCACACCCACAGCTTCCACAACTCCGAGCGGGGGTGAAAG
This sequence comes from Schizopygopsis malacanthus, assembly GCA_027474115.1. NCBI lineage: Eukaryota > Metazoa > Chordata > Actinopteri > Cypriniformes > Cyprinidae > Schizopygopsis > Schizopygopsis malacanthus. The sequence continues at coordinate 52,144,508 of CM049865.1, forward strand.
ATCATGCCCGCTGCCAGTGAGAGGAGATTCCTCCTGACGGGAATCTCCCATGGAGAGCCGTCGAGGAGAGAAATCGGGTCAGAGAACTATACTCAGCCCGGCCAGAACAGGGTTTCACAATAGAAGGACCCCATCCATGCGCACTCTCTCTAGAACTCCAGGAGCTGAGCGATCGGGGGAAGGCGTACAGATGAAGCCTCAGCTACGATTGTACCATAGCATCCAGCCCCAGCGGAGCTGGATGCCTGCCTCGACAGGATGGCTGCTCCTATATTGCCACGAAGGGAAGAACCCGTAATTAATATGCTTTGCCCCCAAAGCACATTTCAGGAACTTCTTGTGATGGGGAAGGAGTATGCATCTTTAGATCGCTCGTGACCACCAGTCCTCGGATCTGGTGTGAGACACGTGCTTGAAGAGAACTTTCTGAACTTCAGTCGTGTGACTGAGCGGTTCAGTTAGCTTAGCTCTAAGAAGGACGCAACCCCTTTCCCAGGAACAATGAAGTACGGCTGTAGAACCCGGACTCTTTGTCTAAAGGAGGGACCAACTTGATGGTCTCTTTCCTCAGGAGAGTGCTCACTTCTTGTTCCATTACCAGAGCCTGCTCGGGACCCACCAGCATGGGAGTGACCCCGTTGAAAGGCTGCGGCAGAGCGCCACATAGCCTTGTTCTACAGTGTGCGTGACCCATCGAGACACATTTGGCAGCAGTTTCCATGCTGCCGAATAGTCTACCAGAGTCTGCTCAGGCAGATCCCAATGAGACACGCTTGGCAGGGGCTCCCAAGCCGCCGGGTGGTCTACTAAGGGAAACAGTCTCTCGAGACTGGTCTCTGGTGTACTTAGAGCGGCTAGCTCGGTGCCCTGAAGCGGGGGACCGGCAGGAGACGGCCGATCTAGCTGCTCTAGAGACCCCCGAAGGGGTGGCGAGCCTCCCAGCTCCGCTACATTTCTGGGCGGAAGAGACTGAGAGAAGCGCTCGCTGGAGACCGCTGCGCCCTGGAACACTGGCAGGGTTAGCAGACTGATCTCCTGAGGGCACCGAGGAGAAACGGGCACTGTGTAATGCGGTGTACCCCGCTCTTCCCCAGGGGGGCCTGCCCTCACCAGTCCTGGGCCTTGGCATCAGGACTGCCTCAGAAGCCTCCTATTGGAAATGACGGTCCTCAGACCCACAACATCTCTTAGGAAGACTAAGGAACCAGAGTCTGCTCAGGCAGATCCCAATGAGACACGCTTGGCAAGGGCTCCCAAGCCGCCGGGTGGCCTATTAAGGGAACCAGTCTCTCGAGACTGGTCTCTGGTGTACTAAGAGCGGCTAGCTCGGTGCCCTGAAGCGGGGGACCGGCAGGAGACGGTCGATCTAGCTGCTCTAGAGACCCCCGAAGGGGTGGCGAGCCTCCCAGCTCCGCTACATTTCTGGGCGGAAGAGACTGAGAGAAGCGCTCGCTGGAGACCGCTGCGCCCTGGAACACTGGCAGGGTTAGCAGACTGATCTCCTGAGGGCACTGAGGAGAGACGGGCACCTTGTAATGCGGTGTACACTGCTCTTTCCCAGAGGGGCCTGCCCTCATAAGTCCTGGGCTGTAGCGTCAGGACTGCCTTAGAAGCCTCCTATTGGAAACGACGGTCCTCAGACCCGCGTCATCTCTTAGGAAGACTAAAGAACCAGAGTCTGCTCAGGCAGGACCCAATAAGACACGCTTGGCAGGGGCTCCCACACCGCCAGATGACTTACTAAGGGACTGATCTCCTGAGGGCACCGAGGAGAGACGGGCACCGTGTAATGCGGTGTACACCGCTCTTCCCCAGAGGGGCAGGCCCTCAAGGCCCTGGACCATTGGCATCAGGGCATTCTGGCCGAAGACTATCGGTCCGCAGATCCATCTTCGGCCCGGGAGCGTCACTCTGACTCCGATTCTGGCGAGTACGAGAAGTGACATTCCCCGAATAAGGAGCTGGAACACTCCTCAGAGTGTGCCCGGCGGGAGCACAATGCATTGCAGTGGGGAACACACGTTTATTTAGCCCATCCTTTTTTTTCTCAAGAGAGCTGTGTGTGCGCTTCTCTTAGCTCCGCTCCCTAGATATGTTTCTCTCTATAGCTTATTTGTTTTTACTCATTCACAACACGCTTGTGCAAACGTATGTTTCGAAAATTCATCGACATCCTCCCTGTCTTCCTCCTCGAAAAAAGACAGACGGAGCATCGAGCCCTTTCTCTGGGGGGAAGAACCGCGGGGCGGGCTTCCGATCTCAGAAAGCGGGCGCTGGATCTGATGGGAAAGGAAGAAGATAGGGGATCGCCCTTCTTAATTTTTCCATCTAATCCATCTGCGAGCACAGCCCCTGCTCCGCCTCAGCGGCAGCGTGGCAAGTGCTGCGAGGACGCAGGTGAAAACTCCCTCCTCAAAGAGAGTTCCCCCCCCTTCCCCCCCGGGAGCGAAGCATACGCAGTGGAAGCCACTCATAATGCGGGCAGTCGACTCCCTCGAGAGCCGACCCTGCATGCTTCACTCCCAGTCAGACCATTGCAAAAACTGTGTGTATCCCGCTCGTGATATATACAGTCTGTAACGTGATCTACTTTCCCCCTTATTTTGCCTTTGATATGTCTGCTTCCTAGTCTTTTCCTTCCTTTTCTTTCTTTGCCTTTCTTATTTCCTATCTTTCTTTGACAAACAATAGTAGGAGACTCACAGAACATATACGTGACTGACACACACAGAGAGCTTTGCTGAATGAAAAAAAGCTGATGCCGGCTGCACGTCACGTGCTTTTAAGCATCCTGGTCATGACGTCACCCGCACCTGACGTCTGGCCATCAATTTTGACTGATTACACATATGATTCAGAGCTGGACAACGCTGATGGCGTTCCCCATAGCGTTTACGACGCAGCTCGAGTTCCCGGGGTGGGGGGAACCACCTGAAGCTTGGAGTCATTGTAACTCATATTAATTCATGCTGTAGGTGAAGGCAGGTGTTTTTTCTCCTTTACAAGCGGATTCTCACAGCAGTACATGAACAGAGGAGCAGAGGAACATGAGTCACAATATTCTTGAAGATCTCTTGAAGATCAGCCCAAAATATATCCTTAAAGACAAAAGCTTTCACTGAACTGTGCTTGCTCCAGTTCTCAAGGCCAGAATGTTATAAGGCAGGATTTTACACAGGGAGATTTTTATGTGTAGAAGAAGGTACAGCTGTCTTTTCGTTTATTCAACAGGTCTGTCAAGGGTGGAATGGGATGGTTTTTGGTGGAAGTGAGCAAGAGACGCTCAGCATGCATACTCAATCCGTCCATCTTTTTAACCCGTGCTACAATGAGTTCTTTACCTTCATAAAGTGGATCAAACGTTTTCACATCTGGACTCTCTTCATTCAGGACGTTGTTGCGTGTAGGCAAGCAATCCTTTTCACACTGAATCCTAGTACATTGATGGCGACTGCATAATGCTGGGTATCCCTGTTTACACTAAAAGTCTGATAGCTGGAGAACATGCACAACATTAAACTCAAGCAAACAAGCATTGTATGATAAGAATATTGTTGCCTTCTTGACTTATTGATTTTGTTCCTCTTTTGTAGGTCACTTTGGACACAAGCATCGACTAAATGCACGAATGTAAATAAGTTCAGTAATGTCAGGTATACTTACTTTTGATCAAAGAAGCTTACAATATGCCCTGTGAATGTCCACAGTCTGTGCCTTCATGCTTTGAGACAAAACAAAAATTAAAAGCAGAAGTCCATTAAGTGGAGCCATGGATTTCTAGATTTAAAGAATTGAAGACACAATTAAATATGAAATACACCCAAAACATGTTAAAAATTGGTTGCAATGTGAGAAATAAGTATTCAAACAAGATTCTAATGATGTTACTTACCCGGGTAGTTTGTGCATTCACACTGGCTTCCTCACAGGATGTGAGTCATAACATCAACACCCAGTGTGTTCATCTTCTCTCACGCTGCCACGGCTGCAGAAGCTTGTTTTCTCTTGCCAGATATATTAACATGCCCCTGAGTGTGCATGCATTTTTTGGTCATGCTGTTCTTTAAGTATTTTTATTTTCACTGTAAATACAAACACCCTTACACCTGCACATTTTGCATTATATCTGCAAGGTTAGGTTCTCCTCTTTGACCTCGTGAGACACACTGGTGTGTTTATGATCATTACTGTGTTCTCATCTTCAAATGAAATCCACACAAAGTTTGCTAAACAGAGATACATATTTTATTTGTTCAAGCAGGAGCAAGTTTATTTTTAAAATGCATTTCACTAGTTCATCTAAGCATACTGAATTTCAAAACAATAGACAGTACATCTCAGTACAGAATCATGCAAGAAATGAATGTTAATGCATAAATGTTAGTTTTTTGCTTAAGGCAAACAGTGCGCGTCTATGGGAGTGTTTCCTTCTCCGTTACAAGCATAACACTGAGTCTCACTCACACAGCGGTAGAGAGGAACATTTGCCACAATCTGCTTGAATTTGGTCTGAAGATCTTTTTTAGTGTCAAACTTCCAGAAGTTCTTGAAGACGAACGCTTTAATTCCACTGTGTTCTTTCCAGTTCTTCAGGGCATCTATAATGCTGTGTTTGCCTGTCGCATCCAGACACGTATCGACACAGGGAGACTCAAATGTGTAGAAAACCGAGCAGCCGTATTTTTCTTTATTCAAGAGATTGGTCATGGGTGAATTCTCAGCAGGATTCAGCAGCAGAGACTCTGAATGCCTGTTGTATCTCTTCATATTTCTAGTTCCTGCAGCAATGAGTTGCGGACCTTCGTAAAGTGCGTTTGTTTCATCAGTAATATTATTTTTCACGTTCAATGCATCCTCTTGAGTCAGAAAGTTGTTCCGTTCAGGATTGAAGTTTTGTTGACACTGATTCTTTGGCACATTGATGGCTGTAGCGTACTGACGAGGATGTCCATTTACATTGACTCTCTTATAACTGGAAAACAGTAAACAGGATCAAGTATTGCTAAAGACACACACCCATCATGTCTTCTAATTTCTCTGCTTCCTCTTTGTTGCTTTACTTCCTCATTTCTTACTTTAAGAAACTCTTTAAACTCTTATTTATTATTATATTTAATAAAAGACAGACTTACTTCTCCTCAAAGAAGTTTATAATACGTGCGAGAGTTTTGATGTCCACATTGTCACCTTCAACGCTTTGTGTCCAATCGGAAAGCAGAAAGATCAGCAGGAAGCCACTCAGAAATACTGTGAACTTCTAAAATCATAAAACACAGCACATGCAGAAAAACACAATCAATTCATTAATACCACGTTCTTCATAAGATTATATGAATAAACGATATTACTCTTAGTAAATCTTGAGTCTTGAATGTGACTGACCATGTTTGCTGTTCCAAATCTTTAAGTCCAGAGATACTGTGTGAGTGATAAGAGAGAGGAGGAAATTCATCAGATTTATTCTGAGACTGGGCCAGCCCCCTTCTTTAAAAAAACTCATCATCATTTCGTAATCATCACTCACTTTCCTCATTTCAAATAATGGGTGAAAGTAAAAAGCAGGGACTCAAATCCAACTTTAGAAGAAAAGTCCAAAACGTACTTTATAGTTCATAGATCCAAATGTCTGATTAAGACCTTGAAGTTAGTTAAAATATCACTATTTTTAAAGAAGTCAAGTCAGTGTTGCTCTTTTCTTCTAAAGTTAGTGCCGTAAAATAATGTCTTTGGTATTTTGTGTTAGCTTTTAGAAAGAGGCCGTTATTATGGATAAGATAAAATATATTGTTTGTTTATGTTAATATAATCTAATAATTACTCTGTTATGTAGAATTCAGAAACCATAGTTATGAAGTGAACTGCACACTCAGATTGAACGTTATCCAGCCACTACTAAAATGTCCCTAGCAAAACATGTTGATCAAACAATTTAATATATGTGTACCACTGTTGTAATTTCGGCCGCAACTGAAATAGGTCGAACAACTGATATTACCTGATAAGTTCAAGTAAATATGCTACAATGCTCATTTAATACACGAGCGAGGTAAGAACATAAGGTAGTCGAAGTAGTTTATAACATACGTGCACAGTTCAGTTGAATGGTTTACCCTCTTTAACTTTGTTGTTATGCTGTTTTATGTGTTCATCTACTTCTCCAATTTGCTCTTGTTACATTGACTATAACTCTATATAGACAATCATTTCTCAAACATTACAATACTGATAAATGTAACACACTTCAGAGGTGTGAGGATGACTGGATGTGGTTTTCTGTTTAACTGTCACCAACCGAACTGCAAACTATTTCAAATATCGTGAATTAAGCTATAAACTCAATCATAATGCCCAATGTTTCCATCTGACATGTATTTTGGGGTGCAGCTCATCATATTATTGGAATTGTGTTAGATCTTTGCCATGAAAACATGGATGTTTTATTTGTAAACATAATTTGCGCTTATATCAGTTTATGTAAAAAGACTAGAGAGCTAAGCCAGTAGTATTGACAGTGTAAGCATGGCTGAAGATGGGAGAAGCATCGGAACAGATCAACCGAATCAGCTGATTTAGATCGGATTTGATTCAGATCGGAACTTAGGAGCGGGTTCTTTAATCTTTTTATTCAGATCAGACATTCGCAAATCTTTTCGGGACTTGATTGATTCAGGAGCCACCCTCCAAAATCCCGATGTGATATTATGTTTGCGAATCATTATTCAGATCAGGACTTCGGAGCATGAAACATTTGATTCAGATCGGAACTTCGCGTATGGCAAATCTTTTGATCACTTCGGAGCGTAAATCCTTTTTTCTGATTATTATTTTTTTATTAAACAAAACATCAAACAATTAACGTAGTGCAGTTATAAAAACAAAAGAAAGAAAGAAAGAAAGAAAGAAAGAAAGAAAGAAAGAAAGAAAGAAAGAAAGAATACACAAATACGAATCCCTTAAAAAAATGAAGTATGGTTTGTAAAAGGGCAGTAACATTGTTTTTATTTTTGTTTACTTATGTGAAAATTAGCTAGAAGGAAACACAAATTAATTAAGTTATGTATTCTCTCTCGAGTAGTCAAACAATCCAAAGAAAACTTATTCAAAACAGAAAGAAAAGTCTCTTACAAAATGAGATTGGATAAAAATGTAAAAAATCTAACCAAAATGTCTCTTTGTGGGTACATTCCCAAAACAAGAGAATGAATCTTCCTCAGAAGAGTGACAAAAATTAACTCACTTCAGTGTCTAACTCATATTATAATTACATCCATAAACGTTTTGTTAAATTTGGATTAATTTATTAATCTGTTGCTTGACCTCTTCATATTTAAGGAGAGAACTATAGTTCCCCTCCGGGAACATCGAGCTGCGTCGAGACGCTACGGGGAACGCCATCAGCTCAGCGTTTCACCTATCTCCCTCCGAGGAGGAAGATGTGGAGAGCGCTGATTATTCGCTCATTCAATCACAATACGAGGAGCTATTAGAGGTAGTCACTCGCGCGGTTGCAAAGTTAAACATCGATTGGCCCGCCGATGATCAGACTGAAAAACAGAAAAGTAAATTAGATGAACGCTTTCTGCGTAGTAAGTCACTACCTCTACGCCGGAGCCTGCCTTTCTTTCTCGACGCAGCTCGATGTTCCCGGAGGGGAACGTCCCAGGTTACGTATGTAACCCTGGTTCCCCGAGGGAACGAGACGCTGCGTCGCAGGGCCATACTTCCAGCATCCCTACTAGAGCTATGCTTCATTCCTGGAAGCTGGCACCGGCTGCACATCACGTGCTTTTAAGCATCCTGGTCGTGACGTCACCCGCACCTGACGTCTGGCCGTCAATTTTGACTGATTACACATATGATTCAGAGCTGGACAACGCTGATGGCGTTCCCCGTAGCGTCTCGACGCAGCGTCTCGTTCCCTCGGGGAACCAGGGTTACATACGTAACCTGGGACGTTCCCAAAGTTGTGCATTGCTTGTTGTGATTCTCAAGGGTGTAGAATTTAGTAGAGACGCAATGACAAGTCCCCAATATCCAACATCTACTAAAGTAGTGCTCATTTTGATTTTATGCGGCATTTAAATGTGGTTGTCACTGCTGAAACTTTACAGGAGTGGTGTCTATGAAATACTTCCAGTCTTAATAATCAGCAGTATTGTCTAGGACCTGGTTGCAACAATCCCCTTTCATCAAGAACCCCCTGTAAAGTCTTTCAGGTGTCTGCTGCAGCTGGATGAAGACCCTCCTGTCATTTAGCAATGTCTCGGTTACACCACATGCTTTCCGAAATCCTCCTCTTTGATATTTTTATGATATGATATGTTTATGTGCATTACTGCAGTCTACTCCGATCTTAAAAATCCTCATTTGTAAGTTTGGATAAAAGCATCTGCTAAATGAAGGACAACTGTCTCTCTCTGAACGTGAGCAAAACTAAGGAGCTGATCGTGGACTTCAGGAAGAGACAGCAGCGGCCCTACACTCCTCTTATGATCAATGGGACCCCTGTGGAGAGGGTGAGTAGCTTCAAGTACCTCGGTGTAAACATCTCCGAGGACCTGACTTGGACTACACACATTCAAACACAGGTTAAGAAAGCCAGGCAAAGACTGTACCATCTGCGACAGCTGAGGAAATTCAGGGTCTCACCAGCTATCCTGAAAACTTTCTATTCAGGGGCCATAGAAAGCGTACTGACTCAGTGCATCTCAGTGTGGTATGGTAATTCCTCAAACCAGGACTGCAAAGCTCTACAGAGAGTCGTGCGCTTAGCTGAGCGCATCTCAGGATCTACACTCCCCTCTCTGCAGGGCATCTACATCAAACGCTGTAAAAGCAGAGCTGCTAAAATCATCAAAGACTCAAACCACCCCGGTAACCATCTTTTCCGTTTACTGCCATCTGGCAGGCGCTTCAGGAGTATGATGGCAAAGACTGAAAGACTGAGGAAGAGCTTCTTCCCTCAGGCCATCAGGCTCCTAAACACAAACTCTGTTTCATAAACACTCACATGACCCATTGTAACTTAATTAACTGTAAATATTATCACATTCTCATCATTGCTGCTATGTACAATACCCTGAACAACCGTCTGCACATCCCTCTTATTCACATTACTATTTATTAAGTCCCAGTACACTGTTTTTCTTTTTTTGTACATCTTATTGTTTTTTGCACATCTTATTATTATTGTTTTTCTTTTTTTTTTGCACATCCTTTTTGCACATCCTATTGTCTTTTGCACATCGTATTGTTTTTTTGCACATCTTATTGTTTTGCACTTTTTTTATTTCATTGCACATTTTACTCTTATTTCTCCTTTTCTTACCACATGTATGCCCTTGTGTTATGTTACTTTATATAATTTGTATTCTTATTATTTTGCACTGTCCACTGAGCGGACCTGGTTCGATTACATTTCACTTCTAATTATACCCTGTATAACTATTATGTGACAAATAAAGAAACCTTGAACCTTGAACCTTGAACCTTGAATAAATGTAAATGTAAAGCAAATGTTTAGCAAGTGGAAGTTTTTTATTTGTTTGAGTAAGAATCAAGATACATTTCTAAATGCATTTTAGTAGATCATGTATCCATATTGAATGTAAAACAAAAGATAGCAGATCTTAATAAAGACTCACAGAACTCTTACAATTCATCTTTGATCTTTTTTGGAGGCAGACAGTGCGCGTCTATGGGAGTGTTTCCTTCTCCGTTACAAGCATAACACTGAGTCTCACTCACACAGCGATAGAGAGGAACATGAGACACAATCTTCTTAAATTGGGTCTGAAGATCTTTTTCAAGGTCATTCTTCCAGATATTCATGAAGACAAAAGCTTTAATTCCACTGTGTTCTTTCCATTTCCTGAGGGCCTCTATGATGTTGTGGTTCCTTGTTTCATTCAGACATGATTCAACACAGGGAGAATCAAATGTGTAGAAAACCGAGCAGCCGTCTTTTTCTTTATTCAAGAGTTTGGTCATGGGTGAGTTCTCAGCAGGATTCAGCAGCAGAGACTCTGAATGTATGTTGTATCTCTTCATCTTTCTAGTTCCTGCAGCGATGAGTTGTGCACCTTGGTAAAGTGCGTTTGTTTCATCAGTAATAGCATTTTTCACGTTCAATGCATCCTCTTGAGTCAGAAAGTTGTTCTGTGAAGGATTGAAGTTCTGTTGACACTGATTCTTTGGCACATTGATGGCTGTAGCGTACTGACGAGGATGTCCATCTTTATCAACTCTTTTATAACTGGAAAATGATAAACAGGATCAAGTATTGTTTTAGGTGACTAATGACACACTCCCATGTTTTTCATTTATGACCATTTGACAGAGCTTCCTGTTACTTCCTGTTGCGACTTCTTTGTTGCTAACTTTTAATGTAAACATTAACTTTGGGCTTTTAATCTTTAATAGAAACTGGAGACAGACTTACTTTTGCTCGACGAAATCAATAATACGTGCGAGAGTATTGATGTCCACAGTATCACGTTCAACACTCTCTGTCCAATCAGGAAGCAGAAAGATCAGCAGGAGTCCGCTTATAATCATGGTGAACTTCTAAAATCATACAACACACACACACAGAAAAACAAAGTCAACTCGTAAATGTGCATAGTTTGTCAGAAACACTCCTATAAGCCCATTCAAAGTGAAACAAACCTACTCCCCAAATCACTTGTATGATCTTGATTGTGACTGTTTATGCTGTTTCTTCTTACAAGTGATGAATGATGAAAGAGAAAGTAGATTTATTCTAGTGCAGACTAGAACTTTCTCTTTCACTTCCATTGTGTGTGTGTGTGTGTGTGTGTGTGTGTGCATATATATATATATATATATATATATATATACGCACACACACACACACACACACACACACACACACATATATATATATATATATACAATTTCAAAATGGACTTTATTTATAGCCTAGTGTGTGCAATTAAATAAACACTATTCAAAAATGTGAAGTAGCGTTAATGTGGAATGATTCGAATCTTGGTAAAGGATGTTTGGTGATAGAGTTGCAGGTGTAATCATTACTCAACAGTAGAGGACAGCATTGCGATGGAAATACATCAGCAGAGATCTGAGGATGCGAAGCAGATCTGTGCATGAATACAAAGTAGATCATATTACATTTAGATAAGTGTATATGTATCTAAGTTTAGAG
>CM049865.1:52160692-52263192 GCA_027474115.1 Schizopygopsis malacanthus
TTGAATAACACACACATGCATACAGATGCATATCTGGGTAGATCCCTGTGACCTGCAATTGATCAGGCAAAAAATAATTGAATTTGGGGATTGTTTAATCTGATTCTTGGACTAGAACTGAGCCAGAGGGCAGCGTAGTGTGTGTGTGTGTGTGTGTGTGTGTGCGTGTGTGTGTGTGTGTGTGTGTGTGTGTGTGTGTGTGTGTGTGTGTGTGTGTGTGTGTGTGTGTGTGTGTGTGTGTGTGTGTGTGTGTGTGTGTGTGTGCATTCAGGTGAGCGTACTCATTACTGTTTAACGTAGAAAACACTGTGCTGCATTTGAGGAATGTTGCATGTGCGCTCTAGGGAATAAAAGTTCCTGAAGCCTAATTGAATCTACCAGCAGAATTATGGCCAAAATAAACACATACTCCAGTTGCTGCAGCAAATAAGCACCTTTACATAGAAACAGAGAGAGAAAGCATGTCTCCAAGGCTACAGGATCCTGTTACATCAGTGCATACAGTCAAAGCACTGCAAGCACACACACACACACACGCGCGCGCGGTCACGCACATGGTCTTGCTTAAACCATTTCCCATAGTGGAGCAGGGAGTGACGTGTGCCGAATCCATGATGGAGTTCTGTTTCCAAAGCTCTGGAAGATTTTCTGCATGAGTTTGGGAAAATCTAGCACTCAACATAATCAAAAACCAACAACTTCACATTAAATGTGCACACTTTCTGGATACAATTTATCTAGATTCTTTTATTTCCCATAGAAAATCTGACTATAATATGGCAGACTAGCAGCGCTAAGGTTTTATAGTTGATTGTAGTTGCTAACGTGTTGTAAAATATACAAATTGTTGTATAAATATATAGATTTGCTAAGGTGCTGTTATATATATATATATATTGAGAAGTTTGGGATATGTAAAACAAAAATTGTTTTTGAAAGAAATCTCTTCTGATCACCAAGACTGCAATTGTTTGATCAAAAATTTATTATTTTCAGTAATATTTTGAAATATTATTACAATTTAAAATAACTATTTTCTATATGAATACATGTTAAAATGTAATTTATACATGTGATTAAAGCTGAATGTTCAGCATCATTACTCCAGTCTTCAGTCACATGATCTTCAGAAATCATTATAATATGCTGATTTATTGATCAACAAACATTGATTATTATCAATGCTGAAAACAGATGTGCTGCTTCATATTTTTGTGGAAACTGTGATGCATTTATTTTGCAGGATTCTTTGATGGATAACACGTTCAAAAGAACAGCATTATTTTGAAACAGAAATCTTTTGTAAGATTATACACGATTATATACAGTCCCTTTTTTATCAATTGAATGCATCCTTGCTGAATAAAAGTATAAATTTCTTTAAGAAAAATGTGAAAAACCTTACTGACCCTAATTATTTTTTTATTAAGCAAACAAAGCAATACAGACCCAAAAAACTGACCCCAAATCTTGAATGGTATATATATATGTATATATTTGTATATATATATATATATATTTACACATTCTCTTGCACATCCGTGTTTATATTAATATTTATTCATCCACAGTATACTGTATTGCACATTTTATCTCATTGCACATCTTACTCATTTTATTTTATTATTTGTTCCCTTTTCATTCTCACCTATATTTATATATATATATATTCTCTTGTGTTATGTTTCATTGTTTTATTGCTTTTTTTTTTTTTTTTTTTATATATATATATATATTTTTTTTTTTTTTTTGCACTTTCCATTGAGCGGACCTGTCCTGACATACATTTCACTACTGATTATACCCTGTATGATTGTGTATGTGACAAATAATAAAGAACCTTGAACCTTGAACCATATGTGTGTGTGTGTGTGTGTGTGTGTGTGTGTGTGTGTGTGTGTGTGTGTGTGTGTGAGAGTACGTGCGTGCGTGCGTGCGTGCGTGCGTGCGTGCGTGTGTGTGTGTGTGTGTGTGTGTGTGTAACACTATGAAGATTGAAACATCCATCTCAACACTACACCGGGATCTTTGAATCTTAACAGCATTTTTCATGTATTAGCACTGTGGACGATGACGAGAAGACTGTACCAGACTCACTCCACACTACATTCACACCCGTCAGACCTGTAATTCCTCGCGGCCTGTCAGTGTTCCTGACAAACACCCTCCTTTAACAAATGAGAAGCATGTGGAGGTCAGTCGTCTGTCTCTCACACTGAGGGGCGGCAGTGTTGCTGTGTGTTCTGTGCTGCGTTTGCACGGTCCAGTGGAAAGCTAAAGATAACGAGTGAAAAATGGCCCGTGGATGACCTATGATGGAGGAATTTATCTGTGTAATGTGTTGTCTTGAAGTGTGTAATAGTTTCTACAGAAGCCAGAAGAGCCCATTAAACTGACACTCGACTGTGGGTCAACAGGTGGGATCCACTGCACCGTCCACGAGTCACTTTCAACTGCATGTTTTTAACATTTAAAGGCTTCGCCAAAAAAACACTTTTCATTTATCGCTTTTTTATGCTGTTTTTTTTTTATCTCAAAAAGTATTTTAGGCTTAGGATCCGTCATGCTGCTAATTACCACACAAAATAATGTTGACACAATTTCAAGTTGCAGCTCATACTGCAGTTTTGTTAAAGTACTTACATGAAACTCCATATTTTATAGCATTAATATAAAAGCATAACATTTCTATCATGTTATATTGTAAGTATTTTACATACAATTTTATGATTTTATTTTAAATGTGCATTTGTGACGCTGCACACTTGCCCTCTAGACGTCCATGATAAGTGTGTCAGTGTATGCAAAATGAGGTTGACATTATTTTCTGTGGTAATCAACATCAGGCCATTGATGCTTTACTTCTATCCAGTTTAATGTATACAGACTTAGTCATTTGTTTAAGCCAGTCATGTGACAAACAAAGCTAACTAATAACTGAGCATTATTAGAAATGATACTCAACAGTTTTAAACCATTGAATGCCTTTATTACCTGAGAAGAGAGTCCATTATTGATTGAAGAGTTGGCGTGACTGTTATGAGATCCAAATGTATCTGAATATCCTGCGTAGCCATGGCGACCGGAGAGACAGTAGGAAGCCCCGCCCTCCGGCCCCTGATGACCCGCGGGCGGCGGGAGCGGCTGAGGTCTGTGTACAGCACTCGAATCTGACAACAGATCAACAGCCATTACATCCGGGAACATGTTACATGTCGAAGTGCATTTAAATATGTTTACCTTGAGAGGGACCAGCGGGTGGGTACGGGCTCTCTGACAGCTGATACGGAGAGAGACTGGACACCGCCGGATGTGAAAAACCACCAGGGATCAGGTGATTGAACGCCATGAGCTGATTGGCTCCCGCTTGCTTCCTCCATCGAGCTCGTCTGTTACTGAACCACACCTGAGAAAAGACAAGCGGAGGAGTGTAATGAGATCGTGTCTGCTCTTTGTTCCAGGCGTGTGGGGTGTATTGTACCTGCACTCGTGCCTCTGTGAGTTTGGCTCTCTGGGCGAGCTCTTCTCTGGTGTAGATATCAGGGTAATGCGTGCGTTCGAAAGCTCTCTCCAGCTCCTCCAGCTGCTCGGCTGTGAATGTCGTGCGACTGCGACGATGTTTCCGTTTCAGCGGCAGATCGGGCTCTGATTCCACATCTGAGCCTTCATCAGACGGACTCGCTGAAACACACCAATGCACACAATAACATTTACTTTTTTATACATTATATGCTTATGATGTAATTCATATCTCGCTGAAACACACCAATGCACACAATAACATTTACTTTTTTATACATTATATGTTTATGATATAATTCATATCTCGCTGAAACACACCAATGCACACAATAACATTTACTTTTTTATACATTATATGTTTATGATATAATTCATATCTCGCTGAAACACACCAATGCACACAATAACATTTACTTTTTATACATTATATGTTTATGATATAATTCATATCTCGCTGAAACACACCAATGCACACAATAACATTTACTTTTTTATACATTATATGTTTATGATATAATTCATATCTCGCTGAAACACACCAATGCACACAATAACATTTACATTTTTATACATTATATGTTTATGATATAATTCATATCTCGCTGAAACACACCAATGCACACAATAACATTTACTTTTTTATACATTATATGTTTATGATATAATTCATATCTCGCTGAAACACACCAATGCACACAATAACATTTACATTTTTATACATTATATGTTTATGATATAATTCATATCTCGCTGAAACACACCAATGCACACAATAACATTTACTTTTTTATACATTATATGTTTATGATATACATTTTTATATAGAGAGAGAATATTTATAGATTTTTTTTTACATTGACTCGCTGAAACACAAATAACAGATTTTTTTACACTATACAATTTTTTCAAATTATATAATTAAAATATAAAACTCTAAATGTATTTTATTTACAAAATGGTATAATGTAGATATTATTATTTGTATACATTATACAATTTTTCTAAATATGTGCTATATATAATGTAGGAAAACAAAATATCACAAAATAAATCATATTTAAATGTCAATTTATAAGGTATATTTTACATTTTTTAATAATAGCCTACATATAAATAAATATTGTTATATATAATATAAAGTTTATACATGTATATAATTATGTATAGAATACAAATTCAAGTTCTCAATCTCTTCAAAATGACCCAACATCTTCAATCTCTTCAAATCCAATTAAAAAAAAATTATTTAAATATTTTTTTTTTACCTTTTTTATTTATTTGTCTTTAAATTGGATTAGGATTTGTCTAGTATTTTTGAAAAAGTAATTGTTAATGGCAAATCCCCACATAAACATATGTCATAAACCTTGCACAAAATATGAACAAGCAAGGAACGAGGGGCACAAAAGACCCGATTCAATTCACAAAAGCACCAAACAAACATGCTTTAGCAGCTTTTACTCATTTTAATGACGCAGTGTTTTTGTGAAGGAGAATGTTATGAGCTTCTTCACATCTTTTCTTGAAAGGCTTCAGAGCCAGGCTTGTTTTGTGTCACGCAGTAATTCATTGTCTGATTTTTTCCTCTCAATTTTGCCTCAGTAACTAAAAAGACCACAGAACAACAGTCAAAGAATAAAACACAGAGAGAGAGAGCTGCAGGAGGGACTTTAAAAGCACAAGAGCAAACGGTTAAAAACAGGATGAAAGAGAAATACAGTGGAGGAGAAAAGAAAGAGGCAATGTGCTGCTTTGACTGTACAACTAAATGGAAAATAAAATATCTATAAAATAAACACACAAATAAATACATAAATAAAACCCAAAACTAAAACAAAAAACAACCTATTTCCTCATAAAAAGGCTTTTGTTTTTCTTTTTTCAAATAGAAATGTACTTATGAGGGAGGTCTCAATGAGAACTATGGGAAATTCCTACAATTTCACAGGGATTTGGTTGAAGGAACGCTGAAGCATGTGGAAAACTGTTCATCAGCAGAGAATGACTCGCAACAACACGTTCCAAACGGAAAACGCTGGTAATTATATATTGATGGTGTTGGAATTAAAGGAAATTATTTAGTGAATTGTTATTGTACAGACATTGAGCTATTTGTGCATCTCTCCCTCTCTCTCTCTCTCTCTCTCTCTCTCTCTCTCTCTCTCTCTCTCTCTCTCTCTCTCTCTCTCTCTCTCTCTCTCTCTCTCTCTCTCTCCCTCTCTCTCTCCCCCTCTCCTCTCTCTCTCTCTCTCTCTCTCTCTCTCTCTCTCTCTCTCTCTCTCTCTCTCTCTCTCTCTCTCTCTCTCTCTCTCTCTCTCTCTCTCTCTCTCTCTCTCTCTCTCTCCCCCATCTCCTCTCTCTCTCTCTCTCTCTCTCTCTCTCTCTCTCTCTCTCTCTCTCTCTCTCTCTCTCTCTCTCTCTCTCTCTCTCTCTCTCTCTCTCTCTCTCTCTCTCTCTCTCTCTCTCTCTCTCTCTCTCTCCCCCATCTCCTCTCTCTCTCTCTCTCTCTCTCTCTCTCTCTCTCTCTCTCTCTCTCTCTCCCTCTCTCTCTCTCTCTCTCTCTCTCTCTCTCTCTCTCTCTCTCTCTCTCTCTCTCTCTCTCTCTCTCTCTCTCTCTCTCTCTCTCTCTCTCTCTCTCTCTCTCTCCTCTCTCTCTCTCTCTCTCTCTCTCTCTCTCTCTCTCTCTCTCTCTCTCTCTCCCTCTCTCTCCTCTCTCTCTCTCTCTCTCTCTCTCACACACTTTCTCTCTCTCCCTCTCCCTCCCTCCCTCCCTCCCTCCCTCTCTCTCTCTCTCCCTCTCTCTCTCTCTCTCTCTCTCTCTCTCTCTCTCTCTCTCTCTCTCTTCCCCTCAGTCTTTGTTGGATCGATTTGCACGCTCCATCTGTGGAATCCGTCGTGACGGCCGGGGCTCTCAGTGGGGGCCGTCACCTGCCCTGGAGGGGGTGGAAGGGGCAGAAAGAAGGCCAAAGGTGGGTGGGTGGCAGGGCAGGAAGGGAAAATGGTGGGCCGGGTAGTTCAAGTGCTCAATCTCCTCAAAAACCCACTGAGAAAAAGCCCAGAAGCACCTGAAACTTGAATGTGGAAACAGATCATTCACCGATCTGAGACCTATCTCTGCTCTACTGAAGGAACGAGAGCTAAATAAAGAGTCATCTGTGGGCTTTCTTTCACTGTGCACTCGCATAACTCTCAAGAAAAGGAATAGCTTAACCAAAACCTGTACATTTTCATCATATATTTACTTATACATTTATATTTGTAACTTATTTCTATGTGATCTAATCCTTAAATTTAGTTTTATTGGTGTAACCTAATGTATTTATGATGATTCAGTGACTTTAAAATGATACATTATATTAAGTTATTATACTATATTAATTATATTTTTGACTTTAATTAAAAAATATATATTAAATTAATTTTTTAACAACAAAAAAACACCACTAGGTGTCTGTGTTCTCCTGTGCATCTTTTTTTATAAAACGTTTACTGTCAGTTAATCTGAAAATGCGTTATAAATTATGATATCGAACAGCTTTACGTAAAGTGATTGTGATGTGGCAAGTTTGAAAATGCTAATATGAGATTTGACACCACAAGGGACAATTATCAGTGAAAACGACTGAATTTTGGCACAAATCTATTGTATGAATTAAGAAAAATAGAAATAGTGCACATGTTGTATGCACTACTTTTCCATACGACGTCTCATGCCACATACAGTGATTGCAATGTGTCGAGTCTGAAACATCTTTAAAGTTTGCTTTACCAATATCTATTGTATATCTTCAGTAGACTTGAAATATAGTGCACAAGTAGCATGGACTACTTTTATGATACTTTTATGGTGTTTTTTCTAATTTTAGGAGCTTGACAGATGTATTGAAAAGAAAGGAAACAGAGGATTGTAAAGTAAATGGTGGCAAAATATTAATTTGTGACATTTAATCAACAGGTAACAAACAAGTAAGTGCTTGCATATTTACATTTTTGCTGACTGAATGAGAATCAAGGCAAGTGAATAAACAGAACCGAATAGCAAACAGTGAACACGGGTTTAATTCAGGCAGAAGAATACAGACCACAGGCTTCTAAACACACACAACCAGAACCCAAATGTCATGGAAATGCAACCGCTGGAGAATCTAGAGATATTCTGCCTTCTGTAAATACACAGAGTGCATATGTGTGTGTGTTTTCAGGGCTTTGGCATGTAAAGTTAGCGTGTAGTGTGCATGAGTATGTGTTTTATGATATTTTAGCTCTCTGCTGTGTAAACGGTGCGGTCACTAAAAGCATCTCCATCCGCCGTTTCTCTTCAGCTCTGGGCCCTCGTCGCTTAAATTCAATATTCTGAGGCGAAATATCACCCCGAGTCCATTTAACTCATGCGTTCATGTACACAAAATCCACCTAAGGAGTTTCATTAATACTGCGGGACGGCGAGTGCATATCCAGCAGGCTTTTGCACTTAGTTTTGATCGGGGCAAGAGGTCCAAGATAAACCATATGTGCGTGTGCAGAGTTAGTCAGTGTGTGTGTGTGTGTGTGTGTGTGTGTGTGTGTGTGTGTGTGTGTGTGTGTGTGCAGAGTGTCAGTGTGTGTGTGTGTGTGTGTGTGTGTGTGTGTGTGTGTGTGTGTGTGTGTGTGTGTGTGAGCGATTCTCTTGGGGGCAGGTAATGAAGAGAGCTAATTGAGCCAATGACATGCCCCCTCGCCATCAAAAACAGCCAAAAAGAAAGACAAAGACATGCACAAAAGAAAGCTTGGGAACAAATGCAGCGTCTCGGAGAGGGAGATCGAGGCGGGTCCTTTTCAGCGCCGAGGTTGGCTGAGTGACTGCCCGACTACATTAAGCAGTACATAGAGAACTAACAGATGCCGGAGACAGAAAGGATGAGTGACAGCTCGTGGGCCCATCTGCCCCCCAGCGTTTAGGAACAGAGAGAAACAGAGGGAGGACTTGACTTGCTAAAGAGCAACTGTGACCCGCGCAGCTGCCCTCAAACAACCACACGTTTCAGCTCTGAACCAAATGTGCTCTTCGTCTGTTTAGCCTCTTTTGCTTTGCTCTCGAGTCACTTTTGATACTTTTTTGCTTGTGTGGCTTTTATAAAAGAAGCAAGTGTGTGAAACAGCATGCAGTATGCAACCATAAACATTACAATGTAGTACGGTGCATGATATTGCTTCATCACACTTGGCATCGAGTGATTAATTACATATCATTACTATGAATTTTTAATCCAAGTGTGTGATGAAGTGTGTTAACTTATACTGCTGTTCAAAGGTTGAATGAAATTAATACTTTTATTCAGCAAGGATGCATTAAATTGATCAAAAGTACAGTAAAGACTCGTGTTACAAAAGATTTCTATTGCAAATACATGTTGTTCTTTTGAACTTTCTATTCATCCAATATGCA
Organism: Schizopygopsis malacanthus; assembly: GCA_027474115.1. NCBI lineage: Eukaryota > Metazoa > Chordata > Actinopteri > Cypriniformes > Cyprinidae > Schizopygopsis > Schizopygopsis malacanthus. The sequence continues at coordinate 52,169,640 of CM049865.1, forward strand.
GCAAATCAGCGAATGATTTCTGAAGATCATGACATTCAAGACTGGAGTAATGATGCTTAAATTCCAGCTTTGCATCATAGGTATAAATTACATTTCAAAATAGATTTAAATAGAAAACAGTTATTATAATTGTAATAATATTTCACAATATTACAGATTTTACTGTACTTTTGATCAAATAAATCCAGCCGTTGTGAGCAAATAAGACTTATACAACTAAATAATCCAACCAACAGCAGTGTATCTCAGTCCAAAAAAGACATATCATGTATAAGATTGCTATTAATATATTACTTCATACTGGAGATGAAATATCAGGCAGTGCAGTGCATTGTAGTCTGTGTACATTGCACTTAAAGTGTGTATATTGCACATTTTGGCAATTGTAGAGGAAAATGTGCATCCTATGCTGATAGTATGATAATGTGCTATTTCAAATACAGCTAGTGCCTTTATGTTGAAGGGAATAGGAGTTCAAACAGGAAGTGGTCACCTGTCACTCTAAACATACAACAGTGTGACCTTTGCTCACCGGAGGTCAAACGCCGTGACCTTGGACTGCTCTGTTTAACAACTCAAAACACATATTCAGACAAGTGTTTGTTGGCCATCGGTTAAAACAATGTACCACCTTTTCAAGAACAAACTAAGCAAGAAACTGCACTTTGTGGTTATGATTAGGTGAGTTGATTCATATTTAAGTCTTGTTTAAGGCTCACTTATCAACCATTTAATAAACAGCAGCCGCCCTGAAGTCTCTCGGTGTTGTTTTCGTGCTGTCTGTGTGCTAACTGACACACACATACTGTAGTTCTGCCTTCAGGGCCTGAACTCAAGCAGACACGGATTCCTAAGTCTGCTGACCCTGACACTGCACGCTGGACACAATGGAGACAGTTTGGTTTGGGGGGTTTCCCCACACTGTCTGCCTCACTCTGTGTCATAAAAGGGAGCAATGCATGCTTTAATATTTCATATTCCATAAATATATGACCTGTAACTGCTAGAGATTTTAGGGCCAGGCTTTGTTTGTCTTGACGGAGGTTCCTTTCTTAGGTCTTCTTGGTGGTGCATTTGTGTTTGTGTTTGTGTTTGTGTTTGTGTTTGCTTTGGCTTTCAGAGTGCATTACGACCCGCTGACTGCACACTCCATGGTGCCACACAAACATCCTGCATCGGGCCAGTTGGCACTGTTTGTGTATGCATGTGTATGTGTGTGCATCCATGCGTGTGTTTGCGTGTTTGTGCATGTGCATATGTTTGGCAGCATGTGCATATGTGCGTATTATAGGAGTGTCAATCATTTTGCACTTTTCTAAATATACTTCTAAGTAGACGTTTCTGATCTGAGCATACTATATTTGTTCCAATGCGTGCCTAAATGAGTGCCAGGACGCAAATAGGGAACAGTCTCAGAACTTTTGTGTTCTGCGTTCTGGCAAGGTTCTCTTCAAGTTATGAACAAAGATTCTTCCAGTAACATTAATAGAACATCTGTATTTACTATTTTGTTTTAAATATTTTATAAAAACTGGATATTTTCGATAGGTCTGAGAACATTTAAGAGAACATTCAAGAAAAGTCTAATTGGAACGTTAATGTTCTTAGAACTAGCTATATTCTTCAAAGTTATAGAACGATATTAGAATGTTCCAAAATCTGATCATTCTCAAAATTTAACTTCATGGAACATGTAGTTTTGGTTCCAAATATTAGCATGATGGAATCTTACTGTTTTCTCTGTTCAACCAAGTCTATAAACTGAATATTCACCTTATCAAAATCTCATAGAACATATTTTTTGTTATTAGATTTCATAAATGTTCGATGATATATGTATGGTTCAGGAAGCTGTTGCCTATTCAGGGTGTTCTAGTGATGCACCGATCATGATCGATTGATACCGATTTTTTTTGGCCGATTCCGATTCCGATAATTTCAAGAAATAATGAAAGCACAGAAAAAACAAATTCATTTCAACAATATGTCATATTCTATTTGGACTATGTGTAAACTGCAGGTGCTGGTTGATCTGAATGTTTCTTATACATTTTGAAGCTAGTCTGACTATGTGTTGTCTGTTAGTGCAGATTCATAGATGTTGATATTTCCAAAAATCATCAATATTCAGTCTAAATTTGTAATAATGTATTAACACCCAGTAATGCATTATAATCCAAAATAGCATATTAAACTAATTGTATCTTACTGTTTTCTCTGTTCAACCAAGACATGTGAAATTTTTATTTTAAACATTTAAAAAAACTGCATTTTGAATATTCAGAGAAGTATGCTACAGAAATTGTGTTTTAATATTATGTAAACGTTATCAAAATGCTCATAGAACATATTTTTTGTTAGCTGGGCTTTTTGGAGGACAGCAACAGCGTGATTTCATAAGCTACGGTCTCCCCGCACACACGCCAACATCTTTGAGTCTTTAAGATGATATATGGAGACAGTATGAAGGAAAGGGTTCAGGAATCAAGCTGTTGCCTATTCAGGGTGTATATAAATACTGAACTCAACTTGCCTGTCTGTGTCTCCCAGGAAAGGAGGGGCGGTGGGAATGGAAGGGACTGACAACGGCCCACAGATATTAACCCGAAAATGTGCCGCAGGCCAAGAGAGGTAGAACGGGGCATGAGGAGGACGGAGGAGAGAAAGAGCAAGGCACATTTGACTTATTGGCCAGATGAAAGCGAAGTTCAAATAAAGAGCCTGATTTAATCGGCTCGGGCAACTCGTCTTTCTTGGATCGCGAGACGGGCAGAGCGTGACGGACGGGCTTTGTGGCAGCGTGCATGACGAGAGGCTCACCCCCATTGTGACCGCCGCTCCGGGCCATGAAGGAACAGCCGAGGAGAACACTGGGCCCTATTGACGGAAATAGCCTTTAATAAACTCCCATCGCCATTAAGAGTGACACTGCATCCCGATCAGTATTATTTAGGGAGATGAAGTGGTGTTAGCAGGGCATCGAGGCAGTCAAATAACGTTCACCTTAATTAGTCACGCAGGGACAGGCTGTTAGCTCATTAAATATCATTACAGAACAGCAAAACATCAGTCACTTCAGCTGTCGGCCAGTAGGCAAAAATAGACTCTCTTCCACTGTTTTCATCAACGTTTTACCCGTTTGATTCCTCTGAGGCCTCTGCACAGAAACGCTACAGCTGTACTTACTTAACAATTCATTGTGTCGTCATATTTTAACATTTATGATCATTTCTCCTTCAGAGTTTCACAGAAATTAAGTCATAAAGGTTTGGAACGACATGAGTGAGAGTAAATTATGACAATTGACTTTTTAATGAATTATCCAGTTTAGTCTAATAACCTATATTTTTCCTTAATTTTATATTATTTTAAGTGAAATGAAGAACTCCACCTGAAACCCTCAGTGCTGTTGCAGAATGACAATATCATTGTGATCACACAACACACGTTTTCCAGATTTCACAACTTATTTCTTCCGCTTCCCTCATGCCTGTTGCATAATATTTATTGGTATTCTTGGGAATTGTTGATTATTGATCATCAGTAAATCGAACGCATCATGAATGCAAAGTAAGAAATAATACGAGTGAATGCACCACATTTGTATTTATATTTCTGCTTTATAAAGCACTAATCAAACGTTTGGGCTCCTCGTTGTTTACAATCATCCTCAAATGTGTAAAATAGTCATAAAATAGTCATAATAAAGTTATCAAAACTAAGAAATAACACAAATAGAAGTATGACAATTATGCACTGATCAAGAGATGTTGAACAAAAGAAACGGTCAGATTCCAGCTCTACACATTATAGAAATTCTCTCAAACAACTTCATGAAGTGCATCCTGATGATTTTGAACACTACTGAAAAGCATGCATTCTGGACACTTGTTGCCTGCTTTCCTTCATTATCCAGTCCATTTAAAAAAATAATTATGAGAAAATCAGACTTTGGAGCCATTTATATTAAAGCTTTTCAAGCTAAATTGTTCAACAAATTCCAGGTAGTATGTGCTCATTTATTTATTTTGCTACTGGCTAAAATGATAGGAACCTTTATGAGTTTGTATCACTATATATAGGCCCCAAGTGTTCAATCCATTTATATATTCATGAAAACATAGCCTATAGGTCTATCATCATTCTAATTCAATTTCAATTTGTTAAAAGCACATCTTTCCAGCAACTCCAGATCATTTACAATCCTGCCACAGTTCTTTCTGAAATCTGTTCATATTAAAGCATCAAGAGTTTGTAGGATCCACTCACATCTGTCTGCGAGAATCCCCTCGATGCTGTGTCCGCTCCTGCGGGCGTGTTCTTCCTGCTCTTCATCCTCCTCCTCCTCCTCGTCACCTCTTGCGCCACATCGGCCTCTCATGATGCGGCTTATTGCACTCACTGGACAAGAGTTGAACCGAATGCGTAAGTGCTCTTAATATGTCTTCTAGCTTTTAATACATTAGCAGCCTATGCATTACATTAGATTGTTTAAACGTTGCAGTGACTGTAAAAGTTAGGTGACTAGTCTGAGTGTGTCGTGTAAGTTTTGTGGTTACTAAAACTAGTGCAGACACTTGCTAGGCTAGTTGTCTAACTTTTAGAGCTAACGTTAGCCAACAGAAATCGCGTTCGCCAGGTAACCATAGCAACAGTACGTCGATGTTGACAAAACATTTAATATTTACATTTCAAATATCACAAGAAAATGAAGAATTTTATTTTTTATATATATATATATATATATAATTCGCACACTGTAGTTCGTGTATTTTTTTTCGTTATGTTTGACGTATAACGTTACCTGAGGGCACGTTGTTCCGGTCACAAATTCCCTCTTTGAGCAATTTATCCCGAATTTCCCAACTGAATATTCCGGGATTCCCGCGTTTATATTCCTCAACGCGCTTCTCCACATCTAGAGATGAAGTCTGTTAAAAAATAAAATTATTAAAATAAAAACAGTCAACAAGGTGTCTGATTCAATTCAAACACTGTTATTATTGTTATTATATATATATATATATATATAATTATTTCACTTTTTCTAAATCTTCATCTTTATCTTTCTCTCCTTCCCTTGCTAGCTTGTATTTATTTGAACAATGCCTGAGACTTGGTGTTACGAGCACTTCCTCTGTATGTTTGCCTCTTCAAGATTAATCGCTTTATGTATTCCCCAATTGTAAGTCGCTTTAAAAGCGTCTGGAAAATGACTAAATGTAAATGTAAATGTTATTTCAAACAGACAGTCGGCGTTTTCAGTTAGTAGCCTAATCGTCCTGTTTCTTTGAGTTTATCCACACATTCTCTTGGAAATAACCGCACTCCCAGCTGATGACCCCGCACTTCAATGCCTCCCCATCGGGCCTCACCTTGGATTTAGTGCCGCCGATGACTCCAGGCCGGATGGACCCAGTCTCCTGATAGCGGCACAGGATTTTGGAGACGCAGCCGTGAGAGACTCTGAGCTGGCGGGATATCACGCAGGGCCGGATCCCGTGATGCGCCATCTCCACTATCTTATGTCGAATGTGGTTCGGTAGAGGCCGGCCGTTGATGAAAACTCCTCCAAGCTGGTTGACTCGACCCTGACCCATCGGAGTTGAAACTGCATCGAAGCCAACCCATATTATGACAGTGGAGAGATAACATAATTGCAGAAACATGAAAGAAAAAATCATTCTGCATAACTATAGGCCTAATAACTAAGACATTTCAAGTAGCCTATAGGCTCCATGTGCATTTAATTCTCCGACATGTTTCATGTTTATAAACAACATGGTAAAAAAGCAACCCACTAAAACGTCAGTAAAATAGCTGCTTTACATTTTAGATCAACTAAAAGTTGTGTGCTAAAAATACAATCTTTTTCCCCAGCCTATTTAAATGTTTTGACTGATTCAGAAGCTCTGAACTCATGCAATTGAGTATTGCGAAATATAATTAAATGCATTTTAACAAAAAGGCCTAGTCTATTGTTAATGATGAAAATATATAAATAATTATTCCGATTAAAACAGCCTTACAGCTTAAACTTTTAAACTTGTTTTACATCAATATTTTTTTTATCTAAAACCCTGAAATGACAGTGCACAGTGAAATATTAGTTCTTCATACTGTATGAAAGCTAGGCTACTTTGCTAATACAAAGAATCAATGAAAAAAACTAAACATTTATTTTAAGAATTAAGAATTTAAAAAAGTGACATTATACAATATACTAGCAACAAATTACCTTCAATATTAGAATATTTAAATGGAAAAAGTTTCAAACAAAACAAAAACTTTGGAAAAGTAACTTCACCGAGTCAGTCTACTCATGCAACACAAATACCAAAATGTTTTACACTTGGGCTTCCACTATTAAATTAAAACATTTGAATGTGCATATTTATTGTAACATATTTTACCCTCCATTGGGAAGCCACTGCGGGGATAGTTCTGAGAGAGAGATGGACGCATCATCCTGGGAACGGTCCCTGCCAAGCCGCTCATTGCTGCACTAAACGTGCACATTAACATGCATGTTAATATTCCACAATCAAAACAAAAAGCATAAGCTCCGATGATCTTTTTGTATCCCTCCAGGAAAAGCATTAAAAGTAAGTACTCGAGGATGAAATGAAATGTTATTATTCAGATGTAGTCTCTTCTTATTTGTGGTCCTTGGTCGTTGTATTCATTATGTGACGAGAATTATAATCGCAGCGTTATTGTTATTAACAGGCGTTTAGGATGAGCGCGAGTTCTCAAACTGCTGAGACATTTCTGAGTTTGCAGAGACCCCCTTGTCTATTACTCGAACAGCGCGTTCTGATTGGTCCACAGGATCCCGTAACCGAGAGCTGATTGGTCGACGAAGAACACTTTGCTCTCCAAGCGTTCCAAAGTGGACGTCGAAAATAATGTAATGTAATTAAATTAGATACTTAAAATATTACAAATATATACAAGACAAAAGATAGACATGCAAACACTACGAAATATAATAAAATAGCAAATTATAATATCGAAACATGTTTTATTTAACACGCTCTCATTACTGATCCACACACACACACACAGAGAGAGAGAGAGAGAGAGAGAGAGAGAGAGAGAGAGAGAGAGAGAGAGACTTCAATGACATGTGGCTCTTTTGTTGGACTAGAAAGAAACTTCAAATGTTTTCGTTCTGCCTGCGCGCGGGGACAATGGTGCGCACGCGGGAGGGAAACACGCGGGGGAAACGGGGGTCCTTTCACGTGCAAAACACTAGGCTCGATTATTCTCTCTTACTTAAAAAGTTAAATCAACGCCAAAGAGGCCGGGCCCTGGAGACACCGAGCCAACTATTTAATGGTTAACAACGAATGTGTGTGCATGTGCGCGTGTTTGTTAATGAGTTCCCATTCGATGCATTAATTTCATTATTCATTTTTTTCCTGTCAGGTTAATATATTTTTAGTACATAATTATCTGCTTTAAGTGATCTTATATTTGTACATTTACAGAGCTGAATAGGAACTAAATGTAGATAAATCGCAGGACATTTGAAGTTTCGTTAACTCTGAACAATAAGGTTCTTAATAAAACCAAACGGATAGAACATATGTTTAGAACAAACGGAACAGTGTGCGTTTATATCATTCTAATAATATTGGCATGGTGTGAAACTGGAAATACGGTACATAGAAATAACTCGTATTTCTGGGTTCTTCAGAGTGTACTCAGCATCATGTGTGATGTCTGAAAAGGAGAGAACATGTTTCAGGCTTTGAAACACCGGATCCGCGTGACCAATCCGTTCTGAGAACAGATCTCGAGCTGAGGCGCTCTGATGTGAGCTTAGTTCGTTTTATTATCAAGGTCAAATATCAATATTCTCGAATAGTGTCAAAACAATTTGAATCGGTTTTACAATATGTATATGAAAGTTATTAAAAAGTTTGAAATGCATGGTTTTAGTCCAAGCCAAAGAAATCTGAATAGTTTTTAGTAACTGTGATCACTATACAAAATAACCTGAGATCGAGTAGGCCTATGTTGGTCAAAACTGTCATTCAAATTGACTAGGTTTGCCAGTGTTGGAAAGAAAAGTGTATAAACCTGTGCATGAATGTAAGAATTCCCCAACACAAACACATTTGACCATTTCATGAACCTCTTGAACGGTGAATATGTTGTTGAGTCATTTGTCTTGTGATCTGTCTTGTCCAGTCTGAGGAAGGTCACCACCACTTTAACCTCAATTAGATGGGGTTCACTCAGAGAAAACGTAAATCCTCCCCAAAGACAACTTTAGGATAAAATCCTGCATCTGCTGGCCCAAGCATCCCTGAGCTCCAGTCTACAGAGAACGCATGGTGCGGATGGAGGACAACATCTCCAGACTGACACTGAGCCAGGTACTGAAACACATTTATCATTCATCGTCACGCTATAGAATAATCAGAATTTAAAGATCATAACAGGTACGTCATTATGTTACTGTGCCATTTCACACTTGGTTCCAACGATGAAAAGCTGTCTGAAAACATGCATTTGATTATCTATTTACGTGAGTATTCACAACATGTAAAAAAAAAATGTATTGGAAATAAAATATTACATTTTTATTCCACTTTATTTTTAACGTTTTGACGCGGCTATATTTGTTACCAGAATGTTGGAGGAATTGAGGCTTCCGGTGTAATTCACTTCCTGTTATTTTACCTGTTCAAAACCAATCCGTTATGCTGCTTGATATCACAAAATGGTAGGCCTATTTGTTATACTTTTAAAATGTATTTTCGTAATCATGAACACACTTGTTTGTAGCTCGAATAGTTTTACCATTTACTGCACTTGTTATTTTTAGTTATTAAACGTTAAAGCTTGAAACTTCTGCATTTCAGAATAAGGTGTATACACATGCAGTGATTTTATATTGTATATGAATTACATGAAAACAGCCGTTTTCTTCATTTTTTTCATTTATTAGCCAACCGAGAGGAGTGTTCTTGTATGTAAACAGAACAATTTCAATGTGCAAATACAATTCAAACAAGTTTCACAACAATTATTGAGGCATAATAGTAAAAACACACATTTCCTAATTCTAATAAACATATTACAGAGTATATAAGGGCTGTGTACAAAGCCCATGACCCTACGTAGTGTGCATTAAGGGAAGTATAGTCATCCCAGGCAGTAACACTGGGTTCAGGTAAGTGCCGTGCAGTCACTGGGCCACTGTGTGCGGGACAAACAGACATATAAACAGATGTGTGCACATCAGGCCTGATGGTCCAGACAGTCACAGCGATAGCGGTACCATGAGAACAACGGGAAGTCACACTGAGTGGTACAGAAACATCAGTTTCATTGGATGTGAACCTTTTGATCGTCAGTTTCGTTCTTTCCAGATTAGTCTTTGTTTTTGTGAGTCAGAAAGACCGAGTTCACAGCCGACTGTTTCTGTTACCTTACAGGCTCACATCTATGAAATATCTGGACCAGGACAGAGGACAAGAGCGTCTTCTCTCTTCTCCTTATCCACATCTCTGTTGAAAAGAACAGCATATATTGAGCTTTGAATGCTGGTGTTCCTTCCAGGTCTCTTGACCAGCAAGATGTTCTCGGTCCACCAGCTTTTCCAGCAAGACCAGCACTAAACCATCAGTTTACTCTACTGTTCAAAGCTTGGAGTCAGTAAGATTGTTCAATGTTTTTGAAACAAGTTTTTTATGTTCACCATTGATTTGATCAAAAACATGTTATTACATGAAATGTTATTACAGTTTCAAATAACTGTTTTATATTGTAATATATTTTAAAATGTAATTTATTCCTGTGACAAAAGTCTTCAGTGTCTCGTGATCCTTCAGAAATCACTTTTTTTCTCAAGAAACATTTCTGATTATCAATGTTCAAAGCCGTTGTGCTGCTTAATTGAATATGATTTAATGTTCTTTCTTTTAAAAAAGAAGTCTTACTGACCCCAAACTTTGTTGTTGGTCTTTTCAGCAGGGATCAAAAAGGCAGTAAAGCGAGGTCATTGTGTAAAGTACAATGACATATATATATATATATTGCCCAACAGAATGGCAGGAGGAGCTGTGAAGCTGGTGACTATAACACTACTGCACATTATACTACTTTCTCTACAAGTGTTGCTTTGTACAGCACAGATAACAGCACATAATGGCTGTTTACTTCCTTAACACTCAGGGAAATAACCTTTACTTGTCTAAATCACTGCTGCAATATTTCAAATACCCCACAATCACTTTATAAAACCTTCCTTACAAAACCTATACACAAATGACAGCGTCACTACGCTTGTCCACCAACAGAGAGCAGACCTGGATTGAGCATCGCATCTGCCCACAACAACAGCACAACTTACACATATCAAACGAGACGCTTCTAGAAAATTCACTTGATAATTCCTGTTAAAACGTTCCATTCCTTCAATAAATAAAAAGTAAAGGCACATAAGAGCTAATTTAAAGAAGTAGTGATTGAAGATGATGTCCACACCCTCATGTGTAGCTCTTGTTCCGTTTGGAACATGCTGTTTTTAATATTTCTCCTTCTGTGATCCACAGATAAAGACATTCGGGAATAACATGAGGGTGGGTAAATTACAGAATTGTACTTTTTGGATGAACTATCTCTTTAAATTAACATGATCAAGTATGTTTCCCATTCTAAAGAAAATGGTCTTTACCCTAATAGAAGGAAATGTAGGCCATCGAGTGTCCTTAATCATCATCATAAAACCATTAAGTCTAAACAATCTGGACGATATATTCAGTGTAACGCCAAAGCGGGCTAGTTGTGTTTTGCACTCAAGTTAACAAGCCACAGTCAGCTGGAGGAATATATCAGTTTGTGACACCAAGACAAATGACCTATGGGAGCGATGCAGTTTCATACGTGGGTCAGGAAACACTCGAAAGCACCTCTTGGCTGCAGTCCCAGTGTGCGAGTCTTTATCATTGATTTCTCGATGGCTGCATCATGTCACTGCAAGGACACACAAAACTCGAGCTGCTCCTCAGGTGTCAGATTCCTGCTTGCTTCACCCGCCATGCACATCTTTTCTAAATGCACGGTCACAAATGTTGTGGGTAAAAACACATGGTCAGTTTTATAAATCACAGGCACGCACAAAAGTCACTTTCCTAACAAGCAGCTGTTTGTCAACGTGAGTGAAATCTGTGTGGCCAACTTTTTAAAGATGAAAATAGTCATTCCTATTTGAATAACTCGATTTGCCTGTGAAATTTCATTGAGCAACGGTAAATGTGACCGTGCCTTAACAGAGAACTGTTTGAGTACGATTTGTATAGCTGTTCACCAACACTTTTGAAATGAAACATCATCTCAAATACCCTTTATAAATGACTGATTTATCATTGCTTAATAGAAACTGATTCAATTAACATGGAGGCTTTCCTCAAGTAATGAAGGCTGACCTTTGTTTCCGAGCACAGTTCGGTATCTATTTTTTGTTTAACATCATGCAGGTTTTCTTCTAAACTAGATACATCAGATACTGCGTGGTACAGAAATCTGATGAACGAGCTGGTAAAGTGAATACTAAGGTCAATGCATTGTGACGCACATTAAAAGCACACAGACGATAGCAAAAAGAGATTGTCAGTTAGTTGTCAATCGACACGGTTTTACCGTGATAGATGCATAGCTGAAGTGGAGAACAAAGAGGTGGTATAAAATGTGCAATTTCTATAGTTAAGCTATTGATCCATAAGAACAAAGAGGTCTTCTTTACTGAATAGTATATGAGACGAGGATAACAACACCCAGCGGCCATTTTGAGAATATCATCCAATAATTGCGTTTACCTAGCTACCAGACTTTATTAGCGCAGGTCTCATTTGCTATGATAAACCTGTATTATATACAGTAGGGTCCAGAAGCCTGAGACCACATTTTATTATTTAAACCTGGGTATAAACAGAATGATTTGTATAAAAAAAATAAATGAAGGTTTTGACAAAAAAATAGAAAAGAAGTCAGTATGCTAGTATGCAGATTTGTGACCTGTTTTTTAATTAAACGTTGCATAGTGCTAACGATGCTAAGGTCATGGATGGATTCCCGGGGAATGGATGAACTATTTGAATGCAATTTAAGTTGTTTTGGATAAAAGTGTCTCCCAAATGCATAAATGTAATTAATAAAAATGTTTGGTTAAAGGATAAAACAATACCAAATAGATGCATTTTGACTATTGGCTTCACTTTTGGACCCCACTCTATACATAGGCCCCACGACCAAAGTCTGAATATCATTGCATTAGCAGCTAAATATCACACCAAATGGCAGCTGTGGGTTTTCCCCAGAACTATTTTTGCAACAATGTTTTACCAACATATATTTTGGTGATTTTTAGAGGATGTATCTTCAGTTCTTCTCAAGCTCACACAGGTGTCCTAGCCAGAAGAACCTCAGGTGCATGCACAAATACGAGGCCCATGAAGAGCAGCACACAAATGGTCAGAAGGAGAAGATGACACACGTATCCAGTTGCGGTGGATGCCGTACGGCAGGTTCTGTATCTGAGTCTGGTATGTGTGGCATAGGGGGCATCAGGTAGGATTCACCACGGGTTCTCGTTGCACACAAGCAACATATGCAGACACTTCTCACTTAAGGTGTGCATGCACGCCAAGATTTTGGGCTGAAATAGTTGAAAAAGTGGCAGATTTTGTACCCATACTCTGGCTTGTAGTATTAAGTGATTAAGTACTTCTTTGATATTTTTTCAAGTTTCCCTATACTAGTTGAACAGACAGTGTGAATTACAAGTAACTGGTAATACTTTAAAATAAGGTTCCATTTGTTAACATTAGTTAAATGCATAGTTAAAATGAACTAACAATGGAAAATACTTCTGAAGTATTTATGAATCGTACTTAACATTTATTACAACATGTACGAATACACTATTACAATAAAAAGCTGTATTTGTTAATATTAGTCTAATGGACCAGAACTAACAAAGAAAGATTGTATTTCTATTAACTAACATTAATGAATATGACAAATGCATTGCTCATTGTTAGCTAGCCTAATGCATAAACTAATGTTAACAAATGGTAAGTAAATAATTCTCACAAATATAAGCAATTGTAACAAAATGTTACCAGTGATTATATTGTAAAAAAAAATATTTCGTTTGTAAATAAAACAGAAGTTGGCCTATGTTTAGCAAGAAAATGCTTCCAACATTTCATGTAATTTAATCAAATGTGTTACTTGAGGTTTCTTAGTAATTATTTGTGAACTTTACTAGAGTGAAAATTGTTTGAGAGTATACCTAATAATTGCCATTATACTGGGATTGATAGAAGTAGGCACGTCTAACCTACCTAATAAATTAATACTAGTTCAACTAGCTATATACATATATGGTAACCCTTTTTTAAGGTGTCCTTGTGACACAATTTACATGTACTTACTATTATAATAACAATTAATTATGCATAATGAGATTCAAGTCAAACCCTAATCCTAACCATATGTGACCCTGGAGCACAAAACCAGTCATAAGTTGCACGAGTATATTTGTAGCAATAACCAACAACACATTGTAGGAGTCAAAATTGTTGATTTTTCTTTATGCCAAAAATCATTAGAACATTAAATAAAGATCATGTTCTATGAAGACATTTTTCTAAATTTCCTACCGTAAATATATCACAACTTAATTTCTGATTATTAATAATATGCATGGCTAAGAACTTCATTTGGACAACTTTAAAAGCGACTTTTTTTTTCTTTGTTTTCACCCTCCGATTCCATATTTTCAAATAGTTGCATTTCGGCCAGATATTGTCCTAACAAACCATACATCAATTGAAAGCTTATTTATTCAGCTTTCATATGATGTATGGATCTCAATAATAATAAAAGATGTACCCTTATGACTGGTTTTGTGGCCCAGGTTCACAGGCTAGTAAACACTATATTACTGTACTATAATTACTGTAACAAGGACACCTTAAAATAAAGTGTAACCAAAGATACTATAGTACTAGTATCATGAAAATAAACTAACTGGTATTAATAAACACTTTAAGGGCTTGTCATACGATGCTCATCTCCTGTCACGCGTTTCTCCGGCTCGCGTTAGTGGTGGCCGAGGAGCGGCCCGTCTCGTGCTCTGGTCGGTCTTTGAGCCAGTAGAGGAGCCACGTTACCATCGCCGACACCATGGCGAGGATGCTGGCCACCGACAGGCAGAGAGGTCCCGCGGGCGAGGGCGGCCCGCCGTGGCTGTGGACGAAAATGAGGCCCATGAAGAGCAGCACTAGCATGGACAATAGCGAGAAGATGACGCACACGCATCCGGTGGTCAGCGCGAGACGCCTGCAGTTTTGGCAGCTCTCGTAGCGCGAGACCGAGTCCTGGGAGAGCGTGGTCACGGTGGACACCGTCGTGGTGGACGCCGTCGCGTGACCAGCCATGGACGCGTCCTCCTCGCACCTGAGCGCCACGAGCGCCGGGTGCAGCGGAGGCCGGTGAGGCGGCAGAGCATCCTGAGGCACGGGGTCCAAGTCGATGTACAGAGGGAAGCCCCCCGTGACCCTGGTGTTGTTAGGCAGGTTCTGGATCCGGTAGTCCGGTACCGGCGTGCGGTGGCGGCACACGGGACAGCTGATGCGCCACGGCCGCTCCTCGCACAGCTGCAACGCGTGCAGACACTCCTCGCAAAACGTGTGCAGACACTCCAAGATCTTGGGCGCCCGACGGTCGAAGTCGAAAAAGTTGTAGCAGATTTTGCACTCGTATTCCTCATAGGGAAACGTCTTGTGTACCGGAGCACCGGGAGGCTCCGGTCCGTTAGCTGCTGGATCCGCCGCTGCCATAGCATCTCGCGCTGCCTCACATCCTCCACACAATGAACGCGAGCCAGTCACGCGAGCAGCCTTTTCTTCTCTTTATCCCGTCAGCGAACGCCGTTAAACTAGGATATTTATGTGTCGGGCCATATTTTAACGCTTATTTTAGTCTCCGTGCACGTTGAGTAAATAATTAACCGAATCTGGAGGTGATGTCATTTAATTGCTCTCATCCAGAACCCCGCACCGATTCCGGAAAGATGCGGGACGCGGCGGGAATCGCGCCTCAATCAAAGCATCAGACAGCGTGCACGAGCCTTTCGGCTAAACCACGCTGTTTACGTCAGTATTTAACTCCTCTTTTGCTGTCCTAGCCTCTCTGTGTTTTCTTCCACGAATCATTCTGGCCGTTTAACCGCGTTTATTCCCGTCGAGTCATCACCTGTTTGACGTTTCAACTGCCTCACGTAGTTGTCATGGAAACTAATAATCCAGAAACACAAGGCTTGCCTACACTAATCTATATATAATGTTCTCTATTATAGATCAGTGCTGGCCTAGCCTATATTTCAACTTCATTCACAGACTTCCCAGACACCCTCCATTCAGATAAATAAACATGTTTTATGTGACAACTAGCCCCTGGCCCTTTTGTGTTGTTATACTGGATACAATATTACATTTAAAATGTAACAAAACAGGAAATCAGTTTTTGTCACCTTTTCCCATAACTTATGACATGAACAAAAACATTTAATTAGGCTAATTATAGGTCTTTCCTTAATATCAGTTTCCTGTTAGTGTTTTTGTTTTGAACTGAAACTAATGACATCCTCTTCATCCAGGAACAGGAAGTGCATTGTTTTGGCGGTAAACAACAGCACAAACACAGGGCCCAGTTCAAAAGAAGAGTTATTAGATTGGATCAAATCTTGAAAATAGTTTGTTCAAATGGGAAAAAAGGATAATTCAGATTAGATTGTAAACTTAATCCAGTTTGAATCCACTCTGGATCAGACTATCAGTATGAAGAAGGTAAATTGGGACACTTTTGGCCTAATTAACCTGAATTAACCCCTGTGGATTGATAAAGATCTTTTTGGCAAGATTGGGATACCTTTGTTCTGAAAATCATGAATATCCAGAATAAATTAGTGGATTTCAGGAACAAATTCAAACTTTGGTCATGTTTGTATTGTGCAGTCCATATACAGTGATAAATAGATGTAAGAACAATATCTAAAACTGTTTATTCATTTGTTGTGGGGCAGATGAAGATAAATGTTTGAAAGAAATTGAAAATGTAGGCGTTCATTCTGATCCAAATTCAACGTTTAGAGCTTTAGCAAGAGATGTGGTTAATTCTGTGATGTTTTGTGATTCGCATTAGATAAAATTATATATTTTATATTACATAAAAGTATATTACATATATATTATTATGTAATTATTTTATTATCCTTGATTAGTTTTTTTTATAATTATTTATTTTTCAATCTGATACCACAGATTCGGTAAGTTCAGTAAGTTCTTTTTGAAAGCCAATATAGTAGATATTAGTGCTGATACTTCAATAATGTATTTTTTTTATAAAATTGTCTATTTATAAGTAAATAAAATGTCATTATGTCAACATTACATTGATAATGCAATTTAGTTTTATTAATATGAAATCTAATTAAACACAAAGTTGACATGATATCCATAATTCTTCTCATTTTTTGCTATAAATAAATAAGATCGTGCCTGAGCTTGTTCATTTTATTATTTCTAAAAATTACTTTCATATACAGAAATATAGGCTACGTCACTAAATGACTAGAACAAAGCTAGAATATTCATTTTTTTATAGTCACAGAATCAAAGGTACTATAAGGCAGGAATGACACACCTGTGACAGGTGCGATAAGCAGGTCATTTTCCGTGTCAGCCAATCAAAACAGCCGTGAGCTTCTACGTCAGCACACTTTCACGCTCTGTCACCTGTAGCTGTAAAACACAGCTGTGCGCGCGCTGGGTGCGGAAGCTCAAACTCCGCGCGGCCATGTGGGGGGTCATCTCGTACCTGAACAGCCCCGAGCTGGTGGCCGGTTTTCAGCGGTGCTGTGGCCTGGTTCCGAGAGACACGTGCTCGAATGTTAGTCAGAACGGACTCGCTCACGCCAATGGATCCGGTAAGGACGGTCCGGTCACGATCCACCGGCGCAGAGCGGAGCAGGTGGCGAACGGGACGTCACGCGCACACGACAGTAACTCCAACTACAAACCCGCCGGTTCACCGCGTGAAACCAACGGCGAAGTAAGTCAATCAGATCTAACCGAGACTCTTCATTCAGGCGATCGAGAGGTTTCCAAGACTGTGCTTTTAAAAACCGAAATCCCAAACTACAAGATTTTCCTGTTTTTCTGGTTGGTTTAACTTTAGACTGTCAGATGTTTATAAAGCAATTTCTGATGTCTCCTCTTGTAGATACATAAGCAAAAACTGTTTTCAAAATTAATTTGTTTTTAATGTATACACAGCGCTTTAAACTGAAAGGCAGGTCACTAACCTGAACCTAAATCTGCCTTTCAAATCTTGCATTAACATACTTTAATACTACTACTACTAATAATAATAATAATAATAAACTGTTTTTAGTGTGGATTCAGATAGTTACAAATGTCATTAAACTTTAATATAATTAGAGTGAAATGTATAAGTGAAATCTTTCACGGTGCTACAACCCTCCACAATGATGAAAAGCACAAGTATTTATAGTGGACAACTAAGTGTGAAAGTGTTTGTTGATGTGGTGAAGCGGTTTATTCAACTAGATACATTTCTCTGTTCAGGAGCATTCCAGGCCTCGTTATGAGGTGAGGAACTGGCTCTTCTACTTCCTGTTTGTGACTTCGTCTACTCTGGGTCATGAGGTCTTTTACATCACCTTCCTGCCCTGCATCCACTGGAACCTCGACCCGTTTCTGTGCAGGCGGCTCGTCAACGTGTGGGCTGTGAGTGGCTAAGAAGCACACACACAACACACACACACACACACACACACACACACACACACACCACACACACACTCACACACACACACACACACACACACACACACACACACACACCAATACACCACACACACATCACCACACACACACACACACACACACACACACACACACACACACACACACACACACACACACACACACACACACACACACACACACACACACACACACACCCCACCACACCACACACATACATCTAATTTCTCTGTCTCTCTGCAGGTGGTGATGTATATTGGGCAAGTGATGAAGGATATTTTAAAGCTGCCGCGTCCTCCGTCTCCCCCTGTGGTTAAACTGGAGACGCGTGTGGATGCGGAGTACGGGATGCCGTCCACACACGCCATGGCAGCGACGGCCATCTCATTTACACTGCTTCTCAGCGCTCAGGAGAGAGTGAAGGTCAGACATGCTAGATTGAGAATGTTTTGAATGTGGTTTGGGGGCGGGGCCATCTGTCACCATCCGCCAGCCCAAGTCCCGCCCACACATCTGCTGTGTGCCTGTGTTATAATGAACTCTCAGTAAATGATTGTCAATCAGTGTCAGGCCATCCATCAGCTTTCAAACCTTTGACTCTTGAGTGTTTTCAAATATTGGTTCAATTGTAAACCTATAAACTTCTGTGCTCACAGTAGCACACGCATATAAGCATTATAAAACTTTATTAGTGGATTGTAAAGTTTCATTCCTTTAAGAGTGTTGTTTTGTCTGCAGGCTTTTTTGTTGATATAGGCAGCAATTGTTAAATGTTACATTTTATTTTATTGCAAACAAAATTGAGTATGTGTTGAAGCTTATTTGAAATCGTAGTCAAGATATCAAGTTAAATATACAAAATAAGAGATATAATGATGAAAAATATTTTAATAAGTAATATTTACACTGCCGTCAAACGTTTTTATTTTTTTAAAGAATGTAATACTTTTAATCAGCAAATATTGCCTTAAATTGATCAAAAGTGACCGTTAAAGACATTTGTTATACAATTTCTATTTAAAATAAATGCTGTTCTTTTGAGCTTTATATTTATAAATAATCCTAACAAAAGGCATCACAGGTTCTACAAAAATATGAAGCAGCACAACTGATAATAATCAGAAATGGTTCTTGAGCAGCAAATCAGCATATTATAATGATTTCTGAAGATCATGTGACACTGAAGACTGGAGTAATGATGCTGAACATACAGCTGCGCATCACAGGAATAAATGACATGTTCAAGTAGAAAACTGTTTTTAAATTGTAACAATATTTCAAAATATTACAGTTTTTGCTGTATTTTTGATCCAATAAATGCAGCCTTGATGTGCATTAGAGAAGAGGTAGGTTGTTACTAGTCCAGACATTGTTTTGAAAATGGCTCAACTATATTGTCGCCCTACTTAAAACTGGCTGTATTACTAGCTGAAAAAGACTAACTGATTTGAAAAACCGTTCTTTGTACATAAAGGAAACCAGAGAGCCGTATGATTTAAGAGTTTAAAAAAGCCATTCCAGTCAATTATACATGAGCTCTACTGTCCAGTCCTTTGTGCCATTCATAAAACGTTCTTCATTAACTTCCCGTGAAAGACCCCCAGCTGACAGAGGAAGAAAGAGAGAGAGGAAAGGAGAGATAGACAGATGGAGTAAGACAGAACAGAGAGGGCGAGGCTACTTCTTGAATATGTAAAGACACTTCCAGTGTTGTCAGTGATTAACAGAGTCCTGAATAAACCCAGAGGGAACAGCACATGTCAGAAGAAAAGAGATGTTATTAGGAGAAGAGCTGCCACACAGAATGATGGAGACTGCAACATAGAGAGAGAGAGGGAAGATGGATGAGAGGATGTTTTGATAGACACTTAGAAAGATAGATTAGGTGGAAAAAACACCATAGAAGTAGTTCATATGCCCTATAGATCAAGTCATCTGTAGCTAAAAGATAGCTTTTTGTGAAGAGTGGATCCAATTTAGCACATTATTTATGCAAAATCTAAGCCTCTGCCATAGCTTTCAAATCTAATTTGTATTTATTTACATTTAAACATCAATTTTTGACATAAGTGACATCCAACTGACTGTGAATGAAGCTAAAATTATGATTTTGACCTTTTGTCTTTGTGCATGTTAGTTCCCGTTTGAACTGGGATTGATTGTGGCCGTGGTTCTGTCTGCGCTGGTGTGTCTGAGTCGTCTTTATACCGGCATGCACTCTGCTCTGGTAAGTCTGGAAGAGAGACTTTCAAATGTGCTTTTGCGTCTGATATGAAACATTTATACTCCTGTATAATTCATATAGTCTGGCTGGTCTCCATAGATTTGACCTCTAGTTACTTTAATATAGCACAGCTGTAGTGGTGCATCATGCTGAGGCAAACATTTGGCCTATTGCTCATGCTTGGAGATATTCATATAATAAAGTATTTGTAAAAATAATATGAATATTTACAAATATGAATAATTGAATATTACACAAATTGTATTATTTAAAAACTCAGTAGTTTAGTAGTAGTACATTAGTAGTTTAGTATGAAATCTAGCTTAACCGGTTGATTTAAATGGAGCTTTACATGTCACGTTGTAGTTAAATTGCCATTTTATTTATTTAGAAAACCTTGCAAACTGTTAAAAACATCCTAATGACCACGCAAAACACCCTAGCAACATGTTAACAACCATTTAGAACACCAATGCAAACAGCTAGAAACATTCTAATCACTCGCAACAACCCTGCAACTGCATAGCAACACATTAACAACATTAGAAATAATATTAACAACCACTCCGAACACTCTAGAAACTGCATGGCAACAAATTAACAACCAATTAGAACACCCTAGCAACTACATAGCAACATGACATCCACTCAGAACACCATAATAACAAATTAACAACCAATCAGAACACCCCAGCAACTACATAGCAACATGACATCCACTCAGAACACCATAATAACAAATTAACAACCAATCAGAACACCCCAGCAACTAGCTAGAAACATTCTAATCACTCGCAACAACCCTGCAACTGCATAGCAACACATTAACTACATTAGAAATAATATTAACAACCACACCGAACACTGTAGCAACCGTATGGCAACAAATTAACAACCAATCAGAACACCCATAGCAACATGACATCCACTCAGAACATCATAATAACAAATTAACAAACACACAAAACACTCTAGCAACTGCATAGTAACACCATAACCACTCAGAATACCCTAGCAACCGCATAGCAACACATTAACCATTAAGCACAGCCTAGCAACCGCACAACACAAAAAACACTAGAAACACCCTTGCACCGCATAGCATATTAACAACGAATCAGAACACTGTAGATAATGCATGGCAACAAATTAACAACCAATCAGAACACCCTAACAACTACATAGAAACATGACATCCACTCAGAACACCATAGCAATAAATTAACAATGACTCAAAATACTCTAGCAACTGCATAGCAACACTATAACCACTCAGAATACCCTAGCAACCGCACAACACAAAAACCACTAGAAACACCCTTGCAACCATCTAGAAACATTTTAACATCCCCCTCAGAACATTCTTGAATTTGCATAGCAACGCGGTTACCATGCATAGAAAATGTGAACATATTTCATAATAATGGCGCATAAACTGCATTATTGTGTCATTATGACCATGCATATAAAACATCGGGCTGCATAAATCTAGAATTACAGCATCTGATACTAATGACTGACATCGTTCTCCTCTCAGGATGTGATCTGTGGCGTTCTCATTTCAGCCGTCATCATGGCTGTGTCGTACCCGTTCTGGGGAACCATTGACCACCTGCAGCTGCACAACCCTATTGCCCCCATAGTGGGGGTGCTTCTGCCCCTGTACCTGTCCTACAAGTACCCCGAACTGGACCATTACAGCACCACACGGGGGGACACCACCATTATTTTAGCATGCTGCTCGGGATGTTCAGTCGGATACTGGGTGAATGAGCGATTGGGCTTGACCTTTGACCTTGCCGGGCCTTTACCAGTGACCCTTCCACCGCTGACCCTCGCAGCCTTGGGTCTCGGCGCGGCGCGGTTCCTGGTGGGGTTAGGGATGCTGGTTCTGACCCGGCAGACGGTGCGCTGGGCGAGTCTGCGGGTGCTCTGTCGAATTTACGGAGCGTCTGTGAGTGACGTCGACGCACGCAGGAGGAAAGAGATCGAGGTGCCGTATAAGTTCAGCACGTATGTTACCATCGGACTGGTCAACAGTATCTTGGTGAACAGATTGTTTGTGATGATGGGACTCTGGGATTTGGGGAAATCAGTGTAATTTCTCAGTGTTTACGATCAAGTTTGAACAGAATCCCAATGTATTGATTCTCTGGGAGAAATTCACATTAGTCTTTTAGGAATGACTGGCACGTTTAAAATCTCACATTGAACAGTAGCGTTAGTTTGTTGAACCTCCTTAGCTGCATTTTGTTAGATTTGGAAAACAGAAACAGTTTGTGGATGTTTGTGCAGTTTCGCTTGGTTTTAAGAGATTATTCATGGTTAAGCATAAGATAAAGGGGAAGGGTGTCATTTCTGTGCCACAAGAGACACCAAATGAAATCAGAAACACATACAAATTAATAATTTCCTTAACGCTCATCTGCTTTAGAGGGAAATTAGTTAGCATTTTGTGCAAAAATGTGTATTTTTACACTTTTGTGCTCTTTTCTTTTGCACTTCCAGTTGCATCGTACTGAATTTAATGTGTTTTTTTGTGAACAGGTTTTAGTTAAATGTCTGTGTTTTACACAAGCTCAAGATATTTTAACGTTTTATTCTACAACATGAAATACATCAGTAATACCCACTGATTTTACTTGTCTTGAAAACGATGGTTGCTAAATGTGGCTAGAGATGTATGCTGGGATAGTAAATATCATCACACTGAACGGATAAACTCATCTAGTCTCACTTCACAGCCTCGTTATGTTCAGAATCACTCTCTTGCAAACTATTCTAACTCAAACTTTCCAGCCAAGGATTGAAAGAGTTGTCAGAAGCGTAATGGTACTGAAGTCGTATGACCGTGGACAAGTTTGTTTATAGCCCACGGTTAGCTTCTTACTTCTGTCAGTTGTATATACGCTTGTTCATTTGTGGAGATTATCTTAAAAAAGTGTAAGAATCAAACTTGTATTGGTCCCAGACAGAGCCGAACCTAGACTTCTGGGGCCTTATGCAAAAATCCTATTGGGTTTTATCAGCGTACCAGGGTGATGCTAACTTCCTGTTTTGGCCTACTAAATGACATCATCTCTGCAGTACTCTGTTGCTCAGACAGTCCTGCCATAAACACTACTGGTTAAGTCCGTGCTTTAAGAGTACACATTTCACCTTTACTCTCTTTTGACAGTGTCTACAGCAAACTGTTGACTTCTTTGAATCATATCCTACATGTAAGCCTACAGTGAAAATATGGCTGTTGTCCCATAGACTTCAATTGTAAAATCATTTCTATCAGGGTAAACTGTCGGACAAGTTGATATTGTTTTTTGTGGTAACTACTAATTTGAATATTTCTTTTGATATTTTCCTAAAAACAGCGTCACCTTAAGAGTTAAATTTTGAACAAAGCCAAATATTAAAGATGTGGTCACTTAAACTGTGATGATTCGTTTCAATAAGAATCCATGTAATCGGGAAATTCTTGTGAGAGAATTCGCACAGATTTCGAGACGGTTGCACAAATGAATACATATATGGTGCAAATGTGCCAACGGAAAGCTGCTTGATTTGAAATGATTTCTGTGTGAGTTGTGCTACACTACAGACAATGGGCCTTTTTGCCAGAAAAATATCAGCAACATTTTGCTATTTTGACGAAGTCTGGTCCTTGAGTGATTTCACAATGACAAGTTGATGTTCGCATGATCACAGATGATATTTAATGATATTTTTTATTAACACAGTGCTTTGACTTGCTAAAATCTATGAATAAGTCCTACTAATATTTAACCACACTTGAATTTGGTATTTATTACAAAATAATAAATAACATATTTTGTATATTGAGTGGTATGACTCTGGATGTGGGTTTATGAGCTTTTACAGATGTGTAAAAGAATGAATAAACTCAGTAAAAATGTCTTCTCTCTGTTTGTTTTGTGTTTTTTATTGGTGTTGATGAGCTGAGGAGTGTTTGCTGTAGAGCAGTGCTTCCCAAACCTGTTCTGGAGGACACTTTTTGTATGTCTCCCTAATCAGACACACCTAATTTAGTTCTTGCAGTCTCTACTAAGGAGTTGGTGAGTGGAATCAGGTGTTTTATTTAAGGGAGAATGCAAAAGATGCAGGACAGGGGAGCCTCCAGGACAGGTTTGGGAAGCACTGATGTAGAAGGTTTAACAGTTCTTCATGACAAACACTACAGGAACGAGTTACACCCAGGTGAGTGACACTAGAAGGGTTCCTCAAATATTTCCCTGGCGGGCGTGCAGTTTAGCTATTCAAACTACCTGTGATTGTCTAATGATCTTGAAGACTCTGATTAGCATGCTCAGGTGTGTTTTATTGGGGTTAGAGCTAAATTCTGCAGGAGTGGGCTAGATTTGAGGATGGCTGCACTAGAGACATTACACTTAGACATCACATCTAACACTTAGAATAATGTCAAAGGCATTAAATAGCTACTATGAAACAACAAAAATGGAAGTATGGGAAGCTATTTAGTTCATTTTAATCATTTAAACTGAAGCCTTTGGATTCTTAAGATCACGAAAAGCTAAAAGTTCAGTCAAATGCATGTAAACAAGTCATCAGGTGGAGTGACTCTTTAGCCCTGACCTGTCTGATAACCTGTTAAACCAGATACTTCCTCGCTATCATCTCAAATCAAACACAGATTTGGGCTTGTTAATCAGTGATTAGGAGTCCTGTTTAACAAGTTACAGCTGAAATATACTCACATACACAAACACTTTTAACATACCTGTGATTAGTCGTATATAGCATACACAAACACTTTTAACATACCTGTGATTAGTCGTATATAGCATACACAAACACTTTTAACATACCTGTGATTAGTCCTATATAGCATACACAAACACTGTTCTAGCATCAGTGCAGCTGGAGTAAACTTCTGCCAGTTTACAGACATACAGGTAACCACAGCTTCATTCATCATCCAGCCATGATACGCATCTGATAGATTGCATGGACTTAAGACCTTCAATCTCTTAAAAGCTTTTAAAACTACTTCAAACAAAGTTCACCTTGAATTTATAGATAACATGTTTAAAATAGCTTTAGATAAAGTACAGTATAATTCACATTAGATGACTTTGCTTGATATGCATCAAATGCATGCAAAAACCAAAAGTTGTAGACATTTTTGGTTTATTAATCCATATTTATTTGTTTCCATGTTGTAAAATTTGCTGGACACAAACATACAGCCATGATGTTTAATATATGAATAGCATACTAGCAGTGGACAAGCTGAGTTTGATTTAACATGAACATACAGTAACGTGCTGTGACTAGAACTCATTCTCCTAAAGACAGATGTGACAGTAATGTGTGTCTTCTGAGGGAGGAGCTAAAGCAGAGGGGTGTGGCATCACAGGAAGGGTTCGATGTCGATATCGATGGCGGAGCAGGGCATGGTCAGCTCAAAACGACTGATGACATCAGGGTGAAGGACCCCGAGGTGTCCGATGCTTTTGCCACATGAAAAGATCTCAGCGCAGCGGCCGGGGAAGAAGGTGGAGTCTAAGAAATATGATGGAAATGTATTAAATATGAATCTAATCCTTCAGAATAACACAATTATTTCAGTATGTATTATGCTATTACACTATTTATTAAGATTTTGAATTGGCTTTTCATTTTATATTTTAATGTTAAAGCTTTAGTCATTTTGTTTTGTGCTTTTTTAGTCTGCTTTATTTTAATATTAAGCTTTCATTTATGTTTGATTGATTTTAGTACTTAAAATTAATATCAGCTTCTTAGAATCTCAAGTTTTTTCATATATATATATTTATAAATAATTTATTTAATTATTATGTATATTTATTACATTTCTAATATTTGATATTCTGTTATTATTTTTTCACTTTACTATTTTAATTAAATAATATTATATTTAATAGTTGTAGTTTTAGTTAGAAATAACAACACTGAGAATGCCCTGATGAATAATTCACATTAAGTAATTAAATATAGGGTCAATTTTATTTCCTTATACTTCAAATAAAATGAGGAAAACAATAAAAATAACCCAGTAAAAAAACAAAAAATCCCACCAAAAGACCGTACACTTCCTATTTTGATTGTATTTTTGCTGACCTACTGCAAGCACATAAACTCTGTTAAATATTAACCACTGAACTAAATATTTGCGTATGACTCCGAGAGCTCATAAAACAGGCGCACAAACGGATCACAGGAAGGACACATGTCGACTTTTATGACCCACCCTCTGCCGCCTGGATGTGGTATCCTTGGTTACGGCCCGGTTTGACGTCCAGCAGCTGCATGACCCGGTCCAGAAGTCCATGGATGACCTCAAATCCCGGGCTCTTGTTGTAGTACACCGCACAGAGACGCCTGTTGTTACGGGCTCCCACGTCTGCCAGACACAATGTTCAGTAACCGCAAGTTTATTAGCATGCATTACGTGATAATGAGGACATCAAACACACCTTTAGTTTCATCCTTCAGGACGACGTCTGAGATCTCAAACAGTTTGAGAGGAAGGGGCATCTTTCTGTTGGCAGCGAGCGTCTTCAGGAGTCCAGGAAGAAGAGAGGTACGCGCCACCTACAGGAGAGTACGGTTTATTGAGTCAAATCTCACCACTAACTGATTTAAACCTGTGAAAGCACCCACTAGTGGACAAATGTGAGAAGTGTCCGTGTTTTTGTGGGTACCTGAAACTCTGCGGTCTTTGGGTTGGAGATGTGGACTGCTCTGGTTTCTGCGATGTTTTTCCTGAGTTTATCTGCGATATCTTCTTGTGAGCACTGCAGAGAGAGGGAAAGACGATCACATCATTGAAACGATAACAAAAAATAGATAATATGTGTTATATTGTTCTTGTGGATGTTTTACAAAAACAAATATACAGCACAACTGATGTTATCATTTGTTTTCAAATCAGACTTTATAACTGGCATGAAATTACATTTCTATTTTTAAGTGAATGTTATTGATTGTTTTTATTGATCCATCCTTGATTCATGCATATGTTTCAATATTTGTGATTTTTTTTTTTTACAAATTGTCATCAGTAGGTTCCTGGATTATGAAAAATAAATAAAAATATAATTCAATAATCCATTATACTTGGATGTACGTCACAATACAGAAGAAAATTAGTGAATGAAAGGACTTTAAATGAACTCACAAACTCAAGATTTATTAGTTTGAAAAATTATTTGTTAAATCTGTCCTGGTTAATCTGGTTATGCCAGTCACCTTTTAAATGTTTATATGTCAACAACGAATTGGAAACGTAATTCTATCATTTAAAAGTCAGCGTAAACACTGATGTATGTGCAGTTTAAATGTTTGTACACTACAGTTTTTAAATGAGTGTTGATTATTACATCTAAAAAATAAATAGTAATGGACTTTAATTAATTAATTAATATTAGTAATATTATAGTAAATGTACCATCTGAGAGGATCCCTGTATAGTTTACTGCATCATTAAGAATATTTGACATGTACAGTACCTGATATTTATCTAAAAAAATTATTTTGAAATGAATTTTAATGGAATCAATACCTTGCGAATTGGAAAAGATTAGATTTTTGAAATGTCTACCAAGCCCTAATAACACTTTTCACTTTTATTTTAATGGTCAGAGAGAGAAACATGGCCATGCAAACTAAATGACAAACGTTTTAAGTTCAAGAACATTATAAATGGAAAACATCCAGAATATAAGAGAAAGGAGTGCTTTCGAACCAGAGCGAATGTCAGCGCTTCAGTAAACCCAGCGGCTGCGAGATCTTGCCTCAGTAACTCTGTCAGCTTATTTAGAGGGAGCTGCGGAGATAGAAACACACGTGTAAGAGCCGTAACGTCAGCACAAGTTTAATTGGTCAGAGTGAATGTTCCTCTCAAACCTGATTGGCTACGGTGTACGTGCGCGGCGTGCTCCTGACGATGTTGTTGAAGCCGTACGCTATGGCGGCGTCCTCCATGATGTCACAGGCGTGGATGACATCAGAGCGCGTGGGCGGGATCTCAACCTGGATCAGATCGCCCTCACCGCTGACCTCTGACCTCAAACACATCCGGGTCAGCAGCTGAGCGATGCTTTCTGCTGATTCACTGAGAAACAACACCGAGACTCTGATCAGGCTTCAATCGTTTGAACGAAGCGGAGAAAGAAATCTGAATCTCTAATGAGCTCAAATGAAAGATTCATAATGTGCTCACTTGATGCCAACTCTTTTGTTGATGAAGTCCCCAGACAGCGTCTCTGTCCTGTACGCCAGCTCCTGAAGTCAAAGTCGACAGTCAGCAGATTACTAAATGACTTTAAATAAGGTATAATTTATGACTAAGAATGTTTTCTTTAAAGCCACGCTAATGTTGTTTTAATCTGGATTTAATATTCAAAATATTCAAAAAGTTCACCCAAAAGTAAAAATTGTGTCATCATTTACTCATCCTCAAGTATGAATGTGTTTGTTCTGCTAAAAACGAAGGAAGATATTCTGAAGAATGTGGGAAACAGAGCAATTCTGGATCATAGAATTATTTTTCTCTACTATGGAAGTCAATGGTGCCCCAAAACAGCCTGATTACAAACTTTCTTCAGAATATCTTCCTTTGTGTGAATGTCCAAACACATTCATACAGGTTTGAATGAACTACTTGAGGGTGAGTAAATGAGGACACAATTTTCATTTTTGGGTGAACTATCCCTTTAAGGTCGAGTCCTATGATATTTTTGACATACAACAGAAATCAATGGGAAACAAAACTGCTCGGTTACCAACATTCTTAAAACTATCTTCTTGTGTGTTCCACAGAAGAAAGAAAGGATGAGTAAATGACATGAAGTTCATTTTTGGGTGAACTCTTCCTTTAATTCCAGTGTAGTTGTGTGGTTAGTTAGCGTAATTAATATCAAGTTAAAAACTGAATACATACAGGATACACACACAGTCTGCCATCAGGATAAACAACCTCTGCCTCCTCAACCCTGAATAAAGAGACAAACATGTTAAATCAAACACATGTCTGCACTGAACAATATCCGCACTGCGTGAATCCAAACTAGAGATGCTATAAAACAATATAGAGTGTGTAACGTTATACTCACGTGAATGCTTCGTCGCAGTACTCACTAAACATGGTCACTATCATATCCAGCGTGTTCTTTGCCTGCAAACACACACACACGCACGCGCACGCACGCACGCACACACACACACACACACACACACACGCACGCACGCATGTTTACACAGGAGCATGGATAGATGTTCACATGAGCTAGATGTTCTGGATTATTTGATGAACAGAAATGTCAAAAGAGCAGCAGTCATTTGTAACATTATAAAAGTCTTTACTGTCACTTTTGATCCATTTAATGCATCATTTCTGAATAAAAGTATTAATTTCTTTAAAAAAAATCTTCCAGATGTTGTAACTGTAGTTTCTATTGTATAATTACAAAATAGTACTAAAAACCTGATAACAGTAAAACGGGTTACCTTTGTGAGGTCTGTGGCCGTGCACTCAATGAAAATGTTCTTTGTGTTTAATGAGATTTTGCTGTGGTCCCCTGAGAGAGAGAAACACTAAACTTTAGACTAACACTGTTAAAAACAGATCTATCTGCTGAAAACTGGACAGAAAAATCCATCACAAAGCCTCAAATGTTAAACAGAAAGAGTGTGTGTGTGTGTGTGTGTGAACATCTATCCATGCTCCTGTGTGTGTGTGTGTGTGTGTGTGTGAGAACATCTATCCATGCTCCTGTGTGTGTATGTGTGTGTGTGAACATCTATCCATGCTCCTGTGTGTGTGTGTGTGTATGTGAACATCTATCCATGCTCCTGTGTGTGTGTGTGTGTGTGTGTGTGGACATCTATCCATGCTCCTGTGTGTGTGTGTGTGTGTGAGAGAGAGAGAGAGAGAGAGTGTGTGTATGTTTATGTGTGTGTGTGTGTGTGTGTGTATGTAAACATCTATCCACGCTCCTGTGTGTGTGTGTGTGTGTGTGTGGACATCTATCCATGCTCTTGTGTGTGTGTGTGTGTGTGTGTGTGTGTGTGTGTGTGTGTGTGTGTGTGTGTGAACATCTATCCACGCTCCTTTGTGTGTGTGTATGTGTGTGTGGGCATGTTTATGTGGTTTATGAGGACACAAATTTGTATAATGACATGGGTATGACATAGGTATTACAAGGAGAAGGTGATTTATGAGGACATTTTCAGTGTCCCCATAATTTAAAACACTTATAAATCATACAGAGTGAGTTTTTTGAGGGAAAATAGAAATGCACCGTCTCCTGTGAGGGCTAAGTTTAGGTGTAGGGTAGGTGTAGGGCAATAGCACATACAGCTTGTACAGTATAAAAACCATTACGCCTATGGAGAGTCCCCGTAAACCATAAAAACCAACATGTGTGTGTGTGTGTGTGTGTGTGTGTGTGTATTTAACTCACCGTTGATGATTGGAGGCATAGACAGCACGATTCCATTACTGTCGTATATGATGGGGTAGAGAGATTCATTCTCGATAATGTGCAGGTAGTGTCTCAGATGACTGTCAGTCTACAAGACATTAAATATTCAAAACAAAAAACTTTACATTACCAGTAAGATTGATGATAGTAGTTTCAACATGTTAAATTATGCAGTCTGGAAAAAAAAAACTCAAACATACAAGACTAGACATAAATATTTTGGCAAATAAGCTACTAATACACTAACCAATCAGATTTCACTTCACGGTAGGAGACTTGACTGACCGGGGCCAATCAGAACCCATCTGGCCCAGCATTATTTGAGTATCATTGATGTACTATTAGAATTATTAT
This sequence comes from Schizopygopsis malacanthus, assembly GCA_027474115.1. Taxonomy (NCBI): domain Eukaryota; kingdom Metazoa; phylum Chordata; class Actinopteri; order Cypriniformes; family Cyprinidae; genus Schizopygopsis; species Schizopygopsis malacanthus. The sequence continues at coordinate 52,200,575 of CM049865.1, forward strand.
TACAAAATATTTTTATAATTTTTATATTTTATGATTTCATTTTAATTTAAAAGTTTTAGTAGTTGTTTTATTTATTTAGCCTATATAGTTTTTAGTTATATTTATGTTAGTAATTCAGCTTAAATTAAATGGAAATTTGAAATGTTGCCCTATTATAGTTGTACTCAATATTTTGTATAGTTTACATTTTAATGTAAAAGTTTTAGTGATTGAATCTTTTTGTCATTTTTTTAAAAAATATGTCTCTACAGTCTTTAGGTTGTTGTAGTTGCTTTATTATAGTTTTTACTCATATTTTGAGTAAAAATGTCTTAATACATTATTTCAATTACAATTTCCTTAAACATTTGGTAACTTTGTTGTTTTTATCATTTTATTTAACTATGAATGCATCGTTTTTTTTAATAAAAATAGTTTTTAATTTTAGTACTTCAACCTAAACTAAACGAAAATGATAAATGTGGAATAATAACTAGTGGAATAATATTTTTTTTTATTATTTGAAGTAATGACAATGCTGATTTTAGTTAACGGTATAATTAACCCTGCTCTGGCCAGAACAGCCAATCAGATCTGACCTTATAGAGACTCATGAGCTCAGCGGCGCTGTACTCTTTGCTCTGGTTGAGCGGTTTGAAGCGGATATCGCCGGGAGGTTTGGCGGTGTACGTGAACGGACCGGATATGGTGTCTAAATCATGAGTTCCTATGGCAACCAGGGTCCTTTTCCTGATGAGAGAAGAGACGAGTGTTACACATCAGAATGGGCAGAGTGACTTCTCACAAGTGTTGACTCGCCTGCAGATGTTCTGGTGCAGCTTCTCCTGCAGCTCTATGAAGCTCTCGTATCGTTCCTGAGTGAGGGTGATGTTGCGCAGTACAGCTGCTACAGCGTGCGGCCTCACAGACGCCGTCTAGATAAACACGTGACGTTATATAATATCAGATCATTTACACGATCTCTCTCCATTCTCCACTTCAGCTGATGGTTTCTCACTGTAACCGAGCTCTTAAGAAATCAATAGAATTAAACCTCTAAGCTGAAATACGACACTGATATAAACCTCCTCAGTTATGACCAGCCGCTGAAGCTCTCCTCCGTCTGCTGGTCTCACACGCTTGTACCGGGGAGCTTCCAACCTACAACACAACAAAACCAGTCATATAGAGACCCCAACACTCAATCTGACAGCAGAACCACAAACCCCGGGTCTTACTTCTCCTTGAAGACCTGCAGACCCCTGACGAGACCCTCCAGACACAGGAGATCATAGCGGTTAGCTGGCACGTCGATCTTATACAGCACAACATCAGACGCTCCTTCTGCCTTCTCATCTCCCTGTTCACGGCTTAAGATTTCCTTCTCTGACGTCTAGACGTTGAGAGACGTCCAAATAATCATCATTATTCAAATTAATCAGTAGCTCTAACATCGGTTTTGTAAAATAACACATTTCTGTAATGATATTCTAACTACTTATTTTATTTTATAAATTATTTATAACTTAATTACTATCTATATCGCATAACATAAATAGACTTTGCTATATTATACAAACAATAGAAAAAAATATATATGATATTACAAAAATTCACATTATTATAAATCTTAGAAGTTATTTATATATATATAATATATTTACTATAAATAAGTAATATGTAAACTAAATAATATCAAAATTATTACATTTTTTTAAATGACAGGTGGATCCTGTTGCCAAACACAAAGACAATCCACATCCAGGCACTCACATAAGCGAAGGAGAACGGCCTTTCAGTGTGTTTAATTTTTTTTATTTGATTATATAAACATTTCTGGTTATAAATAAATACATTTATCATTTGTTTTATATTGTATTATTACTATAACACACCCACATATGTATAAAATGACATAGATGTTAATAACAAAGGCAGTTTTATATGACTTACGATTTCGTCCAGCTCGAGGCCAAACTCGAAACACAGTTCATCAAATTCTTCATCAGCTAAAATGTGAATAGAAAATACATTTGTATTATTTAAATACATTTAAAATAAAGAATTACATTTAAAATAAAGAAATAGTCGCATTATGATTGCGTCATATCTAAGCTTTAAATAAAATAGAAGATTAAAAACTACATTACAAGACATAAATCATTAGAGTATTCAAGCATCACCAGACTAGAAAATTACATATTAAATATTTAAAAAATATATTTGCTGAATTCGGTGAAATTTCGGAATAATTAGAATCTGATGCAATCGCTTCGAAACACCGGTGAAAATATTTTAAATTCGTTTTGAGTCTCAAAATGAATTCGTTCAGTAATGATGAGATGGACCAGTAGAATATGTGATCTATAAAATGTAATCTGTTTTATTAAGATAAGTTATTCTCCTCATTGTTTCCCCAGATGCAGCCACACTCAGCCAATCACACACGAGCACATTGAGCACATTTCCCCTGCTAACACACTCGTGAATGCGCTCGCTTTATAAAACACAAACATGTCAAACGCTTACTGTATTTTTGCCCCAGAGCTTCAAAGAGCAGATCTCTCTTCACGCTGACCGTCGGCATGGTCGCAGCTGATCACCGGGGTCTGGTCGGAACCGGAGGGTCGAGCGTCACAGGAACTCTACATTTCAAAATAAAAGACCACATAGAACAACATGATGGAAAAGGCCTAGATACAATAAAATAAAAGTCCCAACTGGACACTCGAAATTCATGTTCACATGCCAAACTAAAGCTTCTTAAATTCTGAAAATAATATTTTAATAATTTTAATTCGTGTGTATTTTATATGACGGAGTTTTTTTAGGATACTAAGTTATTTAAGAATAGTTGGGATGGGTATTTCTGTGTTAAAACATTTTTGAAATAAATAAACAAATATATAACAAAGTGATCTATTTTCTGGCTATATCTTCTGTCAGTGACCAATGTCTCTATCGTTACAGTTGCTCTCCGGTCCGCGGCGCGGCGCTCTCTCCCCGCGCGCTCATCACACATCAACGTTCGCGGAAGGTTGTGTTGCGTTTGTGTTGTGAGCGTCAGTCTCATGCGGCCTCCAATTCGAAAATCCATTTTACACATGTTTATTCTGCTCCAGGAGAATATATCCAAAGATATATTGAGTTAATAAGGCTGATGGACATGGAAGCGGTGAACGACTTTAACGGGGAGGTGAGAATTATCGTTTTATTTGCCGTTTACCCTTTACCATTAACGTTAGCCTAGCGCGCGCGCCGAGCGACTCCAAAACAATTCCCGCTTCTGCTTGTTTGTTGTTCACTGATGGATAAATATCATCGATTTTATGTAGATTAATATTCTTAAGTCAAATAAAACCCGATATATAGTCAAACAGATGTGATATTAGTATGAATGAAGTTAGTTTGTTTAGTGACCTTCACCCTGTTCGTGCTGTTAAACTGCGCTCCATTAACAATTAGTTTGAGTGTTTACAGCACGTTTATGATTCATAGAGAGATTATTCAAGAGATACATACTAGTTTAAGTGATTTAATCTAGTTTTGACCTGTCTGTTGCGTTAGAATTGAATGTAGAGAGGATTTCAGTGGCGCCCCCTATAGAGTCAGATACTTGATCAACTTTCTCGATGATTTAATCAAGTGTTATAAAAGTGTTTCTGAGCTCAAAACAGAGATCTGTCATTGAGTTTATGAGGTTAAATGCGTGTTTTATACATGTTGATGTTATCTATGTTCTCAGAGGTTTTTGAGATTGAGTTGGCCAGTAACTGAGCTGAAAGTTTTGCATTTCTGATGTTTTGGTCTAAGTTCTTTCTTGGTCTACATTTCTTATGAGGGTAAATTTGACATTTCTTCATCCTGCTTACTACCCTGTAGATGATGTCCATGTTGGACATGACTCCCCCGATCTCTCGAGCCAAAATGATGTCTGTAACCAAAGCAGGAATCAAAGCTATCAAGGTAAGTCAGGACGGAAATAGGAAAGGGAAGGGATTTTGATAAATAATTATTTGAATCATGTTTCTATTATTTTGAGTTTGCAGTGATTCTTTTATCTAAAAATGAGTTTAAAGAATCTGTTTTACAAACACAATCATAAACTCATTGTTTAAAAGAATAGTTCACATTAAAATTAAAATTTGCTGGAAATGAAATCAACCTCATGGATCCTCTGCAGTGAATGGGTGCCGTCAGAATGAGAGTAAAACATCTAAATAATCCACATGACTCCAGTCCATCAGTTAACATCTTGTGAAGCCAAAAGTTGCATGTTTGTAAGAGTTAATTCCATAAAGACGTTTTTAACTTCAAATCATTGTTTTCTGGCTAAAACACAACACCTCTATCCACACTGTTGCTTTCTCCAGTGGTGATCTCATCTAAATCAGGAGAGAAACTAAGCACAGATCAAGCACTGTTTACAATTGAAAATAAATATATCAGTGGGTTTTGATGTAAGAGGACAACAGGTGAGGAACTTTTTCACTGGAGGAAGCGTTATGGATTATGGTCTTGTATTTTTGCCAGAAGCGACCAAATCAGCTGCTTGGACTCTGACGGCACCCGTTCATTTTATACGGTAGAAGAGAAATGACTTAAGATTCTCATTTAAGCCCAGTTTTCATGTGTTATCTGTTTATTTTGATAGTTAAACCCGATAGTTTATTTATTTGTAATTCTCATAGCTATTGGTGTTTTGACATTCTTTGTGACCACACTTTAAATACACAGCACTTACATTTCTATTAATATTTTATTGAATTTTCTTTTGTGACTGAGTTTTTATGATTTATTTGCTTTGTTAGCTTTACAAGCACGTTGTTCAGCTCGTGGAGAAGTTCATCAAGAGGGTATGTCATAATATACTGTCATTCTTGTACTGATGATTGCTGTTATGGGAAGGGAAATATTGAATGTGTTTCTTTTTTCCATCAGTGTAAACCAGACCTAAAGGTTGCTGGTCTCTATGTGGTCGACTCAATTATTCGACAGTCGCGCCATCAGTTCGGCACAGACAAAGATTTGTTCGGTCCGAGGTTTTTGAAAAACTTCACGGTTACATTTCAGAACCTTTTCCAGTGCCCTGCCGATGACAAGGTACTGAGTTATTACATCAGAATATACAGTGAGATGTTTCTGTGCTGATGAACTTTTTGTTGAAACGTAGGGGAAGATATTCCGTGTGTTGAGTCTGTGGCAGAAGAATGACGTGTTCACCATGGACATCATTCAGCCGCTGTTAGACATGGCCATAGCTCCTGTACTCCCTGTTGTGGAGAATGGAGTCACCGCCGCCGGTAAATAAGCACAAGAATTAAATGTTGGCTTATGTCATTCATTATGTTTTATTCTTTAGGTTTTGAGTCAAAATATTTACATTTACACTACCATTTAAGAAAGTTCAAAGGAACGGTATTTATTTTAAATAAATCTTTTGTAACATTATAAATGTCTTGACTGTAAATTGATTCATTTAATGTCTTTGCTCAATTTCATTGTTTCTTTCAACAACAACAACAAAAATCTTACTGAACCTAAACTTGTGAATATACTTGGCTGAATTGTTACAGTAACTTGTATCCTGTTGAAACTAGCAGGCTGTTAAACTGCAGTTTTTGTGTCTTTATGTAGAGCCATCAGCCGTGCCAATGTCAGTGGAATCGGCGGTGCCAGCACCAGCACCAGCGGTTGAGACGGCAGCCCCATCCTCTCTTCAGAACCCAGTGACCCTTGCTGCAGTCGCCCAGCTCCTCCAGGGCACAGGGGGCGTCGAGGTAAAACAACACTTGATTATTCAAGGAACAGATTATTGAGCATAAGATTTTGAAGGAGTACAAAGGAACGACCAGGCACTGTAAAAAAAAAAATATATATACTTAAAAAAAATGATTGGAGTATGTTCTTGAAAGCTATTTCTGTCTTTCTACTTCAAAATGTAATTTTTAGTTCAAAGGATTGTTTTTCTTTCTAATTCTTTGTGAAATTTAATAGCAGTTTCTGAGTAAAAACTGTTTCAAGAAGACATACTATAGGATGCACTAGGGGTGTGCAATATGACGATTTTTGATCGTGGACAATAAAAATTTCTCCACAATCTGTTTTTGAAGAAATATCGTAGTATCGTGCTACAGCGCACATTATCAGCTGCAGTTCTGGCGCCGCCGTCTCTATATACTGTACAACGCCACATACATTCACATCAGTGTTAACTCAGCGGTAGAGTTACTCTCACGGGACACCGCACTTATTCACAATCACAAAAGTATATTAATTGCATGTGCTTTAATGTTTTACTGGTTAAACGTCTCATTCACACGCTGTTCTGACATGCGCTTTTTATGAAAGCCCTAACCCTTACCTGCACTTAAAAAACCCTGTTAAACAGCACCTGATTACTCAACTAAGTTATCTTTAGCGCTAATATTGTCAAAACACTCATGTATAGGCTCCGCTATACACAGTTAACCGCTGTGAGAAAACGCATGCGTGCCTGTATATTAGGACCAGCAACTGTTTGGTGTTCCACATTCTTCAAAATAGAATTTAATTTCAGCAGAAGAAAGAAACTCATTCAGGTGTAAAACAACGTTTGAGTGAGTAAATGATGGTATAAAATAAAACACTATTTGTATTTGTTCATTCAGTTTCTTGAATGCTCTGCTAAGTACACCTATTGTACCTGAAAATAAAGCACTGTTTGTTTTATTTGTATATTATGTGTATCTTTGTTCTCATTTTTAGTAACCGATAAAATGACAGATTTTGATCTTTTCTCACTTTGGCCTAAATAGCCCCATTATTGTTTATATTTTGTTATATTGAAAGGCTTTGTCTTTATAATAGGGGAATTAGTTTGGTTTTAATGCTCAAATAACTTGCAAAATAGAAAAACCAACATGACAAAGAATCGTGATAAAATCGTGAATTGTGATATTTCTAAAAAATAAATAAATCATGATATGATATTTTTGCCATATCGCCCACCCCTAGGTTGCACATTTCCCCTGTTTTTCTCATCTAGCCATTAGAGATGCTTGACTTTCTCCATAGTGTTCATGAAATGTGCTCAAATTTGCATTAGCTGGCTGAAATTTCACTTGTGCATTGTTAACATTTTAAAATGATCAAATATAAATGTAAGATTAAAATCTTAATCAAGTTAATTGCAAAGTCAACATTTCTAAATTTCATTTAAGTCGAAGTATTAAAATTACTAGAACTAAAACTTAAACACAAATAAATTAAAGCTATACAGAAATATAAAAAGATAAATCATAAAATTATTTAAACAAAAAAATTGAGAATATAAAATGATTAACATAACACTGCTTGTGCGATCACTGAAATGTTTATATTTTGATATTTAATCTCACGTTTGTGTGTCAGTTACAGCAGCTGATCCACACTCTCCAGCAGGCCGGAGGGGCGGGGCTTCCTCAGCCCACTGCCCCGCCCCCTGAGCAGAAACCATCATTAGCTAAGGTAAGCAGTCTGAATCTGAATGGTTCAATTTGATGCTTTACAACCATTTTGACATAACCCACACATCCCTATATATCTGGTTAGGGAATGAATATGTGGAATCTGGAAGATATCAGCCTTATCTCACTGTTCTTATGCTATATAGAAACCACAGAGTGAATGTGTGGTTTGGAGCTATTAATTCACTGCCGGTAGCATTGTGTTTCTGGTTTGACTCAGTCTCTGCTAGATCGATTTGATTATGATGATGACCCTGAACCTGTGGAGGAAAAGACTGAACCAGCCCCTGCTGCTCCATTTACCATGTAGGACATAATACACTCTCATTCCTTTCTGTTCACATACAGTTCAATCTTTTTTTTTTCTAGTATTGAGTTAATATTGTCATTCTTTACAGAAACCTCCCACCAGAATTACAGCAAGCCCTGCAAGCTCATCTTCTTAGCCAAATTGTTAACCAGGTATTTACTTTGAGCCACAGAGCTTTAAAGAATAAGGACGTGTGAATAATAATAACACAGTGTTTGTTCATGTCCAGACGCAGATGCAGGGTCAGATGGTGTCACAGGATCAGATGGTGTCACAGGTTCAAGTGCCGTCCCAGGATCAAATGGCACCTCAGGAGTTCCCAGCGATGGTTCAGACCCAAATACCAGATAATACTCCTCAAGTCTTTGATGAGAGAGTCATACAGCCTGGTACAACCCAGCAGGTATAGAGCATCATCTCTGCACCTTCACCAGATATTAATGTCTCTCGTAACACAACATGTCCTAACCAGTCTAAGTAGAGCTCTTATTGAACCTTAAATAGGGCCATTTGAAATGTATAATTCTTTTCAGAAATGTAATCTAAAATTCATCTTTATTCTGCTCTTTGGTTAAATTTTAGCAATTCAAAACGTATCTAATTACACTCCTGAAACTTCTACAATTAAAAAAATCAATTGTTATGGCTTTATGAAATAAGTAAAAAAAAAAAATCTGGATTCCATTTTAATGTTTTAATAAAATGTAGTTTTTACACATTTGATCAAAAACATGCCTTAATCAACTAAATTGATGAAACTTCAAAAATTTTACCAGAATGCAGTGCTTTATTTTTTCAGAAATTTAGTTTTATTTTTGTTTGTTTTTTTTATCAAACTGGTGGTAATCAAATGAGGCCATAAAACATACATTTTAATAAATGTGTAAAAATGTAATAAAAAAGTACACATCACTATTTGATTAGGTGTACAGCCCTACTTTTAATTTATTCATACAACATTTGTGGAATGCTGTGACATTCCGTGTTATACCATAAATTACATTTTTATGATTGTTTTCTGGATCATGAAATTCATAAGGCCATACTTAAATGCTAAAATCATTCTGAAATTTCTTACGTAGGACTGCCAACATCAGTGAGGCTAAAATATGTACAATACATGAAATACATGCATTGTCTGTGACTCATAATTTCAGGCTTCAGCTGAGAGTGAACGCTCGGTGCATGATGGGAGAGACCGAAGACACAGCAGACGGACGAGATCAAGGTATGTTTGAATGAATGCACTTGAACGCAAAGCCTCATAAAAAGATTGTGGTTTAATTTTCGAATCTTGTGTCTCTCCAGGTCTCCAAAGAGACGATCGTCATCACGCTCAAGAAGATCGCGGTCCGGTTCACGTTCCCGCCGAGAGCGGTCGAGGTATCACCGCACGCGTTCTCGATCCAGAGAGCGGCGAGGCCGGTCCCCACCGGCACGATCAGAGGAGAGGAGAGACAGGGAGAAAGAGAGAGAGCGCCGACAGAAAGGACTTCCGTCCTTCAAGAAGGAAACTCTCAGCGGTGAGAACACAAACTTATCTTCTATAATTGTGCCTTAAACATGAAGGATTTACAGCTGTCTTTTTTTAGCACTAATCATATATGTTAGGTCTCAACTTATTGTGTTATTGTTCTGATATGCTGTTCAGGAGTGTTTTTGTTTTTATTGTTTTAGTGTGCAGTACTACATTATGGATCGGACAGCTGGACAAAAAGACTCAGCAGCAGGACATCATGAGTCTAATGGAGGAGTTTGGACAGATTGAGTCCATCAACGTGAGTATAGATCAGTGGTTTTCAAACCCTGGGTTGTGACCCGGGTGGGTCGGGAGACTTAAAAAATGGGTCGTCAGGATGAATTAAGGTAAACGTATGTAGCCTATGGAACTTCAAGGCTAAAGAAACATAAACAACAAAACGAAAGGAACCAGCAGCAGCCTTAGGTCAGAATCAAATGTGTATTTGTGTTTGCTCTCTGTTTTTGTAGTGCCGTGCATTGTAGCAAATCAGAGACATATGCTGATTTCTATAATGCAATGGCCAATCAGAGGAGTTTTAGTGAGTCAGAATACACTCACCGCTCAGAACGAGAGCGTTCTTGTTCAGTCCAGAGTTCTGGAAGCTTGCGACACGAATCCTGATTATAATGAACTAAGTGTAGAGATGATGCAAATAAGAGATTCATTGTGCCGTGTTGACAGATTCATTGATTATAGCGGAATTAGAGATCGCAATAAACTGAAATGAGTGACAGCTTTTTAAGGAAGCACGCTTTCTTAGCTGTATATAGCCTATTTTCCATTCAGAGTTTGAATAAAAGTTTCATTTTTCATGCTTCTAAGAGGATCAATATAGCAACAAACTTTCAGAAGTGGACATCCACATCTTGAAATCGCAATGACATTGTGATAATCATAACTATGGACTGGACAAAATATGATATGTAGGAATAGAAGTGCATAAAGACAAAGCACCCTCAGTAGCATCCTTCCAGAGCTCTACGGTGAGACTCGAGATCAGTCTGTAGCGCATGGCTTTCCTTCCTCCTTTCTTTATATATATATATTTTATTTAAAATTTTTAGAGTCAGAATACATTTTTTCCATTATTTACTCAGAACGGATGCGTAAAGTAACAGTGAAGTCATTTATATTGTTAAAAGATTTATATTTCAAATATGTGTTTCTTGAACTTTATATTCTTCAAAGAGTCCTGAATTCTGAAGATCATGTGACACTGAAGACTGGAGTAATGATGCTGTAAATACAGATTTAATCACAGGAATACATTTCATTTTGAAATATATCTTCTAAGCAAATGCAGCTGCCTATGTAGACAGTAAGGCTGCTCCCTAGATTTTGGAACAGAGCCTGTATGTATAACCTGCTGGTAAAATTTGCACCTCATTGGAAATTTGGCTCAGGAATAAATGTGAAACCAGGGGGATCTATTTGGATGGATTTTGTATTGATAGCTTTTTAGCATGTATTTACTCTTTAACTAAAGTTGAACAGTTTTTTTTATTTAATGTATGTTTTATGTAGATGATTCCTCCCAGAGGTTGTGCCTACATTGTCATGGTGCACAGACAAGATGCCTACACAGCCCTGAATAAACTCAGCAAAGGGGTTGTAAAAGTCAACCAGAAAACCATTAAGGTACCGTAACCGTCCTTTTCTTCCTGTTGGCAGTACAGGTGCATTCATTTATTTCAGTAATTCAACTCAAATTGTGAAACTCGTGTATTAAATAAATTCAATGCACACAGACTGAAGTAGTTTAAGTCTTTGGTTCTTTTAATTGTGATGATTTTGGCTCGCATTTAACAAAAACCCACCAATTCACTCTCAATAAATTCAAATACAAGCATAAGACCAATAAAAAAAAAACATATTTAGGGAAATGTTGGTCTTCTGTAAAGTATGTTCATTTACTGTATATGTACTCAATACTTGGTAGGGGCTCCTTTTGCTTTAATTACTGCCTCAATTCGGCGTGGCATGGAGGTGATCAGTTTGTGGCACTGCTGAGGTGGTATGAAGCCCAGGTTTCTTTGACCGTGGCCTTCAGCTCATCTGCATTTTTTGGTCTCTTGTTTCTCATTTTCCTCTTGACAATACCTCATAGATTCTCTCTGGGGTTCAGGTCTGGTGAGTTTTCTGGCCAGTCAAGCACACCAACACCATGGTCATTTCACCAACTTGTGGTGCTTTTGGCAGTGTGGGCAGGTGCCAAATCCTGCTGGAAAATGAAATCAGCATCTTTAAAAAGCTGGTCAGCAGAAGGAAGCATGAAGTGCTCCAAAATTTCTTGATAAACGGGTGCAGTGTCGTTGGTTTTCAAAAAACACAATGGACCAACACCAGCAGATGACATTGCACCCCAAATCATCACAGACTGTGCAAACTTAACACTGGACTTCAAGCAACTTGTGCTACAAACTTCTCCACCCTTCCTCCAGACTCTAGGACCTTGGTTTCCAAATGAAATACAAAACTTGCTCTCATCTGAAAAGAGGACTTTGGACCACTGGGCAACAGTCCAGTTCTTCTTCTTAGCCCAGGTAAGACGCTTCTGATGACAACTGTAGCCAAATTCCTCGACACGTCTGTGTGGTGCTCTTGATGCCTTGACCCCAGCCTCAGTCCATTCCTTGTGAAGTTCACCCAAATTCTTGAATTGAGTTTTCTTGACAATCCTCATAAAGCTGCGGTTCTCTCGGTTGGTTGTGCATCTTTTTCTTCCACACTTTTTCCTTCCACTCAACTTTCTGTTAACATGCTTGGATACAGCACTCTGTGAACAGCCAGCTTCTTTGGTAATGAATGTTTGTGTCTTACCCTCTGTAATGATAACATATAATATATATATTGTTATAAGGGAAACAGGTCAATTTAGCTCAAAGGGAATCATTAATGATTTTATAGGGAATTTGAACAGACTCACTGTTTCACGGCGATTCACTGAACAAGCCGTATAACAAACTCTGCACTGGATATTAAAATCCCAAAATATAGTGAAAACACTATTAAATAGCACGGTAACAAAATCGACAGATTAAGGCATTAACTTATGAGCACAAAACACAAGATATTTCTCTTTTCAATATAAACAAGACTTTATTTATATAAATCTAAGACATGTAAACTAATCTACCCATGAACACAAGCATTCACACATTCACGCGTTGCAGAAAGAGAGAAAGTGAGGAAAGGATTAGATTAAGAGAATGAGAATTTTGGGTATCCCACGTTTACAGCAATAGGTGCAATTGCATAAACCTGAACAATCATCAATCACATATTTAACACTCGCATTGACTTTTTCAATGAGGCTAAAATTACATTAAAATGACACCAGCACAGCAAAGTCTGGGGTTTGTACTTGCGTAGCTTTTGTGTTTAAAGGATTCCCTTTGTTCTCCGTCTTTTCAGGAAAGGGTTTTTCCGAAGTCGCTGATTGGCTTAGAGTTCAGGAGTCGTGGAAGTGGGCGTTGGCTGGTTTTGCAGAGTCTTGGGCTTGTTTCCGCTGGCAAACGTAACTTAGCACACGAACTCACGGAAAGAAAATAAACTAAAGTCAAAGAATAAAAGGATGTAAAGACTAGGTGGCTTTTCTTCTCATCATGGTAGCAACTGGCTGGGTGTGGTCAGAGCACATGACTGAAGAGAGAGTTCATTTTCCGGAGAGAGAGAGAGAGTTCCAAGGAGAAGTTAAGAGAGGCTGAAGAGCACATGGCTGAAGAGACGCTGAAGAGAGCGATTTCAAGGGGGTGTCCTAGTATTTATTCTCGGCCTTTTAGGGACCTCCCAATGGTTGTCTTGACCAATTAGATCCCATGCTGACTCTTTGTGCCGCTTTGTAGCTCCACCCACTTAATAAATTAACATGTCATGGCCAGTCACATTGCTCGAATTTTACATTCTCTTGCAAAATATCCTTTTGAATGTGGTTTCTATAGCCAGAATATGATGCATTTGACAGGAAATCAATTAAAAGAAATGTTCAAAGCTGGAATTATCACGCTCATACATACTAAACATGACATTAACCCTTAAGGCTTAGCTAGTCAATACTAATTAAAAGCACGATAAACACAATGATTAAAACAAGGATATTCAAATTTGTGGGTCACATACATAATATGCAGTTATGCCTATAAATTATTATTTTCATTAACAATGAGAATGAAAGTCCTTTAAGATGATTTTACAGGTTTTGTGAACCCAGGAATTTTAGCCTTTGTCCTCGAAACCTGGTCAGGGTGTATTCAGGCGGGCTGGGGGTCTGATTTATGACTTTCTGCTGTTGTCTTGTGGAATTCGGCTTCTCATGTTTCAACCATGCTTCGATCGAATCTTGATTTGCCAATTATTCGGTCCTTGATATTCTACACCTCCTTGTGAAGGGTGTCAATGATTGTCTTCTGGACAACTGTCAGATCAGCAGTCTTCCCCATGATTGTGTAGCCTAGTGAACCAAACTGAGACCATTTTGAAGACCAAGGAAACCTTTGCAGGTGTTTTGAGTTAATTAGCTGATTGGAATGTCACCATATTCTAATTAGTTGAGATGTGAATTGGTGGGTTTTTGTTAAATGTGAGCCAAAATCATCACAATTAAAAGAACCAAAGACTTAAACTACTTCAGTCTGTGTGCGTTGAATGTATTTAATACACGAGTTTCACAATTTGAGTTGAATTATTGAAATAAATGAACTTTTCCACGACATTCAATTTTTTGAGATGCACCTGTATGTATGGGTTAAGATGCATGGGCAGAGTTATTATTATTACATGACTCTCTTGAATACATTTAGCATACGCTTTTATTCAAACCAAGAGCATAAGCTATTTGATTCAGAACCAAAAATATTGATAGTATACAATGCTAAGTTTATAAGAAAGCTAGATCAGGAAACAATGCTTGATTCTAAATGGTCGGTCATAGCATTCTGTGGATGCAAATATTTGTATAATAATAATTTGTATAATTGACCGTTTCCTTAGAAATCAATTTACTACATAGCTGTGCTAGTTTAATGTCTCTTGCATCACTCTGCACATTTTTTCTCGTGTAATTATTTTAAAGGGTAAGTAAGAAGTTAATTTTGATAATCATTATTTTGATTTTATTTCTGTCAATAACGTTTTAGACAGTTTTCTTAGTTAGACACATTTATTCTTTAACCAGTCATAAAATGGTGTTTTCTGTTGGATGACTTGCTTTGCTCCAGATCTGGTTATTTTCTTCCAGATCTTATGTTAGCTTGTTTTGAATCGATGTTGGTCAGTCTCTTGACTTGTTGTCCTTGATCAGATCGCATGGGCGTTGAATAAGGGCATAAAGACGGACTTGAAGAAGTTTTGGGATGTGGAGCGGGGTGTCACGTATATCCCATGGGATAAAGTGAAACCCGATGATATTCGAAGTCTTCAAGAAGGAGGCTTGCTTGACGCTGAAACACTCAAACCAGGTAAACTCCCACATATGCTTTTCTTTAGCTTCTAGTTCATTCCTTAATGTTTTATGTCATTGTGAAGGTCTTAACGTGAATATATGTGACATTTGTTTTTAAAATGATTTAATTTGATCTTTAGAGTGGAGAAGTGTTGTGGGCAATCCGGCTGTGCCAGTAACAGAAGGACCTGAAGGAAAACAGGAAGAGGGAGCTGCACTGCTAGCAGTATCACAGGTAAAATACGAGGGGTTTCCTACAGAACTCCTCAAAGGTGTTCGGTGTCTCGATCTAATTTTCTGCTCTCGTTTTGTTACGTCTTCGGCATATGGGAGGCAAACAATGTTTCTGTGTTCTTTGCTTTGCACTGACGGTTTACTGGTGCATGGTTGCCATCAATTTCATTTTTGGCAAATGAAGAGCCATAGAGCACAAAATAAAACAAGGTTAGAGTCATGACTGTCTAGTTTTCTTTGCGTTTCAGTGGCATCGCTTTCAGTGACTGTATTTGTCACAACACGGTCACTGCTGTTCTCTAGTAGAGCATAAATGTGTGTCTGTGTTCATGACGGTTGACTTGTTGCACACAGTCCCAAAGGCTCTTCTGAATCTGTCGTATGTTGCTTATTAAGAAACTTTTGATACTTCATTGAAGTTGTTTGATATGACTTAACTTTTGTTACATGCTTAAATCAATATATCACCCCAAAAAAGAACATTGGCTTAAACTTTACTCCCCTTCAGCCCATCCAAGATGTAGATGAGTTTATTTCTTCATCTTAACTGGGAGAATTTGGAGAAATGTAAAATTGCATCTCTTGCTCATCAATGGATCCTCTGCAGTGAATGGGTGCCGTCAGAATGAGAGTCCAAACGGCTGATAAAAACATCACAATAATCCACACCACTCCAGTCCATCAGTTAACATCTTGTGAAGTGAAAAGCAGCTTGTTTGTAAATCTAAGAAGCAAATTAGTTATCAGCTGTTTGGACTCTCATTTTGACGGCACCCATTCACTGCAGAGGATCCACTGGTCAGCAAGTGATGTAAAGCTGAATTCCTCCAAATCTGTTCCCATTAAGAAACCAACTCCTCTACATCTAGGATTGCCTGTGAGAGAATTTTCAGCAAATTTTCATTTTTAGGTGAACTATTCCTTTAAAGATGCACAGATGCTAATTATTTTACTTAATATAAAAAAATTAATTTTTTTTGTAAATGGAGTTTACAGACTTCAGATTTGACTATTTGTGAAACAAGAACAGTGTCAGCGAGCAGTACATTACCAAGAGCGCTAAACAGAAATAACATACGGAAGCCCAGAGACCATGCAACATGAATTGTCTTGTTTTCTCAATCGCAAATTTTTCTTATGATCTTGACACAAAAACAAGTTTTCTTGACCAGAAGTATTAAATATAACAGTAAAAAACGGCCTCCGGATAACTTACCAACATTTAACGCCTGTCATTCTCATGCAATTAGTCTTAAATAGTACATTTCATAGTTACTGTATAAAATGGAACGCACACATAAAGAGAGTGCCTTATAAATAAATGAACTTTATTAGATAAATGTAATCTCTTTCAATGAGAATATGCGCTGTGAACACAACACGGGTTGGCACATGGCCTGTTTCTCTTCATATAAACATTAAAACATTAGAAACAGTTTATTAATCTATGCTGTATCTACAAACGACGTTCACTGGCACCTCACATGCATGCACTCAATAAAACACTGCAGCTCATAGACGTGGCCAGGAACCGAAGGTTTAGGAATCACTTTTAGAGGGAGAACAGTCTTCTGGTGCGTCACTGGCTGATTTAGGCAGAAGGCGGAAGAACAGTTGCTGGGAAAACGCAAAAGAGGACTACAGGTGGGTTCAGGAAATATTTGACTTTTATTTATTGTTAAAAAACACTTTAGCTTATGTCAGAATAAGACTTTGGCATGTAGAATAAAATATATGCAGCTGGTTAATTAGTAATTGTAATGTAAAGATGGCAACCTACTCAAATGTATCTAGTATCATTTTAAATAGATTACCATTTCTACTTTCTAGCTTCACTACAAGCTGCATGGCAACATGTTACTACACTAAAGATACTTCTTTTTAGTAATTTAAAGAACAGAACATCTCCAAGAAGAGTATGTCTTAAACTTATTTTACACGTATGAGTATGACTTGAACAAATTAAGAAATCAAGACGGAACATGTATATAAGGTCAAAACCATCTCAAAAGTTTAAAACTTTAAAATCGCAATTAGTAGCAAATAATATGACCAGTTTCCATACAGTGAACCTAAAACGTCAACGAAAACCTTCGTTATTGGCAAATGTTAGGATGTATTTATGGGATTGGTTTTAACTCGTTCATTCAGTGCTGTTTTTGTTCTCTGTGCTCTTAAGTATCTTCTCGTCGTCTCATTAACTCCTGAATCACTCTTGAGAGTACTGACTGAAGCATTGAACTGACCGACACAAATGATTAGTTCACAGTTGTATTATTTGCTAGTCCTGGTTTTGTCATGAAGACAGAGAAAACAACGTTTGGAAAGAACTTCTTAAATCGACGACTTAAGGCGAGACACTAAAGATGAATATGGTAAAAATATGAAACTGATGATGTTTAAAGTCAGGCGAGTGATATATATGAACAAACACCTTTAGAATATAGATACAATAGGATAGGATTAAATGGGTATAAAGCTGCGAAGTCTGGTGTAAGTGCTACAGCGTACGTGAGAAACTCATTTTGAAAAAAACGTTATGTATTGTAATAGAAACCTGCAGACTCAAGTGAATAAAGTGTTATAAAGACTTAAGTGCACTTTAGATTTGCATGTAGTGTCTTGCTTTAATCGATAGGCCTCAGTACTATAAAGCTTCATAATCTACCACCTTTGCAACTGAGAATAAATAAAAGCAAATAGCAATGTCGCCGCCCAACAGTGGTGAAGTTCCCTAGTGGTTTTTACTGGTAACTTCAGTCTGGTGTGTGGTTTTCAAGTTAAACACATGATATTAAAAGCAGATTTTCTGCACACAGTTGGCTCTTGGTTAAAGTTGGTTAGTAAAAATAAAACTTTCTTCAAGCTACACTCTCAAAAACAGCAGTTCTTTATTGGCAACTATGGTTCCTCGAAAAGCCTTTAACATCTTTCCATTGTGCAAAAAGTTCTTTAGATTATTAAAATATTCTTCGCACCAAGTTAAACCTTCATTTAAACCAGTGGCTTTCAATTCCAGTACTACAGCACACTTTGTCTGCCTTATTTTATATCACTTAATGCAGCTTTGGCTGAATTTGAATCAGGTGTTGGACATACTAAATGTTTAGTTCATTCTTTACATAAACTCATCAAACAGCCCAGAAACGCTTTGTTTAAACTAATGACATCATTTGAAGTGACACGTGGTGAATTTGTCTTGAGCTTTTCTGTGCGTCAGCTGCTTTTGAATGGAATGAAATCATCAGTATTCTCCAGTGCTGGATTCTGGATGTCCGTCTGCTTCGCGGTTCTGTGAAGAACTCCAGTGCTGGGAAGGTAAACGGTCATTGATTTCAGGACAGTAGATCTTAGCTGAGCTTCCCTCCGCCTCATACACACAGAAAGGGTAACGGCTCAATGCCAGGATGAATGAAGTTTCACAGTTCTAATCTAGTTTAGTGAAATATTTGGGGTTTTCTCTTGAAAATGGCAAAGCAATGCATGCAAGTTCTAAATGACACTTTCGTTGTTCAGCCCGTTGGATTCAAATCTGAGTATGAAATACGTACACCTCGTTGAAACTGCAGCTATGACATGTAGACTGGAGAGATGGAGCGTTATCTCTGCTGATCTACCGCAGCGATGGCCTTGTGTTCATCGGATTGAGTCTCATACAGCATCACCAAATGGTGATTGGTTGGAATCGGCTGGAATCGTTTTGGTCGGGCAACCATGATGTCTGATATTCTGGAGCGTCTGCGCTTTTCCTCGAAGGAACCAGAGATTTGGTAAGGTGAAATTCTCTTACTTGACTTCGGTCCAACCATTGGCTTTAGGCCACGCTTTAACTGCCTTCTGTTGCGTTTTTCATACCATCAACACAAAATATGACTTTCAGCTGATATTTTAAACATGGTTTCTATAAAACGAAAGAAAACATATTTTGTGCTGATGTATTCGAAGATTTTAATCTTGACTTGACATTTAAAATATTTATTTTTATTTTTGCAAGTGCTTTCTTAATAGAGTTTTCTAAGTGTAGAATAAAAATTCCTTAGAATAAAAATTCCATAGAAGGTTCTATAGAACCTTTCAAACGTTCTTCACACAGTAAAAGGATATTATATGAACTGTTCAGTGAAAGGTTCTTTGGAGAACCAAGAATGGTCCTTCAATGGGACCAGTGCAAAAACACTTGTAGGTTCAGAATAGTGTTCTGTTTTGTAGCATGTGAACCAATAAGAAATATGCTTTAAATATCTTGACTTTGGCAGCCCAATAGAACTAGGATTCAAGAAAAAGATGGCTGGTCACAGTTGATGTTGCATTCATCGCTCTGCTGTCTATGCCGCATGGATTGATTGTAAACTGCACTTTGACAAATTTAGCATGACAACCAGGTATTATATTATTATTAGTATTATATTCACAGGAAATCTGCACAATATACATCCTGCAAATATAATCATAGTTCAATACCTTGGCTTGAATAAAGAAATCAGTTTCTTACCATGGGTAAGGCATGCCAAATGGCATTTTATAAAAGTGACTAACGAGTTTTAATCCTTATTAAAATGATTAAAACTAAACCTTTTTAATGCGCTTAACACAATCTAATTTTACAGCAGGTTCCTTGTGGTCTGTGATTCTTCTATTCTGTTCTGTGCCCCAGAAAGGACACTTAATTTCTGAATTTCATTGAATTAGATGTGAAATATCAAATCTGATGTCATCTGCACACAAATAATGCTGGAGCTTTTCTTACTTTTCTAAGCCTTTTACCTTTAATTATTTTTAACTAACTGGTCTTTTTTTGTTTTGTGGATTTACTACATAATTCGTCTTGCTTCATACACTGTGAAAAAAAATGGAGGTAGCATTTACCTCAACTATTTTCACTCCGAGATTTATTTATTGAAAAATAAATTAGTTTTATGATGAAATACATCTGTATATACAATTGTTCAATTGTCCAAACACTTTTGTGGCCATTTAATCTTCTACGAACTAAAATGCTGTTTTTCACAGACATGATAATGCGTTCTTAATGCATTGGTGTAATTATGTGAACTTGATTATAGAATTTTAATTGATTTCCAGGCTTATAAAATGTTAATAAAGCAAGGCCAATATGACAGAAGGAATATAATACCCCTAATAATAAATAAAGTGCCTTAGTTATTATGATTGCATAGGCCCGAAGCATTATTATTAATGCATTATCTTTGAATATGATTATTGGCTATATTAATATTGAATTCAGTATTAATCTTGAATATGCTGACAGTGATTTATGGATATTTCACAGTGACTTCAAACGTGGCCCATGCTTTTAGTATATTAAATCTGAACTAGTCAATCTAGAGTGTCGGTTATTCTACAGCTTCTTTAAGTCCACTGTGAAATATTTTAATGAAAAATGTGTTGATGTAAATGATCTTTTCTCTGCTCTGGAAGGAGCATTCACAGAATGACAGTCATTCATTTGATCTCTTCTGTTATGGCTCGCTAGTTCCTCATATTTGGTCCTAAATGACTGCAGTTCATCAGCCCTGATGTGTCCACATGTGAAGGGTTGTTTTCCTGTTGTAATGTGATGAGCAGAGCTCTATTAGTGAACTTTTAATTTGCCCAGGACCACCACTGTTTTAAAATGGTCTTTATAAGGTTAAAAGTATGGCTCATAAGAATCCTGTGTAGACGTCAAAATATCACTTTTTTCTTTCTCTTTTAAGTTTAGTCGCAGGAAGTTTTTATACTTAGTACTCATTGCAAATTGATATGCTCAACTCAGCGCCGAAGCCAGTGTCTGCGAGTCTAAAGCAGGACATGCTTTAAACTCATCTATAGGAAAACAGACGATCAAACTTTAATGGCAAACGGTGATATTTTACCTGTTCAAGCACTGCACTGGTATTACAGTCTTACAGGTGCATATATTAAAACGGATAAAAATATATATATATATGAAAGCTTTTTCCCCTCACTTCCAGCATCAAACCTTTGTATGACATTAACATGCTTAAGTTTTCTGGTCATTATCAGAAAAACTTTTTTATTGTTCTTCCACTATTTTGTTGTTTTGGCACATTGAATATAGGCGTCTTTTTTTTATTTTTTATATATATATATATTGGAACAATTTCTTGAATTAATGCATATCCTGCTTATTAAATATATAAGTAAAGTGATGTGTGGCCAATATGGTGACCCATACTCTGAATCTGTGCTTTGCGTTTAACCCATCCAATGCACACACACACACACACACACCTTGAGCAGTGGGCAGCAGCGCCCGGGGAGCAGTTCAAGGTTCGGTTCATTACCTTGCTTAAGGGTCTCACCTCAGTCATGGTTTTGAGTGTGAAAGAGAGAACTGGTTATTCCCCCCCCCCCCCCCCCCCCACACCCCCACACCCTGTCCAGCACACGAGCTCTGGAATATATTATATATATAATATACTAACTGTGTATGTATGTGTGTGTACAGTGCCCTCCATAAGTATTGGAACAGTAAAGTCAAAATTGCTCTGTTGGCTGTGGAGTCAAGACATTTGCAAATATGATTAAAAGATGAATATGAGACAAAACTACAGATTGTCACATTTTATTATAAGCTGTTTCAAACATACATGTTTTACCAAATAAATAGAACAGCACTTTTAGAGTTCATCACACTCATTGATGTGAGCAGAAGTATTGGGACAGTTGCCTCACGGGTCTTTCTAAGTGATCAGCTGTGTCCTGTTGTATTCATTCTTCAGGTATTAAAAGCAGGGATTTTGTCGTATCAGTTATATCCATTACTTCTGTATTCTGGATCTTGCATTCGATGATGACATCCACAAACCAGGATGAAGACGAGGGAGCTGACTTTGAGAGAAAAGCAAGCAATTTGGATGCTAAAAGAAAGAGGAAGTCAATTAGAGCTACAGCAAAAACAAAGGGCATGGAGAAATCAAGAGTTTGGAAACCACCAGCAACCAACAACTACCTGATCGGCTGAGAAAACAACAATAGTTGATGACCGAAAAATCATAAAAACTGTGAAAATGATCCCTAAAAGACTTGTCTGTAAAATCAACAACTTCCAGAAAGCTGGAGTGATGCTCTGACGATCTACTGTCCTCAGGAGACGTCGACACAGAATTACAGATGCTACACAGCAAGATGCAAACCAAAGATAGAAAGGCAAGATTAGAGTTGGCACAATAGTACAAAGGTGAGCCAGAAGAGTTTTGGAACTGTGTTTATGGACCAATGAGACAAAGATGAACCTTTATCTAAGTGATGGGAAAGCAAAGGTGGAGAAAAAGAAATGCAAATGATCCCAAGCATCTGTAAAGCATGGTGGAGGTGGTGTCATGGCGTGGGCATGCATGCTGTCTCTGGAACAGACCCTCTCGACTTTACTGATGACTTAATGTATGATGACAGTAGCTGAATGAATTTGGAAGGGTACAGAACCATCTTGCCTACCAATATTCAAGAAAATGCCACCAGATTCATTGGGAAGTGCTTCATATTGCATCAGGACAATGACCTAAAACACCCTGCCAGTTCAGTCAAGGAGTTTATAATGGCAAAGAAATGGAAAGTCTTAGATTGCCCAAGTCAATCTCCAGATTTAAATCTGATTGAACATGAATTTCACCAGCTGAAGAGGAGAGTAAAGGCAGAAGCAATTGGAATTGGCTGCATTAAAGGCTGGAGAGAGTATTTCAAAGGATGAGAGCAAGAGTCTGGTGATGTGTATGTGTCACAGACTCACTGCTGTGATTGTGTGCAAGAGATCTGCAACTAAATAATAGCTTTTAATCGTTTATATCTGCCTTATGTTCAACTGTCCCAATACTTCTGCTCACATCAATGAGTGGATGAACTCTAAAAGTGCTGTTCTTTTTATTTGGTAAAACATGTGTTGAAACAGCTAATAATAAAATGTGACATTCTGTAGTTTTGTCTCATTTTCATCTTTTAATCATATGTGCAAATGTCTTGACTCCACAGCCAACAGAGCAATTTTGTCTTTACTGTTCCAATACTTAAGGAGGGCACTGTATGTATGTATGTATATACATATATATATATATAAATTAACAGGTAATGTTAATATTTTTAAATCGTTATAATGTAATATAAGGAATGGAGTTATGTATCAAACTTCAAAGATATTTTGAGACATCAGATGCAAAATTCACTTTTACATGGTGTTTGCATTTAAATGTCTTAGCAGTGTTTGAACATAACTACCCTACAATGATTAAAATCTCTTCACTCCTATTTTTTATCCCCAAAAAACTCAATCTCAATTATTATAATAACAGTTAGTTACATTTATATAGCACTTTTCTGGCTACTCAAAGCGCTTTATATAGTAAGGGGGAAGCTCCTCATTCACCACCAGTGTACAGCATCCACCTGGATGATGATGCGACGGCAGCCATAGTGCACCAGAACGCCCACCACACACCAGCTTACTGGTGGAGAGGAGACAGAGTGATGAAGCCAATCAGGGTTTGGGGATGATTAACAGGCCAATGGGGACATTTGTCCATTATGACGGGGTTACACACCTACTCTTTTCCGAAGGACATCCTGGGATTTTTAATGGACCTCGGTTTAACATCTCATCCAAAGGACGGTGCTTTTTACAGTATAGTATCTCCATCACTATACTGGGGCGTTAGGACCTGACACAGACCACACGGTGAACACCCCCTGCTAGTCTCACTAACACCTCTTCCAGCAGCAGCCTAGTTTTCACCGGAGGTCTCCCATCCAGGTACTGACCAGACTCAGCCTTGGGCTGCAGGGTGATTGGCTTCAGTCAAGCCCCGCCCAGGAACACTGATGGACTGTCCTGCATTAGCATATTTCTGCCGTCAGCCAGTTGTATACTGTCTGGCATTTTCTCCACTCTTGAGCTACTGTAGCAACAACGTCTCAAACAAGGTCAGGTGTTTTGTACTTGATATCATAAGAGTCTTCGCATTCTCCCGTCACGACAGCCACCAAAGACAATAGAAATACAAAGACGGTTCACTCCTATGATTATGAATCAGAGAAACTGCCATGCGCAATATGGCAGAATGGTCCCACCTTCTAAATCAAAGAGCCAATCACTGATTGATCCACTGAGTAAAGTCATTGCAACACTTCAGGGGCCGTTATAAGCTCCGGTTCCCATAAAAACCTGAGGCTAAACTAGCCAACATATGCGCTCATAAGCGCATTAAAACCGTGCATGCACATTGGCTGTGCATAAGCTAGCCTGAAAAATAAGCTTTTTTAACACTTAAGCATAAGAAACAATGTTTATGGGGAGTTAATTTGAGATTTGGTGCTGATTTGAAATATGTAACTTAATTGTGAGTTCATAGGAGCAGTTTTTGAGACTTGGTCTTGTTTGAGCTGCCTGGAAGCGTTGCAAATATGGCCGCCGAGTAAACAGACTTTCCTTGAAAGGGACTTTGGAGCCACTGAGGACGCAATGGATTAGTTTCGTTTTTGATGGTAACATGCCACGGAATACACAAAAACAGAAGAGGGGGCGGGGTCAGAAGTAGCTCATTATCATTTAAAGAGACATGCACCGAAAAGGCTCGCTGTGAACAAAGCTGTTCTTGACAAGATAAAAAGGTTGTTGTTTCACAACCTTTCAGAAATTTTAACCAAAGTATGTCGCAGGAATTTCATGAAGACCCTAAAGAATCGTACCAACTTGTGAAAAATGGGCGTCTGTTGTCCCCTTTAACAACATTATAATTACTTTTTATGGAATATTTGTTTCAAGTACACATTTTGATACATTCACTAGTGCATTAGCAAGAGCTAATGAATTAAATTTCACCCAGTAGCAACTGACATCATATTCTAAAATTCGTATTTAATGAACTTGAGCACAAATTCATAGTTTCATTTTCAGTTCACCCTGTGTACTGTGGGATTCCGGTTGTTTTAAACCATGGATGCAAACACAGCCTGATGGTTCATTAACTCAAAGGTTGAAGGTTCAGTCTCTGATCCAGGACCTGGAGAGTTATGGAAGGCGCTGCTGTAAGTGTGGAGGATGTACGGATTCTCCTGTGAAGAATTACTATCATCGATATCAGTCTCAAACTCTTAATACTGTACTGTCCTTTTATTATTAAACATAGTGTGTATACAACATTTACATTACATTTATGCGTTTAGCAGACGCTTTTATCCAAAGCGACTTACAGTGCATTCAGGCTATACATTGTTTGTACAGGAACATGTAACTTTTGGCCTGTTTGATAAGCAAACAAGAATACAGACACCAAATATAAAGGTGTTTTTTTTAATTTAATGTTGCTTTTGCATGACAAATGAAAACGATTTGTTCTAAAATCAGCTCAAATTATCGTCCATTTGATCTCCGATGCCTGAATGAAATCCGAGTCTGTGCTCTTCATAAACTGAGGTTTTCTTTGAAATCGGTCATCTGTGATTCTCAACATCTGCAGACTCGCTCTGAACTTCAGCTACTAGCGTTGACTCGTCCATCTGTACAGAAGATATGTAGACGATTATATTTCAGTCTTTAGATGACAACATATCTTTTTTATATGTTAAAGAATAATAACATTAACATTTTGACTGGTTTTGTATTCTAAAGCAAATATGGGTTAAAATGAAAATAAATAATTGTTTTGAAATAATTACAAAAAAACATTGCTTTTTGCTTGCTTTTTATCTTGACACCTAATAAAATGACATTCCAGATAGTTTAGTTGTGATTTTAGGTGTCTAAATAGTTTGTTTACAATGCATAACTTTAATTGAAATATTTCATATTTTTGTTAATCTAACAATGAACAAAACTTCAACATTTATTAAATTAATGTTCATTGCAGCACACTCTATATCTTTAATAATTTTTCGAGTTATATAAATTAATTTTAGCTAATGTATTATGAAAAAACAATATTTTTAAATAATTGAACGAACCTAAATTATTAATATACATGTCCCTGAGGCCCAACTCATGTTTGCAAACTGAAACTTAAATGTTATAAAATAAGTGTTAAAATAACTATTTTAAATGACATTTAAAATATGCCCATAAAACAATTGAATGTAATTAGTGAATTCATGTAATCTGAATGTAAATAACTATTATCTATATTGTCTGCTGGTTTATGGATTTGCAGAACACACGCGTCACACCAGTCTCTGTCATAAAGGGGGTTTGTAATAACTGAACATGATGGAAAGTGTATTGCTAAGTACTGTTAGTTAGAAACCATTGCTTTATGCTCTTCTTCAGTGAGTCTCTTAAAGGTGAGAGACGCTTGTATTTGTAGGATTTTCTGACCAGTACAAGCAGCCACAAAATGCAAAACATGCCACTAGATGTCATCGTTCTGCGGTCACATTAGAAGTGTTTGTGAGGATTGTGCCTCTAGGTCAGTGGATGTCTGGGATTCAGTCCATTCAGCTGTGACCAAACTTTGAAACATTCAACATTATACAAATAATTGCTAATAAATACTACTGGACCAAAACCTATAAAGGTCCCTCTAAATTCTCTCCTTGGCAATCTTAGCCTTGTGGCAGTCAAAAAAGTGTTTAATATATTTAATTGAATAATATGTGACCCTGGAGCACAAAACCAGTCTTAAGTCACTGTAGCAATAGCCAAAATACATTGTATGGGTCAAAATGATCGATTTTTCTTTTATCCCAAAAATTATTAGGATATTAATTAAAAATCATGTTCCATGTGGATAGTTTGTAAATTTCCTACAGTGAATATATCAAACTTAATTTTTGAGTAGTAACATGCATTGCTAAGAACTTCATTTGGACAACTTTAAAATTATTTTCTCAATATTTAGATTCTTTTTGCATCCTTAGATTCCAGATTTTTGAACAGTTATATCTCGGCCAAATATTGTCCTATTATAACAAACAAACATCAATGGAAAGCTTTCAAATGGTTTATTAATCTCAATTTCGAAACATTGACCCTTATATATTAACAATCATTTATACATTTTTTTTTGTATATCAAAATACACACACACATTATACACATACACATTATATATATATATATATATACATATACCAAAACCCCAGCACCAACACAACTGCACGTAAAAGCCAAATGAACAGGCCAGGAGCCTTGAAAACTACAGACCTTTCACTGCATTAATGCTGGGATACACTACACAAATGTTCAAATCTCAACAGATTTTACAACAGTAGACATCACACCCTTGCTGACTCTAAAACAGGTTACAGATTAAAACTGGTAATCATGTATTAAATGCTTGAGGATCACTGCCAGACTTTGAAGGCGATCCAAACACAACACACTCACACAGAAACACGCTCCAGGAGACACATGGCAACTGAAAACAATGTGTTCTCAAAACATGTTTGACATCCTCTCGCTGGACAGATTTGCCGTCTGCAGCTAAAACAAATGCCGTGTCCATGACACACTACATGGTTTTCGGTGAAACGAGTCATCTCCAATCAGCAGACTAGCTTTGACTTTCAGCAAAATTGTCAACTTGTCCAGACTGTAAACCAAAATGTGTATGAAGTATTCAGTGGGTGGCCTAGGAAGAATTGCAAAGTGGACCAGACTTTATGCTGGAAGTCAAAGTGTGATTAAAAGAATGCTTCACTCTAAAAAAGAAAATTTGCTGAAAATATACTCACCCTCAGGCCATAAAAGATGGTCAATCGTTATCAGATTTGGAGAAATGTAGCCTTCCAGCACTTGCTCATCAATGGGTCCTCTGCAGTGAATGGGTGCCGTCAGAATGAGAATCCAAACAGCTGATAAAAACATCACAATAATCCACAAGTAATCCATCATTTAACATATTGAGAAGCCAAAAGCTGCGTGTTTGTAAGAAACAAATCCATCATTAAGGAGATTTAACGAGACCGTTATCCGTAATAATGCTTCCTCCAGTGAAAAGTTGTGCATCAAAATCCACCCACATATTTGTTTAGATCTGTTTTAAATGGTTTTCATTTGTAAATCTGTGCAGATTTCTCTCAAACAAGACCACTTTTCCGTTAGAGAAAGCAATATTATGAACAGACTTGAATTTTAGCTGAAAGCAATAATGTCTAATTGATGAATTTATGACAAACATTTCATGAGACATTAATTGGTGGGCGGGAGTCATGTGCATTACTTGTGGATGAACTGTTCCTTTAAACAGCTTGACTGATGTAATAATGTCCAGAAGAGCTGGCTAAACACGATGGTGCTTCCTTCTACATTTGTAAATGTAACGTCATCCTAAAGGTTTTCACCGTCATTGAGATCTGTTGCCACAGATTCACACTCGCTCATGGACAAAATGCAATCTCTCAGTTATTTCTAAATGATCATGCACTGGGATGATTTGGTGAAAACTAGTTCGTCAAACACATGCCTTCACCTCGATGAGGACGTTCTCCACAGCGTTTTCTACCAACTTCCAAAGTCTTTTCAAAGTTGGTAGACATTTCAAGAGTGCGTGTGATGCCAGGGTCAGGAGATGTGTCATATAATATTAAACCGTAGTTATTTTTTATTCACACTGGGTGTAAAAAAGAGGATGGAAGATGAAACATCAGCGTTTTGAGCTCTGAATGTTGTACAGTAGCTGTACATGTAGGATCTTTAGTTTTGAAAATATAGCTTCAGATGGCATCAAATCAATTTTAACCCTTTAAGAATCCGTCCCGCCGGCGGGACGCCTAGTGGTGACAGGGTAAAGTCGTCAGACACAAAAACTGTACTATGTACAGAAATAGAAATATAGAAAAAAAATGTATTTAGATTATAAATTATAAATATATATGTAATTTTAAAAGTGTACACATTTTGGATTCTATAAATAAATGTCACTATAATGTGTTTATGCTTCAGTTACTATGTGTCAGCAATTATTGACAGTGAATCTGGATGAGAAACTGAATAGCTCTAAGTGTAACCTTTCATTAGAGCCCAAAATGATGACTGTACATTAAAGCATTCAAGAATTACAGCATTGTATGTGTCGTTGGTTACAAAGGGTCGTTTGGAGTCTCCCAAGTGTAATTTTTTGGAAGCGTCTAGACATAAAATTAGATAAACATGTGTAAAACACTAATTTTCTAATATAATGTTTATCAAATGGTAAATTTGGCTTGGTAAGGCTTCATTCTGTGATCCCAATGTATTTTCCAGTTCATACCTCCCAGATATAGTCATCTGCAGGCTTCTATTTACAAAGAAAATGCAGGCGGAATTATTTTTTTCTTTTTTCAGTGTATTCAAAGTGCTATAACTCAATATCAGTAAGACTTACAGTGATTCTGACTGTTGAGAAACAAACCTCAGAGTGTCACCTTTCAAAGGAGACCAACACCATGCATATCATCCAAATGACCCAAGAACAGCATGCAATTTACTTTGGGTATGCCTTTTTTAGGCGTTTTAGGCAAATTTAACAGGAATCGTAAAGGGTTAAGTGTTTAAAAATGAAAATCTAAATAGTATTACCCGGCGCATGCAACATTATTCTTTACAACTTCTTCCGGGATTGACCCCCACTTTAGATTTTAAAACTTTGAGGTACAGTTTAAAAGGTTGTATCCAAAGTGTGCAATAAAGAATACAGCAGAACACTCTTTGCCTCCTCGTAAACATATCTGTCCTGTATGATTTCTCAAGTCTCTTTGCTGCTGGAGATGTTCTTTCACTCAGCTGTTCCTCATCTTTTCTTCACTACGTTATAGAGTCCCTCAGTTCAACCTGTTCCTACGATGAACATCGTCCCAGGACCTCCTCCTAACATGAGGTTACCACCTCCAGCCATGATCTCTCCATCCTTCCATCCTCCCAGATTTAACCCCCCACAGATGCCTGCAGGTACCTCCTTTTCTGAAAGAGATCAATACTGTTATTCAAGAAGGATGCATTGAATTAAAGACATAACGCCACAAATCATTCTATTTCAAATAAATGCTGTTCTTATGAACTTTCTATTCATCAAAGAATCCTAAAAAAATATCTTGATTTCCACAAATATATTGAGCAGCACAACTGTTTTCAACATTGATAATAATCAGAAATGTTTATTGAGCGAATCAGCATATTATAATGATTTTTGACAGACTGGAGTTATTCCTGTTGAAAATTCAGAATTTTCACAGGAATAAATTACATTTTAATATATATTCCAATTAGAAAACTCGTAGTTTAAATTGCAATAATATTTCATAATTTGACAGTATTTTTGATCAAATAAATATAGTCTTGATGAGCAGTAAACAGTACAAACACAATCCTACAGACCCCAACACTCTTTGTCTGCATTTAGATGAATAGATAGGCCTAGCATGAAATAATAACACACACTCACCTGTGCATTGTTACCGTGTTTTAAACAGGATTTGCTCCTGCCGTCCCGTTGGCCGCTCTGAACCCCGCAGGTCCTCCTCCATCCATCACAGGTATCAATCAACTGAAACTCAATGTATGATTAAATTCAACATGAAACCAAAACAACTTGATACATGTTCCTGGTCCCACTGTACATAATTCATGATTCAAATGGTGTTTGTGTAAATGATTTATTAGTGCACATAACTCCAAAGAAACCATAATGTTTTTAAAAATCTTTCCAAATGTACTCAGTACAGCTAATGCTGTACAATTCCCAGTGAAATCAAACTGAATATGAAACAGTCTGTTTGTAGCTAAACGTGTTTACTAAAGCTAGTGATGTTTTTGTGTTTAATATCAGAAACCCCAATCGAAGAACCTTCAGATGAATCCTACGAGGCTCCCAAGAGTCACATGGACCTGACAGGAGCTCAAGCGCTCAGTCCACCTCCTGTCAGGGGGATTCTGGGGCCCAGACCGGGGCCCCTACCGCCACACCCCCCTGTGAGGCTCCGCCCACCCTTCATGCACACTTTCACTAATAACGGGCCCAATCCGAGCCTGCCCCCTCCCAATATGCCCCCTAGGGGCCCCAACCCCATGTTCAGAGGACCCCCTGTGGGCCGATTCCGGATGCGCATGATGGGCCCTCCAAGACACGATTTCCCCCCTCACAGGCTCCCAGTGGGTCCTAGAGGAGAGGAACCGCACTGGCGGGAACAAGGTCCAGAAAGGGGCCCAGACAGATTCGGAGACGAGCCTCCGTTTCATCGGGGTGGATGGGGAAGGGGCGGCCCTCGTGGACGGAGTCGGTTTGGGAACTGAGTGTTTCTTTAGGCACTCTTGACTTCAGCTGGGACTGGACTGTGCAGTGAACTCTGCGTCCTTGTGAAACGGGAATACGGAGAACATATTCTACGTATTATATACGGAGTCCATATGAAATGAATAGACACTGTTTCTAAAAGTCCACATCTCTAAATATGAGTGATGGTGCTCCCCTTTCTTCATGTCGTCATGTTCGTTTGAACAGGTGAGACAGAACCAGGGTTCATATATTATGAAATTCCCGTCTCGCTCCATGTGAGGCCTGTCGTTGTTGGACGTTACACTCACTACCAGACTAATATTAGAGATCTAGTGTAAATAGTCCAGGTTTGCACACTTCACAATTGTTCCACTATGAAGAAAACCCTGTGTAAACTGTTCAGCCCATCTTCCGTTCTGTATATTTGGATGTAGTATTTCCTCTATAGCTTCTGTAGGCTTTCAGGAAGGAAGAGAAGCGAAACGCCTGTCAGCGGTGGAGCATCATCTCCGGCTGGTTCATTTTATGAAGCTGTTTTTTACTAATCATTCTTGTGTTCTTTTTCTGTCTTAATGGTTTATATGCACACCAGTAAATGTTGTGGATACTTTGACCTGTCCGTGTCTTGCGTAAGGACTTGAAGAGCATGCAGTATTGCGGTTGTCTCAGTAGAGGGAGACTCGGACCTGAACCCGGTCAGTCTGCTCAAATGATCACTAATGTATTTCTCAACCAGGGTTATTATAGTTTACTAAAACCATAAAGAAATCGGTACTTGAAATAAAAGAAATCTTGACTAAAATAAGACATGTTTTTTTTATTTTAGTTTAATTTAACTTGAATAGCTAAAAACAAAACCGAAACAAAAATATATAAAAACTATACAAATATTATTATTTTTTTTTTTAAAAAACAACAAAATGACCACAACTTGAACTAAATTAGAAGTACACTTGAACTAAATGATCAAATTAGGCTATAATTATACTACAATAACACTGTTTTCAACACGTGTCAGTTAAAATGAAATATTAACTACATACAATGTTTTGTTTGAGTGTTAATTCAAACGTTTATGGTTATTTTAAATCTAAAATGTAGTACCATTGCTCCAGAACAATCCACACATTTAATATTCCTCAGTTTTGTAGATGTGATTAATTGTGTGTGTTATGAATAGATATTTCGCTGTAGTGCTGTTAATGCACACAGAGCCAGGATTTTTGTGTGAAAACAACACACAATATATTTCAGATTATATGGAGTAACATATTACTAATGTATTACTATATGATCATACTATACTATTACTATTAATAATGGTTTGTATATTTATATTATAACTTATTATTAGATACTTTTTTATTATTTTGTAATGGCGTTTGCATGTAGTGCAATATTCAAAATAAAAGTATTATTAAATAATAATAAGGTAAACATGCATATCACTTGATTAAGATTATTATTCTAGTAATAATTTTAAAAGAGGAATAATTATTGTACTATAATTCTAGTAATAATTAAAAGAGAAAAGTAATAATATAATAATAATGTCTTGTATTTTTTATAATAATTTATTATTATATATTCTTTCATTACTATTTCATTATTTTGTGATGATTGTGTGTGTAGTGTAATAATAACTACAATAAAAGTAGAAAATCATAATGAACATTTAAAAAATGCATATGCATTTAGTAAAATATTTTTAAATTCTAGTAATAATTAAAAAAAAGTTATATTATCTCTAGTGATAATTTATATTCTAGTACTGTTTAAAAACAATAATATTTAATAAATGGATCAGCATGGTGCCAACAAGTGTGTGCTCGCTCCACAAAAAATTCAATTTAGATTTTAAGTGTAAAAGTAATCTTCATAAAAAATCACGTTTTGAGTAAAAATAGTTATTCTAGTGATAATTAAAAAATAGTTATAATAAATATAGTAATAATTCAATAATTTTTATCATTGTTTAAAAAAAAAAAAATTGTACTCAATGGATCAGCATGGTTCCAACAAGCGTGCGCGCGCGCACCACGGTTACAGCGCGCGCTCCTCCTTTCAGCCGCGAGCTAAACACTGGAAGCGCGTGTGCGCGCAGAGCGCCGCGTCTGACAGCAGAGACGCGCTGGATGCCATGATGTCTCATCGCAGGACACCGCGAGGAATTATGACAGGTATGGTCACATAATAATACGCATTTACAGATGAATGGCATTATTTTGTGTGGAATTGCGATGAGGCGGCACAAATGCTGAAGCGCGTGACTGCGGCATCACTGGAGACCGCACGTGCTGGGCGCGAAATGTTAATTGCCTCGCAGTAATTGTGTTTGTTTATCCAGACTGCGTGATTTTCCAAAGCAAATAACGGCTGCGTTCAGGTTAGTGGTTCGTGTTTGGTTCCCGCCCTGATCAGAAATGTATAACGGAAATTTTGTCAGAATTAGAAAGCATAATGGAAATGTACAACATATTACAACAAATAGGGGGTTTAGGACATTACTAGATGCTCATGTAAAACATTACAAAATACAAATATGAAAACTTTATCCAGTAGCATCTTATTTGATTAATTACGGATTCATTTTTTCACCATTATGATTCCAGATTATGATAGATACCTCAATATGAATACTGTACACACTGATTTTTCGCTGGAGCAGTATGTTCTGGAAACATTAATTATGGTTTTGAATCAAAGTAACCTTTACTGAATGCTCTGTATTAGTTTTTATTAGGTCGTCAAACAAAAACCTTCCTTCAATATCCATTCAACATTCATTTAGTGTTCTGATAAATACATGTACATAACGTCTTGTCAAGTTATCATCACACAAAAACCTTCCTTCAACGTTCTGGGAACGTTATTAAAAACATAAAAGATTGTTCCTATTAGGTTCCAAAAAATAACCAACCGTGAGCCATATGGTAAGATATTGAGGGGCCGTTCTTGAGTTCTGTCATGCTGTTCATCTCCGAGTTCTGCTGGTAATTATGGGTTATGTGTTTTATTTTCAGCAGTTAAAGTCACACAGATGCATCAGATGTTTGAGCGCGTCCGTACGTGTTATGAATTCATCTGCAGGATGCTCAGTCAATGCCAAGGGCACGAGCTCCCCGGTGACCCTGTCCTTACGGCCCAGAGCTCGCTGTACTGCTGGGTTTAAAACACGGCCGTGACTATCCATCATTGCTCGTGTCATTGGAGGTTTTTCTCTTGAATAAATGCGGTGAGATTGGCTTCTCTTGATGTGTGTGATGGTCTGACCCCTGCTGTCTAGCATCTGGTGCATCGATGCTCAGAATATGTGCCCCATGCTGACATGCATTAGATTATTCCTGATTAAAAATGTATGTTTTGGTGCATTTCCATTAATTGATTAAATGCATAACATTATTTTAGTGATGCATTTCAGGCTTCAATCCCATGATGTGTTGTGGGCCGTTGTTATGGCATTGCTATTCGGGTGCTATGATGTTCTGGGTGGTTGTTAGGTGTTTGCTTGCAGCTCCAAGTCTATAATATTAAGATATGGCTCAAATCCCTGCTTCATTAGGAGTCCATGGCAGATTTACATCTGTTGTATTTGATTAAAATAGTAATGTTTGCATTAAGCTATCTTTCACTGATATGGCCATGATAATAAAGTTTGACAATCTTTGGCTTTTTTGAGATGAATGAAATTGTCCAATAATGTTCTTTGCTTGCTTGGGCAGTGATAATTCATGTAGGGTGCATTAGTGCGCACCCTCTCCTCTGGAAGTACTTTTTCCATTCATTTTTCCAATATAGATTTTCTTTTGTTTAAGGATTATTAAACCATAAACTAAACTAACCAGCTACAAGGTGAATCACAGCATTACAAACTCTGATTTGAAGCAATACAGTATTCGAAAGGTACAAGACTGTGTTCGTCTAATGCTGTTAAAATGTTACTACCTGTTTTTTTTTTTTAAAGTAATGCTCCCATGTTTGCACAATTTAATGTTCCCTTAACGTTTGCAAGAAATAAAAAAAATGGATTTTGTGAACGTTCAGAGAACATTTAGAAATAAATAAGATTTATATGAAAACGTTACGTTCTTAGGATGTATTTTTGTTAGCTGGGAAGCATTGCAAATTACATAATCAAATTAAAAAATTCTGGAGAAATATAAAACTATACATTTATATTTATAAAGATGAAACCGTTCAAATTTGTGTGTATATCTGTAGAAACAATATATTAAAGTTTACTGCAAAATATGCATATGTATGTATATTTAAGTCTTTTGAGAGCGTAGAGAGACCATCATGTTTGGGTCATTTGCGGTGCTTCAATGGACTCTGATTGGTGAGATCTTCTGTACAGCATTATGGGTAATGTAGTTTTCCTCCAGAAATTCAGCTTTTAATCATGGTATTTTTAAAATGAGTTGAAATGATGTGAACGGATGGCTTCAACAAAAGAATACCATCATTACACAACCTTAACGCTCACAGTAGTTATGTATTTATATTTAATGGTTTATCAGTTATCACTAAAAATCTATTTTCCATGGAGAACATAATTGGAATTATTATTTCCGGAACCCGACTGTTGCGCTTTATTGTGTCAGTTATAAAATCTAACGATTGACCGATATGTTCAGGCATTTCCCAAAAGTATTGTAGGATTAATTCGATCATAGAGACTATTGTTGCCAATAATGCTCCATTAAGATGGAGACAAACAGCAGGACACGGAAACCCTAAAAGAGCATTTAAATGGTATATGAAGGCAGGGGGGAACAGAGAGTGTTTAAAACCTACTCTCTCTCTCTCTCTCTCTCACTCTCTCTCTCTCTCTCTCCTCTCTCTCCTCTCTCTCTCTCTCTCTCTCTCTCTCTCTCTCTCTCTCTCTCTCTCTCTCTCTCTCTCTCTCTCTATCTCTCTCTCCCCCCCTCTCTCTCTCTCTCTCTCTCTCTCTCTCGCTCTCTCTCCCTCTCTCGCTCTCTCTCTCTCTCTCTCTCTCTCTCTCTCTCTCTCTCTCTCTCTCTCTCTCTCTCTCTCTCTCTCTCTCTCTCTCCCTCTCTCTCTCTCTCTCTCTCTCTCTCTCCCTCTCTCTCTCTCTCTCTCTCTCTCTCTATCTCTCTCTCCCCCCCTCTCTCTCTCTCTCTCTCTCTCTCTCTCTCTCTCTCTCTCTCTCTCTCTCTCTCTCTCTCTCTCTCTCTCTCTCTCTCTCTCTCTCTCTCTCTCTCTCTCTCTCTCTCTCTCTCTCTCTCTCTCTCTCCCCCTCTCTCTCTCTCTCTCTCTCTCTCTATCTCTCTCTCCCCCCCTCTCTCTCTCTCTCTCTCTCTCTCTCCCCCTCTCTCTCTCTCTCTCTCTCTCTCTCTATCTCTCTCTCCCCCCCTCTCTCTCTCTCTCTCTCTCTCTCTATCTCTCTCTCCCCCCCTCTCTCTCTCTCTCTCTCTCTCTCTCTCTCTCTCCCCCTCTCTCTCTCTCTCTCTCTCTCTCTCTCACTCTCTCTCTCTCTCTCTCTCTCTCTATCTCTCTCTCTCTCTCTCTCTCTCTCTCACTCTCTCTCTCTCTCTCACTCACTCACTCACTCACTCACTCACTCACTCACTCTCTCTCTCTCTCTCTCTCTCTCTCTCTCCTCTCTCTCTTCAATCCTCAGTTAAACAGGCTCTGCTCTGCTCCTTTATCAGACTGCAGATATAATCTCTGATGCTCTGAGAAGACTGAAAAAGAGAGATGAGAGGTGTTGGAATGAACAGATATGCACCAATCAGCCATATGCTAAAATAATCAGCTGAATAATCGCTACTCATTTAGAACTCATGCATATTTAATTTTAAATGCAAAATGGCCATTTAAGTGTTTGACCTGTGCAGTCTTCTCCTTGTTAAAACTGATGCCCGTCACCCTTGTTATTCCAGCTGTCGTGGATCTTCTTTATCATAATGTTTGTGTGGGCCTTTTGTGTGATTTGGGTATTAATAGCAGGGGTGTTTGTTTTGTGCGGTGATGAAACATGCCAAGTGTAAATGCTCCAAATATGCATATTTTAAATCTTCCTGACGTGAATTATTCATATCATACCCACGTCCGTCCACAGAATTGTTCATTCATTCCAGAAAAGGCCCAGAATAAATGGAGCACTGTTTTTGCTGAGACACTTGGTTTTGTGTTTGTTTATAATAAAGGCAGCGGGATTCACCGACCGCAAGCATTCTTCATTGACTTCCCGTCAGCAAAAAATTCTGAGGCTGTAACGTTAATTATTTTGAGTTTAATTGTACTTTTGTCTTTGAACTATTTACAATGCTGAATTAAGAGTTGGCCTATCGTTGATGCTTTTTAGATGTTTAGTCTATGATTGGATAAATTTAACTAAATCTTGAATTATTCATCTCTATATGGGTACTAAGTTGTCTTAGTTTGTGGTATTTGCTAAGGCTAGAATAGTTATTGATTGGTGTGCTATTACTTAAGTTACTTGCGATTTTTCTTCTGGCACCCAAAACTTGCTGAAAATGTACTCACTGTCAGGCCGTCCAAGATGTAGATGAGTTTATTTCTTAATGGAAACAGATTTGGAGAAATTTAGCATTAGATCACTTGCTCAGCAATGGATCCTCTGCAGTGAATGGGTGCCGTCAGAATGAGTCCAAAAAACAGCTGATAAACACATATATCACACAAATCCACACGTTTCCAGTCTTGTGAAGTGACAAGTTGTGTTTTGTAAGAAACAAATCCATCCTTAAAGTTCAAGTTCAAATTTTAAACCTTTGCCTTCAGCTAAAATATGCACCATAACATTGCTTTCTCCAGTGAAGAAGTCATCTCGTCTGAATCAGGAGAGAAATATGCCCAGATCAAGCTCTGTTTACAAGCCAACAGTCGATGTGAGAGGACAACAGGGGTGAACAGTTTAACTGGAGAAAGGGCTGTTATGCTATTTTGACCAGAAGCAACAGTTTAAAGTTAAAACGCCTTAATGATGGGTTTGTTTCTTACAAACATGCAGTTATGTCTCCTGAATATGTTAACTGATGGACTGGAGTGGTGTGGATTAGGGGTCGACCGATATCTGTTTTTCAGGGCCGATACCGATACCGATTATTACAGATCAAGTAGACCGATAACCGATATTTTGAACCGATATACGTGTCTGGTGTAAAAATGAAAATGAATGCCAAAATTAATAATAACAAGAGCTCTGACAAAAAACGTTCTTTAAATGCTTTTAAACATGTCTTTAATTCTGAAAACTGTTAATAACAACAACATTTCCGGAGTTTTAATTTACAGTACAGTGCAAATGAAGGCATAAAACATTAATTTATCTTTTAATCAAATGAGAGTTAGACTTTATTTTTGGCAAACAAATGAGTTTACTATTAAAATTAAAACATGGAAGAAATAGCGTATTGTGTGATTATTCTCAACAAAAGTTGTAATAATTGTTGTAGTTGTATTACGTATACAGTAATATATTCGGCTAAACCGAACTTATATTTTGACAGGTTGCCATGAGAAACTTTTAGGTTTCTGTAGCCTATGTATATATGATATGACGATCGTTTTACTCAAATGAAACCGTCAAATGCTCATGAAGTGACTCCGAGCAGTTCTGGGGATGTTGTTCGTGTATTTATGTCCTCATTTATGCTGAAAACACCGCGAGCTTCACACGCTCTTCATGTATGTGTGCAGTAAACGAAACCGCACGTCTGTGTCATTCATTAACAGAGATGCAGAACATGCAGGATTCATATTTAAAGTGTTTTTGCGGCTTAATATTTATAGATACTAGTCCATAGCGCGAGTCGATTTAAGTGTACTGACCTACTTTTGATTAATTCATCCAAACTTCGACACATTCCGTGACATTCCGCGTTATACGGTAAATTCCATTATATGACTGCATTCCGCGATTCCGCCCGCATTTTCCGCATCGCGGACATCATAGTTTATATTCAGGTGTTTTGCAACTTCAGCAACGTCTGCTGCTGCTTTACCTTTGAGAGACAACTGATGCGTGATCACTGAGGCAGCTCCAGTTAGCAAGTGCTCTCGGTGTGAGACTGTCTTCAGTTTTCCGCGTTGATTGGTCGGACTCGTGACTCTCTACATATCAGATGAGCGGTGGGCGGAGATTGCTCTCAGAGATTGAGAGATCGCCTCACTCTCACAGAGTGTTGAGCTCAGACAGGCTGCATCGAGCCAAATAGTGCATTTAAACATTAAATAGTTTCACCTGTATTATTTAGTCACCAATAAATAATGTCACCTGTAAATAGTATGTTTGTTTGCATTATAAAAAAAAAAAAATTATAAAAAAAAATTAAAAAAAATTATCGGCAAATATGTTTTGAAAATGGCCGATATCGATAATCGGTAAAATGCTTAATATCGGCGCCGATAATCGGCCAGGCCGATAATCGGTCGACCCCTAGTGTGGATTATTGTGATGTTTTTATCAGCTGTTTGGACTCTCATTTTGACGGCACCCATTCACTGCAGAAGATCCACAGACAAACATTTTCTTGAGAAATTGTGAAAAATCTAGTTTTGATTTAACTATCTTCATCAGTCATTGTTGCCAGTGACTCATTTGTGCAGTATTGCACTTGTGTTTGCTCAGGAAATGAAACGATCATTTCTGAGGTTAAACACTGGCTTGAGTCCAGGCTTAAATTCATTTGATATACTTGCTGCTTTGAATGGAAGGAGTCCAGACAACTTGCCCACTTGAGTGAGATAAACAAACTGCTTAAGAATGTTTCTTGTTGCTTTAAATGGCCCTCTTTGTGCGTAACTCATCTCCATTGCCTTAATCATGGGCTTATGGCCAGAATTGTCTTGTGAGTGTTATTTGCATCTTCTGTGGAGAACAACGGATTACTTCTTCCTCCTCATACAACATGAGTACATAACACATATCATGTTTGTGCTTTGCAGCAATGTATTAGCTTGTTTGATCATGTTGGGCTGTTTTAACTAAATGTTGTGTAATCAGATTATTTGTGTTCGGGACATGTTGGGTTTCCCATGTTTTGTAAAAATAGGTGCTATATAGTAGTGATCGACCGATATTGATTTTTTTATTACCGATACCGATTATTTGTAAGTTTTACCCGATAACCGATATGCAGAACCGATATTTATTTACTGTTATAAAGTAGATAAATAACAGAGTGAAGTCTATTCTTCACTTTGGTTTTTCCTTCTTTCAGTCATATTAACAACAACAACAAACAACTGTTGAAAATTAAAATGTTCATGTAAAATTTAATTTTAAAATTACAAAAATAAAACATTTTATTTATAAAAAGCATCATCAGCAACACTGATATTAACAATAAGCAAAAGAATGTCTAATGTTTTCAAATGGAGAAAATAAAGGACAGAAGTCATATCAAATTTAAATTTAAACTTCATTTTTTGTAGGTTTAAACGCTGTTTAATTGGCTAAAGAGTGGAGAATAATTCACTGAATAATATTCTCTGTAATATTGAAATAAGCTATAACAAACAAACAGAACATCACTTTTTTATTGCATTTCTTAACTGGCATGTTTTATCAGAATTATTCAAATGTTTTTGTCATTCTAGATTATGAAAACTGCTGACAGCGCGGTTTATCTATTTACACAGAACTATACTCAAACTGTGTGAGTGAACAGTGCCACTGCTCCAGGTGTGTGTGTGTGTGTGTGTGTGTGTCTCCACTGCTCCAGGTGTGTGTGTGTGTGTGTGTGTGTGTGTGTGTGTTTGTCCACTGCTCCAGGTGTGTGTGTGTGTGTGTGTGTGTGTCCACTGCTCCAGGTGTGTGTGCACTTGAATGGGTCAAATACAGAGAACACATTTCACTGCTGGTTATATTCTGTATAATTGTGTATGTGAAAAAAAAAAAATATGGCAGCGCTTATGAGTTGGGCAACGTGGTGGCTTCTATACCACCACGCTATATATAAGATGTATAAGCTACATCGACAGCTAATGTGGCGCACAGGAGTGACGTCATCGCCCCTCTTCGAATAATTGGCTGAGGAGGAGCTGTCAATCAAGAACTAGTGGACCAAAGATGACACTTAAACCCGCCCTGATTTACATGATACGCTATATATAAGCAGTGACAGACAGACACATATAACAGTGTCCTTTATGGAAAGATGTTTCCCAGCTAACAGTTAGGCTATCCATTTTCACCTGTACAAGGGAACAACACTGAGCATCGGCAGCTAATAAGGCGCACAGGAGTGATGTCACCGCCCCTCTTCGACTGATTGGCTGAGGAGGTGCTGTCAATCAAGAACTAGTGGACCAATGATGACGCTTAAACCCGCCCTGATTTACATGATACTCTAAATACAAAAAAGAAAAATATGAGCAGAAAATGTCTGAGAGCAGAAAAACAGAAATATAAACAAGGAAAATTTGATTTTGTGCCCAAGTCATATAATTTTTCATTAACATTTCAAATTTGTGCAATATGATTTTAAATGTTGAAAGTTTTGATTTACGCTTATTATTTTTCTATCCGTGACCATTGTTTGCTATTCTGAAAATGTTGCTTTCATTTTTAAATCTTGTGCAATATATTTTTACTTGCGTTTTTAAATGTTGTTTTCACGCTTGTTATTGTTTTTATCTGTGACTGCAATACTTTAGGCGGGAATCTGATCTGATACCTGTCATGCAGTGCACAAAACCCAGCCCTGAAAGACTGTTGTTTAATTAGCTCAAGGCTGTCTGTCTCTACACTTTACAATCTGTGTCCGTCCTTTGTGTAGCAGCAAAACCACATGAAAACAAGCAGACATTTCATAGGAAATATTGTCGACCACTTAAGCCCAGTGCTCAATAAGATTTAGTCAGTACCTGGTGTATGTATAGTTTGATAAGACTATTTGAACTTTAAAAAAAATGAAATCAAGATAAAAAAAAGAGTTGCAACAATTTGCCTATTTTAAAATATTTTTAATCACTATTTGGACTTTCAGTAGTTTATTTAATACTATTTAATATTTATGTATTGTATTTATTTGTATTTATATATTATAAATATATTTTTTTAATCTTCTAATAATGTGATTAATATGATTTGAAATATCATATTCATACTGTACACTCACTGGCCACTTTATTAGGTACACCTTGCTAGTACCGGGTTTGACCCACTTTTGCCTTCAGAACTGCCTTAATTCTTCGTGGCATAGATTCAACAAGGTGTTGGAAACATTGCTCAGAGATTTTGGTTCATATTGTCATGATAGCATCACACAGTTGCTGCAGATTTGTCGTCTGCACATCCATGATGTGAATCTCTCGTTCCACCACATCCCAAAGGTGCTCTATTGGATTGAGATCTGGTGACTGTGGAGGCCATTTGAGTAAAGTGAACTCATTGTCATGTTCAAGAAACCAGTCTGAGATGATTTGAGAAACCAGTCTGAGATGATTTGATCTTTGTGACGGTGCATTATCCTGCTGGAAGTACATCAGAAGATGGGACACTGTAGTCATAAAGGGATGGACGTGGTCATCAACAATACTCAGGTAGATTGTGGTGTTTAAACAATGCTCAATTGGTACTAAAGGACCCAAAGTGTGCCAAGAAAATATGAAATTCAGGCACTGAATAAATGTCTAAAACACTGATTGGAGTGTCACTATAAATAATTCTACAGATAGATAAAAAGCTGGCTTTAAAAAGATCGGTATCGGTGATCGGATCGGCAGACCCTGCTTTCTGTGACCGGCAATCGGTGATCGGCCTCAAAAATCCTGATCGGAGCACCCCTAAAATGTATTATTATAAGCAGTAAATATTAATATGTATTTTTCAAATATTTACGAGTTATTAAATCTTAAAATATGTAAAGAAAAAAATATATATAACACATTTTTATAAATATTATTAATTTAATTCATTTTTTTATATTTTTTTTTTAGTTTGTTTTCAAATATTTTGTGAGTTATTAAATATTTTAAGATGTGCCATCAACTGTAAATGATGCTGATTTATTGGTCAGTCTCTACTTAAAGCACCCCTGCTTCACCTTCTTCTTAGTTAGTGTTGTCATGAACCGTATTTAGTCTGTCTCTCTCATTTGTGAACCGTGTGGAGTTGGACTCTCACCAGTCCTCATGGCTCGATGGTTTGTCCCAGATACTTGGGGCATAAGATGACCCACTTAGATGCTTTTACTCATTGTGTGTCTGACTGTGCAGCGACACAACATGTGAAATATGTATAGCAATACACCTGCACTCATATTTCACTGTGCATGCTTTAAAGTACAGTGCGTGTGAAACTCCGCCTGATTGGCTGGTTTCTCTGCACATGCACGCCTGATTGGTTCTGATCTGTTTTAAATCTAATTGGTTTGATTTATGTTTTAAATCCTCCATCTCCTCTCACTCTAGTCCGAGAGAGGACAGATGTGAAGTTGGCTTTGCATAATTGACCATGCATCTTTATTTTTGTCAGTAATGGATGCTGGGAAAGAGAGGGCGACTGCTGAGCTAGCGTGGCCGATAAAAGACACGCACGCCTGCACATGCACGGTCTCGGATTCACATGGACGATCTCTAATCCTGATAAATATGAAGGATGAATGTGACTCCAGCTCGTGGCTCTGACACCGGGAATGACTCAGCATCCTCTGTCTGCATTATAACACCACTACGGCTGATGAACCCGCAGAGGATTGTGGGGAAACTAAAAGTGGGTCTGTTAGCCCAGACGTATAAACCAGGGTAATCCATCAATGCTGTTAATTATGCAGGAGATAAATGATCCTCGTAACTTTAGCATGACGGAGGAACAGATGCTGAGGAGAAATGTCACGGTGTATCTATTCCGTATTTAGCTTTTCCAGCCTTATCTGAGATCTGATACACGAGTAAATACACCAGCACACGTTATTGTCAGCCTGATGTGATTGTGTTTCAGAGCCCTGCTTATGAAAGCAGACAGATGCTCCCGTTGAAATGAAACTCCTATTTCATTGCTGTTGATGTGAATTGGCTGTAGCTGGACTGATATATATAACTGGAACTTCTCCCACCCCGCAGGAGTCTGTTTAACACTAATTTGGTCATTGCAATGGAAAAGTGCCAGGATGTTGTGCTGTTGAGCTTTCAGGAAATCATTTTCCCACCTTAGACCCAAAGTGCCATAAACATTGAGGACCACCATAGAGGAACAATGTTACATTTTTAGAAACGTACCAACAGTTACATAAATCATTGGTAAAAAGACATGTATCTCTGTTTGAACCATTGGATTAAAACATGTTATGATTTCATAACATTGAGGATTGCTTGTGGATTATTGTGATGTTTTAAATCAACTGTTTGGACTCTCATTCTGACGGCACCCATTCACTGCAGATGATTAATTGGTGAGCAAGTGACGTAATGCTACATTTCTCCAAATCTATTCCTGTGAAGTAAACTCCTCTGTATCTTAGATGAGATCTCCTTCTGCCTCTTGGCTATCTGTCGTTCTCCGTGAACATCGTTATAATCTCAGGGCTGCAGAACGGGTATGGCGCACATCACAAAATCATACTGACCTTCATTTATATCAATCACTCCGCTCTGACTTCTCTGCTAATGTCTCCACTGCTAAATGGACATACTATCATGACAAAATTAACAATTCGCCTAATTCTCGCATGCTCTGTAAAACATTGTCCTCCTCCTCCTCCTCCTTCATCAACTCTAACCGCTGAAGACTTTAGACACATTGACCTGTCTA
Organism: Schizopygopsis malacanthus; assembly: GCA_027474115.1. Taxonomy (NCBI): domain Eukaryota; kingdom Metazoa; phylum Chordata; class Actinopteri; order Cypriniformes; family Cyprinidae; genus Schizopygopsis; species Schizopygopsis malacanthus. The sequence goes on from CM049865.1 coordinate 52,245,493, forward strand.
ACTCAATCCGAGCAGCTGAATCCTTACCCATCTTCAAGAAACGGCTAAAAACACATCTTTATTTGACCCTCTAACTCTAGCACTCTCTATTCTCATTTATTTTATTTTATATATATTAAAAAAAACACACAAACATTTGACCCTCTATCAATTGCATGTTTATTCTCTAATTGCTAGCTCTTCCTGTAAAACTAACACTAAGTTTATTTTGTCTATATTCTATATACTCGTTTTCTTTAAAAAAATAAAATTAAAATAAAAACCTTGCTACGTGTACTGCGTTAGGCTAACCAGGACTTGTCATAGCACTTGCATGTTGTTGCTCTTTTGTTGGTTTTGATTGCTTCTATAATGTCCTCATTTGTAAGTCGCTTTGGATAAAAGCGTCTGCTAAATGACTAAATAAATAAATAAATAAAAGATGAACTGAGAAAAAAAAAATTTAAGCTAATTTTTCCTTTAAGACACAAACATTTCTGACCTCAAAATCACTCACCAGAACAACTTCCCCTTTGTCCTGCCACACTGTGCAGTAACCAGCGAGCAGAAACACCCCCTTCCCCTGGTGCGGTGTGTGCAATCAGCCCACCTCATGCCATCATATCATCGGTCGCCTGAGCGTTTACATGACATGTTCTGGCTGGCTTGCATTCATAGCGACAGACTGCTTTGATGTATATTGGAGAGAAGGAGAAGAAGGAGATGAGAAGGAGTCTGCTGGGGATCTTCACTAATGATCTCCAGTATGCTCCGGCCAATCCCTTTCATCTGCTCCCTAATACTGAGGCTGACTCTTTGTTGTTTCAGATCGAGCCCAGCATGACTGTAATAAATATTTCTTTTTCTTCTTAAGCCCTTATTGAAGTGAGGTATGACCGGTAAGCGTCCTCTACTCCATGCTTATTCTGCATGTTGTGTCTACCAGAGAGGGAAAGAGTGAAGATCAGATCCTAGTAAGCCAACATGCCTGGTGTTTATTAGGGATCTGAAGCAGAGTCTCAGATATTGAACGTTCCTGTACATATTCGGCAGCTGTTGCTTCCTAACAAGAACCTCACAAGTTCAATCCAGGGTTTCTGGAACATCGGAGTCATCTTCTCAACACTTCCAGACTCGCAGAATATAAACAAAAATATTACAAATCTTGTTTTTCTTCATATTTAGTGTCTAATGTTAACAAGCATTTTTATTCTAAATGGTTGGGTAAAAAACATTATATTTAAGTAATTGTATATACATTACTGTGCAGATGTTTTGGATTTAGTTTGAGTGTTTTTAGTATTTTGTGTTGCTCTTCTGCTCGCTAAACTAAAGCTGCATTCATTTGATCAAAAGATACAAAAAACAGCTGTCTTTTCATGCTTGCTTTGATGAATGAGACGTTAAACAGCATGTATTTGAAATATAAATATAAAAAAATATAAATATATTTTAGCTTTTAAAAATATTTTGTTTTAAACATATATCTTTACTGTAACTTTTGGTCAATGTAATGCATCCTTGCTGAATAAAACTATTCGTTTTAATTAATTTACAATTGACCACAAACTTTTGAATGGTCCATTATACATAAAGCTATAAAAAATAAAAAACATTTAGAAATGCATTTTGAAATACTTTTATATTTAAATATTGTTTTTGTTCATCACACAGATCCCCCGCAGTACCTACATGGACTCGGCTGTATTATGGTTGACAATTGATTACAGGTACATTTAATGTTGACTTTTTTCATCTTTTACAACTTTTTAATTGATAGATATAGTAGAAAGTGATAATTTATGATTGGCAGAATCACAAGCTGGACTCAAACCTGTGCCACATGCTATATACTTAACTACTGCATCACTAAATCTGACCGTTAACTATTGCTACTGTTAATACTTAGATTTAGGATGAATTTAGTCTCTTTCTGCTCCATTTATGCAGCAGGCATTAATGACAACAGCAAACTCAGCTTTTCTAAGCAGTTTTTATATGCTGCTTAATAAACTAAAATAATGAAATACAATTTGTTGGAAAAAGTTTCTTCACAGAACGGCGCCATGAAGTTATTACATCTGACTAATATCTTGATAAGACAAAACATATCAATCATGCAAAGCAAACAAACGCTTGCGGTCACACGAGAGATGCAGTGTTTCTCATCCCTGTCATGTTTTACAATCAGACAAGAATGTGATTCCCGAGTCACATCATGTTTCTGTGCATCTTTTTGCTAAGCCAGGGCATTGTTTCCATTGTTATGAATATGTATCGTCTCTGAACGTGATTCCAAAAAGCTGTGAGCAAATTTGGAGAGCGTTTCCGTGCAGCTGGTGCGTTGAAAATCCCAGTTCGGCTGCTAGCTTTAGCATTCGGTGTAAGCCTCTCTCCTGGGTCTCTCCTGAATTCAGGAACTGTACACAGCTTCTCTGTGGGAACACTGATGTGTTTGTCTCAGTCGGGGATGCGTTATTGAATTCCTCAGTGACTGACGGCAGACGGCGAAGGTAAAGTCCCTGACCGTAACTGAAAGTGAGACGCATTAGGAGTCGCTGGTTTTAGGACTGTTTGGTGTGTTTGAAGGCATACGTTTCACACACAATGGTCACATATTATTATTATTATTATGCATGTTTCAGTGTAAATTGTTCATATATGCAGTTTGACAATTTGTTATATTGAATTTGAACAGTCAAGTCAATTTACATATTATTATTACATTATTATATCATGTTTCATGTGTAGCTGTTTCTGTCTTAGGCAATCAATTTAGGGGTGTTTTACATATAATTCATGCGATTACTTTTCATGTATATCTGTATTGTTGTTTTAGAGAGTTATCGAGGTAAGCTGTGCAATTTTTAGTATTTTGACTACCGAGAGCACGCAATTTGGTGTGTCACTGCATGAAGTGATTAAAATGCATCGCATTCACGATTAAAAATGTATATATTTACATGTCACAAGATATGGGGGCAGAAAATTATAAGCATATTACATGTGATATTAGGGTGCCGTTTTTTCTTTATGCAAATGTGATATTGTTTAAACAATAAGTTAATATTAAGATAGTGCCAACAAAAAAAATATTACAAACAGCCAATTGCCTGTTTTTTGTTCGCCAACATGATTATTCGTTCCTGAATGATTCATTCGTTTTGACAATTTATTTACTTATTACCAGTGACTTTCTGCCATTTCGATTTTAATTTCACATTTAAATTCGTATATTCGTAAATATCAGTATTCAATGTTTTATGTTTAAAATGTCAAAAATGATGCATTTGTTACTGCAGGTTAAAGCACTCAATGTCCCTCTGAGCTGCATTAAGTGTGTAAATACATCTAAACACCTTCAGATGCAACTTCTGCAAAGATTAGTTTTGATAATACTGGTTTCATTTGTTTGGTAACTACCTAAATGTGTTATCTTAATTTACTGATTAAAAGTTACAATTTGACTCTAAAGACGTACACTTTTAGAAAAAAAAGCTTTATTAAATGTAAAAATCTATTTAAACTTAAATGGAAATATTAATTTCTATCACTGATGTGAACTGAGCACACAGAATATGACGAATATCAAAAACTGCAGCTGTGTACGGTAGTCAGATATTAGCACAATAACACACTCTACAAAATATCGTCCAATTATCTTTATTGAAAAAATCCCCCAAAATATCGAGATATAATTTTTTTTAGTATCGCACACCCCTACTTTCCGTTTGAGTTTTTATCATTAAACCAGTGTGTAATTGCTATAAACGCATTGACAGAAAGTTTAGTGAACTTTCTCTCTATCAGTTACAGAATACTTAGCCGTGCTGAGAATGCAACACGTACTTGTTGCGTTATTAATTGCAAACAATGTGTGATGTTTGAAATCCAGTTTGCTCATGTAGAAGTTTTTCGACCCTTGTTTCAATTTTAGTGTATTAGTCTGTTATGCTTTTTTGTAGTGAAATAGATATTTAGTTAAATACATTAGGATTAATGTACAGTTAGCAATTCATTATTTGCTACATAAACCCAAATATGAGATAATTCAGGAACGTTGAATTCAGCCTCCCTCTTTTTATGGTGGTTTGTTGTTGAGCTTTTATTTTGTAATAATGGTCATCTAACTAAATATTATCCCAATTATAATGCAGCTACTTAAAAAAGCAATTCATATATGGACATGAAATGTTCAGTTTAGCAAAGTATTGTATTAGTTCACGTGTAAGGACTGTGCAAAGACAAAACTTGAATATACATTACTGTTCAGAAATTATGATTATTTTATTGCTTTTGTAAGAAGTGTCTAATGCTCACCAACCCTGCATTTATTTAATCAAAAATACTGTAAAAACAGGAATATGTTTCCTTATTATTACATTTTCAAATAACTGTTTTATGATACATTTAAAAAATATAATTTATTCCTGTGATGCAAAGCTGTATTTTCAGCATCATTACATCCAGTCTTCAGTCACATGATCTTCAGAAATCATTATAATATCCTGATTTACTGCTCAAGAATTTGTATTTGTGTAGAAATATTTTGATACATTTTTCATGAATAAAAGTATTAATTGTTTCTGAATGATATATTGTGTCAAATATTGATGTTATTTATGGTTGCAGCATACCAAACACTTGGTGTTGGATTGAATTATTAATAAGAATATCTCCTTCAGCATTATGACTTTCTGTCTGTAATTGGGGTCACAGAGGTCATTTCCAATTCTGATACTATATAATTATTATTTCACATATATCCCACATTACCATATTAAAATGGCCTGAGGATCTGAAGCATCATGAATACTAAACTGCTTTATAGATCGTCCATCCCATAATGAATCTTTCGATGCAGAATATGAGAGGGTTGCGCGAGGGTTCTTGGGAAGCAGACAGCTGATAGTTTATCATGCGGAGTAGACGTGGTCGGTCTGTGTTTACCCTGCTCCTCCTCGCTGCGCTGAGACTGTCATGTCTCGTCTGTCTCTGATCGACTCGTCTTGTTAAAGCTGATGTGTGTCATTTCGTTAACTTTCATAATGCGTCATATGAAGCTGAATAATGTAGGACAGGACTTGATTTGATCCATCAGAATGTGATTGGATCGTGAAAAGTGTGCTATGAATATAATGGTTCGTTTTGTTTCTCTTTATGGTCTTAAGTTGCTAATTTTTTCAATGGTAAACGTTATTATTGAACGCTAGGCGAAATAAAAAGTTATAAAAGTTACATTTTTTTTTTAAATGTGATTTGTAATTGTTATAACATTTTAATTTTAATATGTATTTTCATTCTTGGGATTATTTAAATACTACTTATACCATTTTTAAGATTTTAAATGTTTAATTTGTGTTCTTTATTTATACTATTTAATTATCAAGGTTTTTTACATTTACTTTTATTTTTTTATTTAATATTATTTTATTATGCTATTATTAATGTTAATTTTATTTTTAATAATAATTCAGAAATTGATTTGTATATATTGTTATTATTAGATTTTTATTGAATATTAATTAGTGAATTAAACACGTTCATTCTGATTTTAAATAAATTACTCTAATGGTGGAAAAGTCAACCATTTTTTCTCTCTTTTTCCTTCCTCTCTTTTCTGTTTCTCTCTCTCACTCTGTGTTTTATTGGGAGAAAGTAACCAGCTTTTTATGAACTATTATGGAATTATTAACCAGATTTATTATAAATTATTATGGGATTGTTGAGATTTATTTATTTGATTGTTTTTGGCAATATTATCGAATTATTCAGATTTTTAGTCTCATTTTTTAATAATCATGGATTATTAGCATGTATTCTTATGTTTTATATTAAGATTCAAATCAAATATGATTTCATATTGTTTTTAAATATGTTACAGTAAGAATACAAAAGGCTTTTCCTTCTTTCTCACTCTCTGTTTGTCTCACTCTTTCTCACTCTCTGTCTCGCTCTGTGTTGTATTGGGGGGGGGGGGCTGTGGAGTTTGTACAGATTAGGGGTCATAACCTTGGCTGGCAAAGTTAGTCACTTTTTAAACGCCATCAGACTAACCACAGTGTTGAGGTTCTTATTTTAGACAGTTTAATCACAATCGTCTAGACAGGAGGTTGTGCTTCTGAGCTGCGTCCAGTCCAGTCCATCTGTCTGAGCGTATCACCCCCCCATCACTGGGTTATATCAGCCAGCCAACACCGCTCTCAATCTGGCCCCGCGTCTGTGCTGCTATGTATGCAAAGCAGCTCGCAGATCACATGATCAGAGTCATGGAACAGCTTCCTGCTACCAAACACTGTGGCCACTGCCTGGCGTCCCAGAATACCTACACAAGGTGTGTGTGTGTGTGTGTTGAAAATGAATTCAGCTCGGGTCGTCATCATTGACGTCTGTGTCTCTCTCCTTCTACAGCTCTGGTGCTATGACAACAACGCTGCTGCCTTCCCACCAATCACACCTCTATCTCCACAGACACATATGAATGCTGTTCTGTCCAAATGTTTCAGATTTAACCTCTTCGAGCAAGTATTGTGGCATATGATAGATGTTTTTTGTAGACGTTAAAGTAGGGATGCAACGATACCATTTTTTCAGAACCGATACGATACGATACCGTGAATTCTGAGGATCGGCCGATACCGATCCGATACCAGCGCAGGTTTTTTTTTTTTTTTTTGTAACTTAGAATTTCTATACTTCTCTGTGTTGACCCGATCGTCACTCTTCTGTGTGTTAAACACAATCTATTACAGTGTTTCTCAACTGGTCGGTCAAAAGTGACATCGTTCTGAGAGGGTCGCGGATTATTTACAGCCAAATAAACGACATCAACAAAACACGTAATTCTAAATGCTTTTCTGATGCGAGACTTTTATTTTAAAAGACGTGCATGAAAGCTGTTGACGCTGTCAGATCATCTGACTCAGACGCAGTTTAAGTAAAGAAAGAGTGCCTGAGAAAAAGGCTCTGTCCCGATTCAGTATCTGCGGTCAGATGAGATGTTGACAGGTTTAATGCCAGTGTCATTATTCCACGTTATTTTCGTAACACATTATGAAATAAAAAGTCTCTCACCTCAGAAAAAACTAACTGTCCTGTCAGATGTTATAGTGTGCTGGTAGTGCGCACTCTTCTATAGCATGCGCAAACGCGGCGCCGCGCTGTGCATCACTTCAAAACGCAGAAACTACAAGCATGCTACAGGACAATAAAAGTACAGTACTAATAAATCACATAACTGTACTGCGTGTGTTAGCTGGGAAGGATTTGCATGACGGTATTATATTTCATTCTATTCAGGAGCAGTTTCCACGTTTCATTAACAGTCACCTAGGTTGTTTTCATAACCCAAAAATATCATGTTATTTTCACTTTGTGTCATTTTGTAGGCTATATGTTTAAATGAATGTGGTGGCTCATACCAACTTAATTTGTAAAAATTGTAAAAATAAGCTCATAAAATTATAGGCCCTAATAAATCATTTTTTGTTTAATTTTGTGGTTAAATGTGCCCTAGACATGTTTTTGTGGGTTGTGCTCTTTATTTTGCAGCAGATTCTATTTTAGCAGGAGAATTTTCCCTGAGGTGGGCGGAGCTCTGTGGCAAAGGTGTGATAAGTGGGCGGAGTCTGTGTTTGAGAGAGGCGGGTTTGAATTCTTGTGTAAATTTGGTGCTCTCCGCAGGGTCATACCAGACCGTTCAGACAGACCAAAAGGAGTAGAATCACACACATTCCTGCTCCCAATCTCAGTCATTCCGAGACAGAAGGATAGGGGGAAGGGGAAGGAGGTAAAAAGAGTGTGAGAGAGGGGAGGAGAAGAGGGGGAGATCGCTGAACGGACACAGCCCCCATCCCAAGCTGTTTCAGTTCCCGTGCACTCACGTGGGAGTCAGTATGTTGTGGAGTTGGAGACGGAATATGGACGGCGCTGCAGGAAACATGAGATTTTAGAAAGGACGCGTGTCACTGGGTCACAGGATCGCCTCCTGGGAAGGTAAGACGTTTGTGCGGTTGTTGAGGTGTGGCGGCAGGCTTTGGGTTTGTGTTGATGCTTTTCAGTAGAAGACACGCTGCAGTTTCACGGCTTCAAAGACGAGAGGCAGAGAAAGCAGATAAAAAGGATTTCCCACATCTGAACTGCGCTGTCTCTATGTCTGACTTTGTCTGTCTCTCTTTGACTTGCTCTGTCTGAACATTCAAAGAAGCTTATTGACATGGTAAACAAGGGTTTGCATCGGCAATTCTTTTTGAGTCAGGGTCCCCCACAGTCACAACCTGGAAATATAAGGGCATTTTATTTATATATATATACACATTAAAAATAGTTTTAAAATATAATCGATTTAAAATATAGATTTATATATATAGTAAACGTTTTTGAGTTTTAATAAAAATCGATTATATTTTAAACTATTTTTTTATTTTTAAAAATGTATTTAAAAATGTTTCATTCTTTTTTTATTTTTAGTGAATTTTTCCAAAATACTTTAGTGATTTAAATAATCAAGAAATATTTCAGCGCAAACAAATAGCTCTTTTTAAGAGCAAAATGTTTCTATAAAATATATTTGTAACTCATTATCCAGTTTTTTGGAATAACCAGAAAAGTCTGTTGAGACTTGTTGAGTCATATTGCATATTATGTAGTCTTTAAAACTTTGCTGGTATATTATTTTCATGTCTTTCTACTAGAGTTTAAAGAAAGATGTTGGAGTTTTAAATCCCTGAAAGATTTACTTTTAAGTCCTTGTGACGTGGACATTTGATCCCATTGGGAACCTGATAGTTCTTTTGTGAACTTGTTCTTAAGATCTACTTGTCGGTCGCTGGAATTCTACGTTGGAATTCCTATACGATACAATTGATGGCAGAAATTCCAATGAAGTTTGTTTGAGTTTGCATGTGTGACATTTGGATTGTGGTTTGCAAAACAAGTTTTATTTTGCCTTTAGCAAAGTTACATGTCTTAATAATGCTGCTTTTCCAATTGCCTGTTGCATATTATATACATCCTGAAAGAACAAAGCTCTTAAAACATTGTTATTTTCTTCCACCCGTGGTCTCAAATGCTAATTGAACTGGTAGTTAATGACAGAACATCAACACGCAAACGCAGGCAGTCGGCGTGTGTCGTTAGAATGACTAAGCTCCTGTGCTGCTGCTATTGTGTAGCTGTGTGAGGAAGATGATGAATTGCAAATGTGCGAGTCTGGTCAGAGTCAAGGAGAATCCCCTCTGAGCGTGTCCTGGTGTGAAGGACTTTAGACGGGCTGAATTCATTCGCTCTGAATGGCCTGAGAAAAGGAAAGGCGGAAAGACAGAAGGAATCTCTCATCTGCTGGTATACAGATGGAAATGAATCAGCCATCCGCAGTCAGGCAGGACAGGAGGTCAGAGCTGGTGGACGCAGCTGTGAAGTGCATTGCATCATACGAGAGCCAGTAGAGAACACATGGAGAGTGAAAAAAGCTAGTTTGAGTCACAACCAAGGTCAGATTTGGGCCAAAAGTGACTATAATGGGGTGTCAAAAAGGTCCCTTTTGCAAATTCTTGCTCTCTAACATTTCATATAGAGGAGACCAGGGCTAGTTGTCTAATTTTTACATTAGTTTCTTTGTTTTTAAAACCCTGTTTCACCATTATTGATCAGGAGTTTAGATTCACAATTCATTGAAAATACATTGACCCTTTGTGACAATATGCCCCAGTAGCTAATTCTTCTTGTCTAGCATTTCATGTACAGGAGACCACTGTTTTACTCTAGTTTATAGATTTTATTCCCAAAATTCTGTTGCTGAGATGGTTTCATTTTTATTGATCAGAAGTTTAGATTCACAGTCATTAAAAACACAATAAGTGTCCGTGACAACATGCCCCAATAGCATCACAATGGGAACCTGTCAAGAAATGTTGTATGTAATAAGCTACTTTTCATGTTGTTTTTGATTGTATATTTAGGTCAAACGTGTTCAAATTTTTATTAAATAAAAATTATTATTGTGTTGTTATTCAACATGCCTTTCTGAAGATAAAAATGCCCCTAAATATCAGTTTCTGGGGCAAATATTTGCACTTATTAGGCTGAAATTTCTGAAAAAATGCAGAAACAATTTCAGCTTTGAGGAACTAATACTTTGTTTTGACCGTAGTGCAGTTCAGTTTTCATAATCTCCATACGGGAACCAGCAATCAAGCCAACAAAGGTTTAATTGTTGTTTAGTTTCGCACGAGTGAAAAACTAAACGGGTCTAATACCGACCCAAGCTTTTTCTTCCCTTGAAAGTACTTGATAGAAATCGTTTCCTTCTTTCCTCGGGGGACACACTGACTTTGATAATTAAAAATGAGGCTAGAATGTGATTTTCATAAATACAGATCACTTTCATTGTGCTTTGATGTGGTCATAGCTGCTTTTCGATCTACACAGGCAGCATCTTAATGAATACAACCTCATACTGTAAGTGACTGATTTCAAAAGTTACGTTTTTTTTTTATTTAGTAGTTTTTATATACTTTCCTTTAAATGTATTGTATGAAATGCATATTTTTTTATATACAAGACTCAACTACAGTTTATTCCATTATTGTTTTATTTATAATTTAATTTAATATTTAAACATTTTTGTAAACGTATTGTTATTTTTATAAATAGCAGTTTGAAATGTATTAATTTGTCCATTTTTATAACTACACTAGAGAGGTGTTCAGTAGTGTTTTTATTGTTTATGCATTTTAATATATTTTTTGTAAATGCATTATTATTATAAATAGCATTTCGAAAGTAATTTATTGTAAATATAATGATATCATTTTTTTATAACTAAACTATCTATAACTGAACTAGAGATTCCAATAGTGTTTATTATTTCATTATTTATAGTTTTAATTTAATAATTTTTATATATGCTTTTATATGAATGTATAGTTTTTTATTATAAATATAAATATTAAATTAATTTATTTGTTACTGTTTTGTGACTACACTAGAGACTTGGCTACAAATTATTCCAGTATATATATTTTTTTTATTATTTACACTTTTATGTTATATACATTGTTTATATTTTTAGTCGTGGCCTAATAGTTAGAGAGTCAGACTCTTAATCGAAAGGTTGCAAGTTCGAGTCTCGGTCCGGCAGGAATTGTAGGTGGGGGTAGTGAATGTACAGCTCCAGGTGTGTGTTCACTGTGTGTGTGTGTGTGTGTGTGTGTGTGTTCACTGTGTGTGTGTGTGTGTGTTCACTGTGTGGGTGTGTGTTCACTGTGTGTGTGTGTGTGTGTGTGTGTGTGTGTGTGTGTGTGTGTGTGTGTGTGTGTGTGTTCACTGTGTGTGTGTGTGTGTGTGTGTGTGTGTGTGTGTGTGTGTGTGTGTGTGTGTGTTCACTGCTGTGTGTGTGTGCACTTTGGATGGGTTAATTGCAGAGCACAAGTTCCGAGTATGGGTCACCATATTGGCCTTATGTCACTTTCACTTTATAAATGTATTATTTTTTAATACATGTATTATTATACAAATATGAAATTTACTTATTAGTCACTAGTTTTCCACACTAGCGACTTGACTTCAAATAATTACAAATTTATCATTTAAGTTTTTATTTAAAAAAGTAATTTTTCATTTAAGAAATAAATATAAAATCAATTTATTATTGAACTTTTATATGAATACTCAGCAATACTGAATGAAATTTGTATATTTATAGTTAACATTTCTCTAACTTCGATATTATATTGGAAAAATGTGTTTTCTCTGTGCACTGCATTATGGGATTGCCTTCTCCATGCATGCATATGATGATCTGGCTACATCTTTTATTTTGATGATGTATACTAACTTAAAATGCCTTAGAGATACTGTCTAGGTAAGCAGCTCACTTGGTTTTGTCTCACTGCCTTCCTGTTCCTCTTAATGTGGCCTATAATTCCGTTTACCCAGAATGCATCAAAAACACCATTCATACCCTGCATTTTGATGAGTGATTTAATTGAAGGGTTATTATCTCTGAGGTTGAGGGCAGCTGTTTTAAAGTAGTTGTCTATGATGGCAAACCCCAAGACAGGTGGTTTAGGTCGACAGACCTGTGAACACGGTTAGTTTGTTCTTGATCTTCCAGCTCCATCGTGGCACAGAGAGGGAAACAGGGCGTTATTGTACTGGAGCCAGGTGGAAATTAAAGGCCTGTGCTCGGAGCGATTAAACTCATTTCAGCGCGGCTTTGTGTAGTCATGTGTGTCTGAATCCCGTCTGGTTACGCTCTGCTGCACGGCACGGCACAGGGACGAGGGGTGGGAGGAGAGACCCCAGGGTTCGGCGGAGGCTTCCACAGGGGAAAAACTCAGATAATGTGCAGGAGAGATTTTCTGGAAACTGGATTTGGTTAATCTGTTCTCGGCGTATCACACGGGGGCTCAGGTAATCAGAGGAACACATGCCGTCGCTTGTCCTTCGGAAAATACTTCTCTGAGCTGGAAAAGTTTGTTGGTCTGTCCTCCAATGAGCTTTAATCACCTCAGTGTGTTTGAGAAAATTATTCAAAAAATGGAAGAATTAAAATATAAATACTAAGGCTTCCAAGTGGTTAAAATGTATTAATCTAATTAATTAAATGATGTGCTGATTAATTTCTTTAAATTAAGTGGCACATAATTGAATTAGTTTTTTAATAACACATTAAGTTAGGTTGAGAAATTACCCCCCAAAAGATAATTTATAGTCATTGTGTTAAATGAGAAAAACAATGAATTGACATGACAAAAGAGTAGCTTTAGAAATAATTATTTCGACTCAACATATAATTTATTACACAAACATTTAGATTTTAAACTTACAATGTGGCCATTTTGTTTTCAGAGTCTATGCATGAAGTGGCATGCACACTGAACACAATTATATACGCAACACTTTTGTTTTTGCCCCCATTGTTTATGAGCTGAACTCAAAAATATAAGACTTTTTTATGTACACATAAGCCCTATTTCTCTCAAATATTGTTCACAAATCTGTCTAAATCTGTGTTAGTGAACAGAGATAATCCATCCACCTCACAGGTGTGACATATCAAGATGCTGATTAGACAGATTGATTATTGCACAGGTGTGTCTTAGGCTGGCCACAATAAAAGGCCACATTCAAATGTGCAGTTTTACTGTATGGGGGGGGTCTGGGAGGATCCGAAAACCAGTCAGTATCTTGTGTGACCACCATTTGACTCACGCAGTGCAACACATCTCCTTCGCACAATACAGTTTATTATTTTGTGCACCGTACAAACAAATGATCATTACTTTTCAGTGCTATTCAAAATCAAATATTTACTTATGCATATTAATTAGTGTGAACTGTGAGCTTGCTTTGGGTGGTGAGATGTCCAATGTCAGGCTCCATTCCTGTCACAGCCAGTCTCAAAGACTGATGCAAATGTTCGTCAGTGAGTCTTGATCTCATCTGAGTTTTCATCAGTTTCATGAATGAAAAGGTTTGTTCACAGATATACGTGCTGCCAAAAAGTGTGGACATCTTCATTGCATGCCTTTTGATGTTTGGGTATGTCTCGTTAGGGAGGGCAGCATAGAACTCAAGGAGACCGTTGGGCTTAAATGCGTCTTTCAGAACATCACAGTTCTGTAACTCAGCCGACTCAAACTGACAACAAGGCAAGGCTTCGTCAATGTCGGCAGCGAAAGGGGTTCTGGAAAAGACGGATTTCTTTAGCGTGGACATGTAGCTCACGGAATCGCACGCCAAACTCCGCCTTCAGCATTTCCAGCGCTGACTTTCCAGCTGGGAATGGGGCCACTGGTTTCTCAGCTGAGAGACTTTGGGTAACGGGGAGATGAGTGAAGTCTTGCTTTTGCACTTGTCCCACAAGCAGTGCTAGTTTCACCCCAAATGTGTTTATGTGGGAATATCTGTCACTTATTAGTTTTCCCTTGCTATGGAGCTGCAAGTTAAGGTCGTTAAACATTTCTGTCACATCTGTTAAAAAGGCGAGGTCCCATTTCCATTCTGCGACGATCAGTTCTGGGATAGTTTTGCCCTTTGTCAGAAGAAAGACTGGCTCGCGCGTGTCACCTGTTCGATCGCGATGAAGCGTTACGTTGAACGTAGGCTACCATTCTGTTGGTATGTGGATTTTTTAATTAATTAAGCTACGTTAATAACTAAGTTAAATTACATTTTAGTTTGAAAGCCAACCTTTATTATAAAATACAGACATGATACAAGTAAAACATATATTACAAAATATGTCTGGCATTGTTCAGAGGGCCAGTCCAAATGTGGGGGCGGGCCGTAGTTTGGGGACCCCTGGTTTAGATTAATCGATATAAAAATAGTCGTTAGTGGCAGCACTAATTCAGAAACGAAGCAAGTGTCTTTATGAATGGATCATTGAATGATTGGCTCACTTGATTTGTTAAAAAAATGTGGATTTATTCAGTAAAGAAACACCGCTGTGACTTTTTGGAACTATTTTCATTTGCGAAATTGAAACAATACAGTAATGTGACTAAAACCTATATTAAATTCGTTAATCATTTTAACGTCCTATTTTTACACAGTTAAATCAACCGCCATAATAAACACAGTAGTGAACTCGTAGAAACTTCAACACAATCCATAATGTTTTTAATGTTTAAAAATGCACTGCACATTGTAAACATTGTTTCCTTAAGCAAGCTTGTAGCACTTCAAACCATTGTAGCAAATCGAGTCTCTGTACAGCCTTGTTTATGCTTGACACGTTCAGTCTGGCGTGAACTGATGCAGACGTGCTCATCTGACGGCTCTCCAGAGGTGTTTATGCTTCACACACTCTCCAGAAACAACAGGTGGAAGTGCAGAAAACATCTGAACCAACACAAACAGCAGTGAAGTTTGCATTATAAATGACGTCACGTTTGCCAGGAACATGTGTGTGAAGTAAAGTAGGTTTACCCAGCTGCTTATAGTTCAAATTACTCCAGTATTACGAGTCCACTGAAACGTTGTCAAAACTAAAACAACTACTTGTTCTTAACATTTAGTTTCACTGCTATAGTAATAATAATGATTTGGTACCAATATATAATATTGAAAATATCAAAGTATCATGGTGATGTCATACTGTTAGTCTAGTAGCTTGCCCTCCTCCTTTGGTTTTAGTCTCTGACAAGTCAAAAACATCACATTGTGGCCCTTTACATGCGTAAACATGTAGCACAGAGCCGTTAAGCCCTTACAGTAATTACTGCTAATGCTAATAGAAACAGAGTGATGTTTTCACATGCAGATTGTCTTAAAGGTCATGTGACCTCACTCTTCCTCTGTGCTTGAGAATCTTCTTTTGTTTGCTTCTTAAAGGCACAAGTAAACAGCGTGGACTGGTTTGTTGGCCCTCTTGCGTGCTGGAACATAGATGTACTGCTTGTTGTTAAGTGGTGCTAAGTCTTGTGTGATGTGTTCTGTGCTTATTTTGTGTCTTATTAGTAATGATGGCAATCATGAAACATCAATATTAACATTTTTACTTTGCTTTGGCTAATTATTTTTGTGTCCCTAAAAAAAAAAAAAAAAAATTCTATTTAGTTTTCATTTATTTTTATTTTAGTTTTTCAAATTATTTTCGTTTAATTGGTATACTGACAATAAATATATAACCTAAATGCGCTGTAAGTCGTCTGCTAAATGCATAAATGTTAATGTAAATGTTAGTTACAACATTTCTAATTTTTAAGTTTTTCATCTAGTATTTCTATTTTATTTAATTTTAGCTTCATTTAAATTACAGAAAATAGTTTTTCAATATTTTTCAGATTTGCTTGAGCTGGTTATGTAAGTGTCCCTAAAAAGTAAACTAGATTTTTATATATTTTAAGTTTTAGTTTTATCTACAGTTTAAGTAATTTTCTAGTGCTTTTGTCATTTTATTAGTTTTTAAATAAATATTTCAATTTAGCTGCCAAGGCACTATTTAAAATGTTCCTTTTTTAAGTTTTTAGATTAATATTTAGATTTCATTTAATTTAATAACTTCATGTCAAGCAGCACTTTTCAGATTTGGCTTTTATGCACTTATGTAACTGTGTATTATAACTGTATCCTTTTTTCAAGCATAATTTTTTTTATTTTAGTTTTAGTTCTAGTGATTTTAGAGTTAGTTGCCAAGGCAACATTTGTATTTTTTAATTCCAATTTTTTTTAAAGTTTGCATTATGTAATATTTGTATATTATTTAATTTCAGCTTTATTTCTATTACTGAAAATATTTTTTTCAGATTTGCTTTATTATTTTTAAGTTTCCCAAAAAAGTAAAATCAAAGTAAACTAGATGATAATTTCCTCAAGCTAAAACCATGTTTGCAAGTAAGCAAGAGTAGTGCTGTACTTCTGAAGTTTCATGCTCGGGTGGGTGTTTGTCGGGGTCTCAGGTACGACTCCTCCACCTCCCATCCCCCGTCCGTACAGCCCTTCCACCTATTGAAGCACGGGGCAGGGGATCATCAGCAAATGTCCCTGAGGAGGTGCTGGGGCATGCCTGCGCCTCCTATCAGCACGTCGTTCACGGCCTTCAAAGCCGCTATAGGGCAGGATGCTGCATTTGCTCTGACCGAGAGGAACTCAGGAAATACGGGGGCAATTTTGGGAGCATGAAGAGATTTAGTGGAATAGTGAAGTATATGACTAGTTACTGTGGGTTACGCAGTAAAGATTAGTGTGAAATTAGCGTTCAAAGGGTCACTTTGATCAGTGCAGTTGTTTTTGTTAATGTCAGTTATGTTTTTAATGTTAGCCACATTACTCAGCCAATAGTGTGCGTTTGGGGCGTGGGCATCAACCCCCCCTCCCCCATGGAAGCTGTGTTATTTTAGTTTTATGTAGTATTATAGCATGTACTCATTTTTTTAACTAGCATTTATATTTTATTTTCAATTTTAATTTTTGTTTTTTTGTAGTAATTTTGTTACGAAATTGCTTATAATTTTTGTTAGTTCTTTAAATTGTCTATTTAGTTTACTTGTATTTCTTTATTTATTTAGTTTGAGCAACTGTAGCATTTCAGCTTGCCACGGGAGCATTTCTAATTTGGTAAGTTTTACTAAAAACATGCAACATTTCTACGTTTTTTTCATCTAATGTTTACATATTCTTTCAAACTCTAAAATAAATCTTTAAAAAACAAGGCACACTGTACTGTATTCATATCTCTTTCAATTTTCCATATAGGTTATTTTATATATATATATATATATATACAGGTGTTTTAGGTTTTACCTGTATTTTGAATTTTGGGCTGCATTGCGTTGTGTTTTAGAGTTAACGGTAATGTCTGTCCAATTTCTGGATAATGTCCTAGCAGAAAATTACTGTGCAGTTTTAGTTAATAACACTGAATGGAAGAACTTGGTGGTACAGAAATGTGCCTGCTCTTGTAAAACACTGATATCAAGCAGTTTAGAGCATTTTTGATACAAACACCTATTTAATTTAAGGTTTGTTTGACACTATTTTGCTGAATCCTTTCTATAGTTTTTTTTTGCTTGCAGTTTGTTTGTTCTGAGCAGAAACAGAGGCATAATTGCTAGAACAGAAAGAGCTCTTTTGGTTGTCTCTCAGGTTTTCTGTGTCTCGATATTGAGTCGACCTGTCACTCGAGGGTATCAACCGAAAGACCTGTCAATCATTCATCACACCACAGTGACCTCCCTGCACAGTTTTGCCAAAGGCACATACTTTAAAATC
>CM049865.1:52268192-52390692 GCA_027474115.1 Schizopygopsis malacanthus
CATTTGTTTTCATCTTGGATGGCCTTGGTGTGAATACAGTTTCAGCAAATGCTATTTTTTTAGGTGAACAATTCCTTTAAATCATGCAACTGGAACATTGACCTTGAGCTGGTGATATTATTCATTGTTGTTGGTGGTTCACATTGCTTCTGGGGGATTTTGCCAAATCAACATGTGCAATAATGCTTAATCATCACAGGGTGAATTTTCACTCTTGCTACAAGGGGGTCCATTGGGAAAATCCTGCATGAATAGGCTTTTAACTTCAGAATAATCATGAAACTAATCTCCGTGGAGTGAGTTCTTTGTGCTCCATGGGAATCTAATGCCACTGGATCAGTATGTGTCAGGAAATGTAGTGCAAGTTTATCTTAAGCATGTAGATGTTTGGGGTGCTTGTTTGTAGTTGAATCATTTTGCTATTCATTAGTATACTCTACTACAGCGTGCGCCAACCGACCTCTCTCTTATCGTATGAAAAATGTGTCTTTTGGATTTCATTGTGTGTATATTACTATTCATGCAGGCGTTTATTGGAAGCAGCAGTAACCGCGGGTTGATATATCTGCGACCACACACGCACAGCCTCTCATGTGGCGGCTCAGAGTGAAGTCCGTCATCTTGTGTTTGTTGAAGCTGTCCAGAGCGCCTGAACATGTGTGGTCTCCAACCACAGCAGCGAATCTCTTCAATCCCTCTTTCAGTTCTAATTCTGTCGTATTCTAATTTTATCCCACAATAGCTCGTCCCCTCGCACTGCCTCAGAAACTGCTGTGTTTGGATTCTTCTGACTAGTAATTCATAACTCTCTTGCGCTCTCTTTTTTCAGATTTTGGACGTCACCCGTTGGTAGGAGCTGATCTGTATGCAGTGAAATCTATCATGACTCTGATGTGATTGGCACACTGCAGGTAATTTCAGAAACAGTCATGCTGTACCTGTCTGACTCGACTGATGGTGTTATGCCAATTCATGTGTGAAACTCATTTGGAGTGAATATGATCTCCTGAAGAATGAATAAAAAATATATCACACAATTATATTATTTTTTTTAAATGTGTTGTATTACATTGAAGCTTCAACACTTTTTCAAAAATACTATAATTTTAGAATTATCCAGTATACTGGATAACTCTAAGAGTAAACTTAAATATTTATATATACATTATAAAACAGTTTGCATACATTTTTTAAATGTATTATTATTATTATGTACTCGTCATGGCTGCATCACCACCATTATCTAATAAAACAAAGGCCCATCATCAATTATTCATTTTTATATATATATGTGTGTGTGTGTGTGTGTGTGTGTGTGTGTGTGTGTTAACATTTATTACATAAATGTATTTTTATTATTATATATGAAAATAAATGTTGTGTGTGAAATGTATATTTTTTATATAAAAAAAAAATACATTTAATTGTATTTTATAAATACAAAATACATATAAAGAAAAAAAATACATAAATAATACTTTCAGACTTTATAATCTTTATCTTTAATTGCACATTGTCATATAATGCACTAAACTGAACCAGTGAGCTTATGAGTCACTTGTTCCTTAATCAGATTCTTCTGTGCAATTTATCTGTAATTGTCATATAGTTTTTAATCTTTAATTTTATGACATGGTGATATAAATAAATGCATAAATAGTTGGCATTCAAATAATAACACAGTGCAAAACAAATCTTAATGGGTCAGTTATATTTAGCTGCATGACCTCTGTGTTTTCTCTGTCTGCTGCAGATACTGAGCCATGGGTAACACAGAAAGTCATAGCGGCGGCCATGGTTACTATGGAGACGGCCAGCGCCACCTCTCCCGTAAGCACATGTCCCGCTCGCTCCGTCTGTCCAGCAAGCAGACGTACTGTTCCCGCCGAACGCCGTCTGGAAAACCAGAGCACCGCAACTCTGAGACCAGCACGCGCTCCAGCAGCACTCCCAGCATCCCGCAGTCCCTGGCCGACCACGGCCTGGAGCCCTTCAACGACTCGGACATGCTGCCCAACTTCAGCGGCCCCATTTGGGTGGACCGTGTGGCCATGAATCTCCGTCCCCTGTCCTTCCACAACCATCCGGCCCAATCGCCCGCCGCCACCACAAAACAGGCCGCGCAGGACGCCGCCGAGCCACCGGAGGACACGACACTCGTTCAACACACACGGGACAGTTCCCAAGAGGCGTCCAGCTTTAAAAAGAAGCGTTCTAAGTCTGCGGACATGTGGAGGGAGGACTCGCTGGAGGTGTCCTTATCTGACCTGAGCCAGGAGCACCTGACCAGCACGGAGGAGATCGGAGACACGCCGGACGACTGCGAAACCCATCTACAGTCGTCCGCTCAGGAGCTGCTGGACACAATTCTTCACAATTCTAATTCTTTAGACGAACTCTACGGAATGAAGAGCCCCGCCTGCAGGCCCACACACGGACGCCATGCCAAATGGCACAAGGGCGGCCGCACAAGCAGAGAAGGTGACGAGGGTAAGATGATCTCGCCCTGTGAGGACGACGGAGCCGCATACGCCGCATATACTCTGCCCTGCCGCCGGTCTCACTGTCTGTCAGAGGGACCGACCAATCATCAAGGAGTTATGCAAGGGAGGCGGGCACAAACCATACAGGTGAGTTTGGGTAGCCCCGCCCACAGTTAATCTTATTGGTCACTACTCCAATATTAAACACCAAATACATTCTGGTTAGCTGTAATCGTGTTATATTTCACAACATTTATAAATACCATTTTATATATATATATATATATTATTTTGTTTTTATTTAATCTAAAAAAATATTAAATATAAATGCCATTATATTTTTATAATTATAACTTTATAAAATTGTATAAACTGTGTTTTATATATTTTTTATTATACAATTTTTTTTTTATATAAATATAATTATTTGCATTTGTATATTGTATATGTAAAACTATATGAATAATGTGTGATGAATAAAGTAGCACCAAACACAGTTAATACAGAAGTGTAGACAGACTGTCCAGGTGTGTAGATCCAAAACAAGAAAAACAAGAAAAAAGATCTGCTCACAAAAATGGCAAAAGTTCAAAGATTGTGCAAGTTCATCAGTGCCATAAATACCATTATATTTTATAGTTTTTTTTTTTTTTTTTTACATTTTATCTATAACAATATAAATTATAAATACATGTATGTTTTCATAATTATTTGCTTTTCTATATTCTATCTATACAAATAAAAATAATTCATATTATAAAATTATTTTTGTAAAAGTATTCAGGTGTTAGTAAAGTGTAGTGTTGCTAAGTACTTTTTGAAATGGAAGGGTCCTTGTAATTGAACTACTTTAAAATAAAACTAGTGTCAAATATTCTGTTCATACCGTCAGCGGTCTTTTCTGTTTGATAAACATGAGCTTGACTATCTGCACACTCTTCAGATCAGCCGCTCTCATTGAAAGTCAATGGCTTGGTTTGAATGAGCGCAGTCATTGAGTGTCAGTGTAAACGCCTGTAGGTGTGCCGTGAGAATGTGAGTGTAATGTTGTGTTAGTAAAGGTCTTGCTGTGAATATCCCCCAGAATCCTCTGAATCTCCTCATGTAAAGAGACTGTACATATGAATGACTCGTTTGTGTGCGAGTTCACACAGACTCCACTGTTGTTTCCCAGCGGACAGTATTATGATGTCACAAGACACTCATCCCAGTCAGCTGTTGTAAACCAAAAAAATATAATGATATTTTATATTTTTAGAAATAACATATTTAACAAAATACCAAATAGTTATGAAATATAATGGTATTTGCATTTGACATTTTTTATAGATAAAACTATGAAACTTTATAAAAGAATATAATGATATTTATTTTTTTATTTGTAAAATATATGTAAAAATTAAATAAAATAATTCTATTATAAAGTATAAAAATAGAATGTCATTTATATTGTATTTTTTAGCAGATAAAATAAACAAGAAATGTACACAATCAGTATTTATATGGTATTTATATTATATATTTGTATAGTATTGGTATGGTATTAATATTATATATTTATATATAGATAACATTAAAATTCCCAATAATTTATTTAAAAATGTGATGGTATTTCTATTTTGTACATATACAATATTTTAAAGTTATAAATATATAATGGTATTTCTATAGATGAAATATATTTTTTATTATTATTTATACTACCATGGTTAGATGGACATGCACCAAGGTGCTAGAATTTGAATGAAGTAATTTGTAAATGCAATGCTTTATCAAAGTATCATGGTACTAATATGACATACTATAGTACCAGCGCAGTAGCTGTCGATCTCTGTGTGTGTGCACTGTGGGTAGTGGGCTGTCACACTGTCCATACGGTGGTGGCTGTATTTCCCTGCTCTCTCTCGGATGATCCAGATCCTGGAGTCAGACTTCTGTGAGAACAGCGCGCTTCTTTTGTCATGCTAATGAGCTCTAACTGACAGGAACGTGATTGAGAGAGAGAGAACGAGGAGCAAAGGTGGAGAGAGTTGAGCTCTAGATAGGCTGGTTTATTTTTGACTGTATTTCTTGCATAAATATGTTTGTGCAAGAGAGAAATCAGAGTGTTTCAGTTGTACGTAGGTAGGCTATTATCTAAAGCTAGAAGGAAAAAGATCAAATCACCGTGTGACACTGCCTCCCTGTGAGGCTGTACCGGTGAAGATGAATGGCATGCTGGGCCGCACAGTCCAGTCATGTGACTCCCGCTAGATGCTGGGTTTGGTGGGTAATATCCCATCATTCCCCAGCAGCAGTACAGAGTGGTATTCTACAGTCAACTTTACTGCGCTATAACTCGACACGCAGAGTTCAGACAGCGCTGTGGTCTCTCAGTGTCATCTTCTGTCAAATGTTCACTTCACAACCTGCAGCATGTGCTCTGCTTCTGAAGACACGACGTGCTCCGGAGGAATGAAGATGTGTTGGAGAAGAGCCACGAGTGGAAAATGAGAGACTGTTTGGTTACTGAGAAAGAACATCCAGGAACTATGATTAGTTTAGATGCTTAGATTTAGTTAAAGCAAGCCAAGTTAAAACCAAAAACCAATGTCCTAGATCAGTTAAATAGACAGTATTTAAAAAAATCATTTGCATACATTTAGATACATGTTATGTCTTTTCATACAATCTGGTTGCATGTTTTTTTCGGGGGGGGCCAAATTGGGCCCTATATTTTATATTTAAATGCAATTCACTTATTGCTCTCATTTAATATATATATATATATATTAGTGCTGTCAAATGATTAATCGTGATTTATCGCATCCAAAATAAAAAAAAGATTTCACATAATATACATTTGTGTATTGTGTATATTTATTATATATATATAAATACACTCATACAGCATATATTTAAAAAATATTTATGTGTATATATTTATATTCATATAAATTATATTATATATAAATATATTTCATATATCAAATTTTAAATTTTGTCTTAAATATATACATATATGTGTGTATATATATATATATATATATATATATATATGTAGACGTGAAAACACAAGGCCTACATTTTAAACTTTAAATATCTTTTATTTATTAATTTAAATAATTAAATATTTTTTTTACATATTTTTTTTCCCCCAAAAAATCTATATAGTCAATATTTAAAAAGTGTATTTTTATGCTCAGCTGCTCATTTGGTCAGTTCTAAACTGTTTCTTTGGCTATACATTTCTCTAATTTACTCATACCTATAGAATGATGTACATTAAATGATTATGCCATCATCACCCGTGATCATGGTAAATGTTTATTTTGTATGTATGTATTTCATGTTCAGGATGTCACGGCGGGAGACGGCAGTGATTATGAGGACAGCGGTATCGATGGGCTGACGGGGGACAGCGAGGCGTCTCAGCATCACGCTCGACGCTATAAGACCATGTCTGTGTCTTTCTCTGCTTACTCCACGTCAGCAGGGGGCGCCTTCACCGGGAGCGACAGCGGGAGCAGCAGCGGGGCTGGAGCGGGACCCTCAGACAGCACACAGGTGGGTAGAGCTGCTGTTTCTTCAGTTCCTAGTTTATAATATGTTCCATTCAGACATCAGTAGACATCAGTAATATCAGATAGATGCAGCGTCAGTGCAGGAACATTATGACCAAGTGAACATCACGCCACAGCATCAGTGAGGAACGTTCTGGCAAATGAGCAATGCTCATTCAAATAAAATATATGCAAACTAAAAATATAAATATTTATAAATGGAATAAATAATAAAGTATCATATTATGTCAGAATATTAATGTGTACCTGAAAAATAAATAAACAAAAACGAAAAAGGGAAAAGCAAAAGAGTTGATGGCTTTTAAGAAATGTCATGATGTTATAAAAACAACAACCCAACCTGCAGTGTTAATGTGAATTACAAGTTTTTAATAATTGTTTTTCTTTTGATAAAATGTTGCGTAATTTTTTGTGTTACTTGATGGGGTAAATAAATAAAATAATATAAAAATATATATATATATTGTATCTAAAAATGTATTAATATGATTTAATTTAATGTTTTATTTTACTGTGCCAAATTCTAGTACATGTTAATGAAATATTGTGACATGATGGTCATTATAGCCAACATTACGTCAAATAATTAATGCTCATTAAAATTAAATATATGCAAATAAAAAATATATTACTGTTTTATTGATTGATTGATAAATACTTTTCCCATATTTATTTAATTCTTTATTTTACCATATCCCCCCCCATGCAGAAAATGTAAAAACAAACTCTGAAACACCTTACACTTGTTTGTTAGTTTATTTTACCATATTTAGTTTTCCATATATTTGTTCATAAAATGCAAGAGGCACCAAACACTGTACTATTTTAATATATTTTTTCCTAAATGATGAATGGTAAATTATGTAGAAAAAGAGACCAGAGAGCAAACTATGATCAGATGCACTTTATTTCCCCGAGAGAAGAGGTGGACAGGAGTGTTGCATGTTTGATGTAGTTTTACCAGTCGTGCTGCACCCGTGTGTGTCTGGTCAGGGGGTCTATGAGAACTTCCGTCAGGAGCTGGAGCAGAACGTGAGTCCGGCAGAGGTTCCCGAGGAGAGAAGCTCAGCGTTCAGCGATGAGCAGAGCAGTGTGACCCTGAGCTCCGCGTACCACACCGACCCTCTGCTGAACGTGGCCGCAGTTCAGGGAACCGTACGCAAAGCTGGACGCCTCGCCGTCAAAAACTTCCTGGTGCATAAAAAAAACAAGAAGGTGGAGCTCGCCCCTCGCCGCAAGTGGAAGAGCTACTGGGTGTCCCTCAAAGGTGTGTGTGTGGTGTTTCTGAAAGAGGTGAGAGCGGTAAACCGGTGTTACAGCTTCCTGTGAACACGTTTGAAAGAAAGAGGGAGATGTTGTTGTGTTGTGTTGTGGGTGGTTATGGGTAGTGTCAGAAAAGAATTGAACGCCCAACATTGAACGCACAACATTCACTGTTTCCTCTCACAACACAAGTTTTTAAATAATTCTATTCTGGCGAAAAGCCATATTTACCCATATTTTTTTTACCGTCTCCAAAAAATGAGTGCAGAAGTGCTTAAGAAAATAATTCAAAATATGTTTTTGAAAACTCACCAATACTAAATTTCATTTCACCAAAAAATATACAGAAAAAAAACAGTAAAAATGGTAATATTGCAAAATATTATTATGATTTAAAATAACTTTTTTCTATGTGAATAAATTATAAAATATAATTTATTCCAGTGATGCAAAGCTGTATCTCAGCATCATTACTCCAGTCTTCAGTGTCACATGATCTTCAGAAATCATTAATATTCTGATTTACTGCTCCACAAACATTTCTGATCATTATTAATGTTGAAAACAGTTGTGCTGCTTTTTATTTTTGTGGAAACCATCTTATAGGATACATAATGCATAGAAAGTTTATATGAGCAGCATTTGTTTGAGATATAAATCTTTTGTAACATTATAGAACTTTACTCTCAACTTAATGTGTCCTTATTGAATAAAAGTATTAATTTCTTTCAAAAAAGACTCTTACCTGCCTCAAACGATAGTATATAGTAAGCTCCTCGTATCTGGATACACACAGTGTAAGAGTATTGACATGTTAGAAAGCTCTGCATCTTTGCCAACAGTGTGAAACAGAACAAAATCAAAGCTGAAAAAACATTATATTGACTTCTCTGTAAGAAAGCAGTGCTGCATTTCTCATTTTGGCCACTGGAGAGCAGAGCTCAATCAATAAAGCTGTAAAACTCCACACTATTGGATATCCTGCTCCGTTCCCCTGGAAACAGCGGCTGAGACGATCTGTAGTGTTAATTGAACTCATGTGAACAACTTTGAATGTCTGATGCCTGAGTCATAACTTGTCCTCCCAGGATGCACTCTGTTTTTCTACGAGACGGACGGACGGTCGGGCATTGATCACAACAGCGTCCCTAAACATGCCGTGTGGGCCGAGAACAGCATCGTCCAGGCCGTCCCAGAACACCCCAAAAAAGATTTCGTCTTCTGCCTGAGTAACTCGCTCGGAGACTCCTTCCTTTTTCAGGTGACTGAGCATCATGCATACTCTTCTCATATACTAATACTGAACAGATAATGTGTATGTGAGTTTCATATCTGAACATTTGACTCATGTCCAGAATAATAGCATATACACTGTTTCCAGCCTTCTATGTTTTCCTAATCTAGTTTTCTAATAAACCTGGCATTGTAAATTATGATAAATATTGGCTCTTTGACAAATTACCCTTGTTCCTCATTTGAAAAAATGCATAAATGTAATTTACAGTATGTGTTACATCACAATAAACATTAGTGGGCTACTTTATTGTCAAGGCTCCACAGATCATGTGGTACATTTATTTATGAATCATATTTTTTTTTACTTTGCTACCTTCAAGCGGACAGAAAGTCAAAACTCACTGCTGTGGTTACTTATAACTTTATTTTAGGGTGATCATATGTCCTCTTTTTCCTGGACATGTCCTGGCATCCATTTCTAAGTTGCCTAAAATGTCCTGGTTTGGGCTTTGTTTTCCGATTGACTGTTCCTCTACAGTCCTCATACAACTATTGGCCGATACTGTACAATGCCTGCATGCTATTGGTCAAATTAGTTTTCAGTCATTACCATCAGCAAGTATGAAAACAATAGGAAACAAAGCCAAAAACAAGACATTTTAGGCAATTTAGAAATCCCAGCCAGGACATGTCCGGTAAAAAGACGACATATGGTCTCCCTAGTTATCTGTCAATCTGAGAATGGAAAGTCAAAGCATTGTGGGATGCCATGTTATACCAGTGAAATACCACCTGGAATATTTGTTCATCGTGCATAGTATACATACTATATACTGTCAGAAAGGGTAGAGTCATTTTTTAATATGCTATTTAGCCTTTGACCCTTGACCTCTTTTTGTAGACCTGCAGCCAAACCGAGCTTGAGAACTGGATCACGGCCATTCACTCGGCCTGCGCCGCGGCCGTCGCTCGACTACACCACCGCGAAGACACGGTGCGTCTGCTGCGGGCTGAGATCCGAAAGCTGGAGCAGAAGATCGACATGGATGAGAAGATGAAGAAGATGGGAGACATGCAGCTCTCTGCTGTCACCGACGCCAAGAAGAGGAAGACCATTCTGGAGCAGGCTAGTGATTGGTTGTTTACCATGTTTGGGCCTGAATTACCCACAATTCAACATGTTTAGCGTCAAAACATCCACTGAAAGTGTAACCAAGCAGCAAAATCACAAAATCATGTTGAGGGGATTTATTTTATATAATAAAATATAAATATATATATATTAGAATATAAAATATAAATAAAATACAATATAATAAAAATAAACAAATCTGTTTAAAATTACAATAAAAGCAGATTTTTAATAAAATGTCAACAAAAATATTTTTTTATGTTTTTGAAAGTAATCTCTCTCTTCTGCTCACCAAGTCTGCATTTATTTGATCAAAAATACAGTAAAATCAGCAAAATTGTGAGATATTATTACATCTTAAAACAACAGTTTTTTATGTAATTATATTTTAAAATGTAATTTATTCCTGAGATCAAATCTGAATTTTCAGCATCATTACTCCAGTCTTCAGTGTCACATGATCTTCAGAAATCATTCTAATATACTGATTTACTGCTCAAGAAATATTTCTGATTATTATCAATGATGAAAATGCTTGTGCTTCTTCATAGTTTTGTGAAACAGTGTTTTTTTTCAGAATTCTTTGGCAAATATGAAGTTTTATATATTTACTCATATAAATGTATTCATTGATTTATTCTTATATAATAATAGCATTTATTTTGAAATATAAATGTATATCAAACGTTATACATGTATTTACAGTCACTTTGGATCAACTGAATACATCTTTGCTGAAAAAAATAAGTAATTTCTTTCAAATGACCCCAAACTTTTAAACAGTGTAGGGTAGACAAAAAAAATGAGTGCACCTTTAATATACAATAATATGTTTGTATTATACAATATACAAACTATACAATGTGTTATAATTTGGACAAATGCACATCTTCCCAGCACAACATGATGAAGAGACACAAGTGAGGGACTAAATGTTGGTTGCATCTGGTTAGGGGAAAATGTGTTAGTTTTGCAAAGCTGTTAGTCAGTGTCATAATTATTGTATCAATATCATAAAGCGTTACGGCACTAACATCCTCCGTCTCCACTGTATTACTGCAGATTTTCAGCACGGTAATTCTGATGCTGTCATAATGTTGACAGGACGTTGATTCACTCCACACACTTGCTGCTGTAGTTCACGTTCCACTCAATGGATGTTTACGCAGAAGCGGAGCTCCGAATGGCCTGTGGCCCATCAGGAGGAGGGTTGTTTGTGTGGGTTTTTAATTTTGGCAGCGTCGGATTACGCATTGTGCCCTGGTGAATGGCAGCAGGGTCGAGTTCCTAGGGAGTCCCAGACCTCGCTGCCAGTGGAATGTGTGGCGTTGTTGTTTGCTACTTTGTGTGTTGTCTGGACCGATGCCCCCTCCGCTGCGTCTTCCAAAAAAACATCCATCCCAGAGTGGCTGGGAGGAGACGCCGTGGTGTATAAACCCACTCCACTGCCCTCCACACACCATTTTATTCGACCAAACCAGACCAAACACAAGGCACGGAAGCTTCTAGATATCTAGAGATGGTCTTTTAAGGATAAATGTAATGTTTTGACCTTGTTTTTGAGATAATTAAATGATCATTTTGACAACGCTCACATGCCGCTGGCCAGCAGTAAACCGTGTTCTAACCAATAACTTTTTCTCTTTCTTTTCCTCAGATTTTCCTGTGGGAGCAGAATTTAGAGCAGTTCCACATGGATCTGTTCCGCTTCCGCTGTTACCTGTCCAGCCTGCAGGGCGGCGAGCTTCCCAACCCCAAACGCCTGCTGGCTTTCGCCTCCCGTCCCACCAAACTGGCCATGGGCCGACTGGGCATTTTTTCAGTCTCTTCCTTCCATGCACTGGTAATTATCTCTCAGTTTTCCATCATTTATTCCATCATTTTGTTCCTATTTTTTCCTAATACTTTTATTTATTGTCTTTTGTATGCATGTGTGTGTGTATGTATGTGTATATATATATATTAGGGCTGTCAATCGATTAAAATATTGAATCACGATTAATCACATGATTTTCATGAGTTAACTCGCGATTAATCGCGATTAATCTTACATTTGTATTTGTTCTATTTGTACCTTAAATTAATACTTTTCAAGTTTTAATACTCTAATCAACATGGGCATGGACAAATATGAATGCTTATGCAAATATATGTTTATTATTATTGAAACCATAGTCAACAGAGCATGAATAATTGACATGTTTCAAAGGTCATAGATGTTTTTATGTCTATTAGACACATGAACAAAGAAATGCTAGTTTTCACTTCTCTGTCTTTGCACTGAGCAATTTACTGACACAAACCTGATTACTCTGCCACTTCTTCTGAACACAAAATGTACATGTATTAATAATGCATTTGTTTGCCTCTCTGTGCCACTCTGTATTTTGATCAGCTAAATTCTCAATAAAACATCATTTATATATATTTACTGTTTCTGTTGTCAGACAACGGGATGAATTATGAAATAGTGATGAAACGCGACCCATTAAGACTACATAACCAGATTCCTATTGTGAATTGCACAAAACTCCTTATAATAGCCGTTGTCTGATTTCAAATACACATTGGGACAGGATGACCTCGCGCTGTCATTTAAATGTTTAGTTTTGAAATGTTGTTGTATACCGGCGATTTGAAACTAAATAAGGTTTGGCCACTTTTTTGAAAGGAAAAAAGTCGCTAAAGGGGTCTACAATATCGCTAAGTTGGCAACACTGCATCTCCATTTCTCCAACTACGGGTTGGCCATGGGTCAAACTGAAAATATGCGCTGCGTTATTGTGCGTTAATAAAATAGTGCTGTTTAAAGGAATTCCATTAACGCGTTATTATTAATTTGACAGCACTGATATATATATTTATATATATGTATATGTGTGTATATATATATATATATATATGTGCACTAATATATATATATATACATACATTAGATTTCATATATGTGTGTGTGTGTTTGTATATGTTATATGTATATTTCTTATAAATATGAAATGTATTAATATTCAAATATATATTAAAACCTATAATTATTTTATAAAAATAAACTTTAAATATCATTTTTTATATTAAAATATTATGTTATATTGTGTGTTTGTTTGTATATATATATACACACAAACAGTATATTTATAAAAGATGAATAAATATATATACAATTTTATAATATTAATAAATTACTTTGAAATTTAACATTGAAATGTATTAAAGTTGAAATTGTATTGATGATGCAAGTGAAAATGATTTGCATGATTTGAGTAAAAGAAACAGAAGTTATGTTACCATCGTTGTCAGAATTTAGTGAAATATAATAATATAACAGTTTTAGAGATTTCAATCTTTCTCCTTTCAAATAGACAGAAAACAGCTCTCTGGTGGCTTAAATGGAACTTATTTTGACTGATACGTTTTTAAACGTTTGGTGTCTAGTGCATGTATTAACCTGCTTCCTTCCCACCCGTCAGTGTTGGTGTACGTGGGTAATAGATTTTGGCATAAAAAGAAACAGTAGTTGATGGGTTGGTCGGTGTGTTTTCTCTTGGATGTGGGCCACGGCTCCGGCTGATCAATACCATCCATCCTCAGATTGGCCTCCAGCTCTGGCGTTCTATGCAGGAGCTAGAGGACACTGGGATAAAGCGAGGTTTTATTTTTGTCTATGCAGCTTGGATGATTTTTTGGGGTGGAGGGGGTGGGGATGTTCTTTAGCATTCAGAGAGAGAGGATAAGTGTTGAGTCCAAATGAAGGGCTGTTGGCCCGTGTGCTGTTCTTGATGAATAATAGCTTGGTTCAGAGCAGTGGAGAGGGTTTTTGATGCAGCCGGAGTGCTTTTCTCCATCAGGAGACCCAGAAATGCCACAGCGCGTTCAACACTGCGAGCGTGTATAATTTTTGAATGACACTGAAAAGAACTTGCCAAACACTTCACTAACCTTTCAAATTCATCCGGACCCGAGTGACCACAGGAAGCAAGTTGTTTTTGCTGCTTATTTATGAATGATTATGTGTGTTTATTTATTTCTAAAGGTGATGTCCCACCAGCGGACTATATTTTGGTAGGGAAAGTGTGTTTTTGCTGAAAAAGAATGAAAGTGGTGATGGATGAAATCCGTCATCTGATATTTCTTTTGAGAATATAAGAGCAAGAACAATTGTAGACTGACTGAATGCAGTTTATGAAGAAACTTTGGTGTGATGGGTATTTGTCTTTTCAGGGCTGTTTGTATTCAGCAAACGCACTTACTTCTTCTTTCTTATTTTGTTAGTGATTTAAATGCAGGAGAACTCCAGAAAACACATTGATTACACAGTCACCATTAATAACAATCAGCGTTTGTGAGCTTGTGTTTGCTGAGGGAAAAAATCTCAAGCAGATCTGATCAGGACAATGGCTTACCTACAAAAAATCAGGCAAAGCATGTATTTTGGAACATTTAGACCAGCTAATGGCCAATTTCGACCAGCTCATGACCAGTTTGAACTAGATAACGACTAGTTCAGATCAGCTAATGAGAAGTTTAGACCAGTTAAGTCAACATACCAGTTTAGTCAACATAATTAACTATTTAAAATGGCCAATGACCTGTTGTGACCAGCTAATGATGATTTTAAACCAGCTAATATCCCATTTAGAACAGCTAATGACCAAGTTAGCCCAGCTCATGGCCTATTTAAACCACTTCATAACCTGCTTAGACCAGCTAATGACCAGCTTAAACCAGTTGATGACCAATTTAGACTAGCTAATGAACCATTTAGACCAGCTTACGGCCAGTTTAGACTATCTAATTACAAGTTAGACCAGCTCTTGACCAGTTTAGACTACCTAATGATCAGTTTAGACCAGCTCTTGACCAGTTTAGACCAGCTAATGACCAGCTAATGACCATCTTAAACCTGTTAATGACCAGTTTAGACTAGCTAATGAACAATTTAGACAAGCTCACAGCCAGTTTAGACCAGCTAATGACCAGTTTAGACCAGCTCTTGACCAGTTTAGACCAGATCTTGACCAGTTTAGTCAAGCTAATGACCTATTTAAATCAGCTCATGACCAGTTGTGACCAGCCAATGATGAGTTTATACCAGCTAATATCCCATTTAGACCAGCTCATGGCCAGTTTAAACCAACTATAGACCTGTTTAGACCAGCTTTTGACCAGTTTAGACTTACTAAAGGCCTGTTTAGACCAGCTCTTGACCAGTTTAAACAAGCTAATGACCAATTTAGAACTGTTTGCGCTAATGACCAGTTTGTTTAATGTTAGCTGATCCATTTAGACCAACTGTTTAGACCAGCATTTAGACCAACTAATGATCCATTTAGACCAACTAATGACCCATTTAGACCAACTAATGACCCATTTAGGCCAACTAATGGCCCATTTCGACCAACTAATTACCCATTTAGGCCAACTAATGACCCATTTAGGCCAACTAATGACCCATTTATATCCAGATTCTTGAAGAACTTGCGCAAGCTGACGGCTGAACATCAGTGCGAGCGAATCAATGTTTCAATGTTTCGCAGCTGTGTTCATACCTCAGACTCCTGCTAGGAGCCGTCTAGTCAGTTTGATCGCTGGGACACACAGTATGAATGTTGTCCCAGTACCTCATGCAGCTGTTTTGTGTCTGTAGGTGGCAGCTCGCACTGAGAGCGGCGTGAGGCGTCGGACACAGGCGATGTCGCGCTCCACCAGCAAACGCAAGAGTCGCTTCTCCTCACTATGGGGTCTGGACACCCACTCCAAGAGAAAGAGTAAAGGTCATCCCAGCATTAACCAGGTAAACTACACACACACCTAATTCACACTTAGTGTTTCACCCAGAACACATAAACATGCATATGAAAAGATAGACCGGCTCTGCTTATAAAATAATATGCACATTGATTTGCATGCTGATTCAGCACTTTTTTCAACAAGCAGAGGAAATGCATACTACATAAAACACAGATGGTTTGTGTGTTTTGGTGGGTGACTGCTGAATGTTAGATGTTATTTCCAAACAGGTTTTTGCAGAAGGGGATGATCGAGTTAAAAGTCCTCTTGAAGGCATGTTTGAGGGTTCTTCTAGTGAGACGACGGTAAGAAACATGCATCTCTCAATACTTCACCATCTATAAAAGTGTCAAAAACACACAAAATACTATACGAGACCACTGCACCAAATCAAAGCTGCCGTGTTCAGAGAGATGCACTCTGGGATGAATCTCTGGAGTGGGTTGGCTGTGATGTGGGTGTATATTTATCACTGGCGTTGGCGGAGGTGTGGGCATTCGTGGTGTAGGAACGGTAGAGAAGGTTGTGCTATAATCCACTGACCTGGGGCGCAGATAAAAGTGTCGATGTTCTGATTCACTCACTCAATCATAAGCAGAGAAAGAAAGATGGTGGAATGGTAGTTGAGATTACAGTGAATTATTATATCCATGTTTAATGGCTGTGTTCAGATGTTTAGAAGTTTTGGGTCAGTAAGTTTGATGTTTCTGAGAAGACTCTTCTGCTCACGAAGTACAGTAATATTGTGAAATATTATTACAGTTTTCTATTTGAATATATTCAAATATAATTTATTCCTGTGATCAAACCATTACTCCAGTCTTCAGTGTCACATGATTCTTCAGAAATCTAATATTTTTAATAAATCTAGCATATACATTATAATATGCTGATCTGCTGCTCAACAAACATTTCTGATTATTATTATCATCAGTGTTGAAAAAAATTGTGCTGCTTCATATTTTTGTTTAAACCATGATGCATTTTTTTAGGATTCTTTGAAAAGGTTCAAAAGATCAGCATTTATTTGAAATATCATTTTTAACATTCTAAACATCTTTACTGCCACTTTTGATCAGTTGAATGCATTTTTGATTTATAAAAGTATTAATTTATAATAAAAAAAATAATACATACAAATCTTACTGACCCAATCTTACTAATCCAGTTTTTGTAAAAGTGTAACTTTTAGCAGTCCATTAAAATGTTTAAAAATCATATTCTTATATTACAATGATCATAGTGGAATTTGAATATCAAGTGAGAAACGGTCCACAGAACAATATGCTGTAGTTGTATACTGTATATTTTGTTACATGTGTGAAAATGTGTTAATGCATACAGAAAATGTGCATACTATGCACAAAATAAGAAGTAATGTAGTATGCTAGTATTATATTTTGAATTATATCTCATTTTATACCTCGGATGAGTTCTTAGAAATGATGAGATGAGGATGATCATCATTTCACATGATTAATAGCATCTCTAAAGGCCTCGTTCACAGTGCGGCTTCACCGTGCTTTCATTTATCACTCTACAGAAAGACACCAAGACCCCAGTGAAAGGTCTGCCCAGACCCAGCACAGATCATGACATCTGGTCCAGAGACCACCTCACTCCATCATGGGTGCTGCTGCCAAACGACCAGCCTGTGTTAGCCATCATCCAACCCGGAGAGTCAGCCCTCGACATGCTGGAAACGATCTGCAAGGTAACGCCAACAAACCCAAGATCTTTCTAGTGCACGAAACATTCATCGTGCTCTTCTGATGCCAGGTTTTCACATTCACAGAGTCGCTTCAGTCTTTGTGGGATTGAATGTCAGTTTGAAGGTCACTGTGTAGTTAACTCAGATGCTGTGTCCCTGAAAGCGTTCCTCAGAGGGTTTTTAAAGTCTCAAGCGTGTTCACCCTATATAAAGAAATGTATTCGCTTTCCTCTTGCTGCACGCCGAATGAAAATGTGCTGCATCCTCTCTGATATGAGCGTTTGGGCCTTTTAGCGTGTGATTCCTGTCCATCTGGCCCACTGAGATGAAGAAACAGCCCAGTAACAAAACTTGGCGTCGCTCTTCATCCACTAAATGTGTGTCTGCTTTCATCTCTCCTGGTCTCTCTCCAGGCTCACCAACTGGACCTCACTAAACACTACGTGCGGCTTAAGTTCCTCATTGAGAACCAAGTGCAGTTTTATATCCCCAATCCGGAGGAGGATATTTACGATCTGGTAGGTTTGGAGTTAAACTCGCTCTCCCACCCGCTGCTTAGATGCTCTCTCATTACTTTCATCCTGCTGGGACATCACACTTCATCCAAACACCCTTTCTCTTCCTCTCTCCTTCACGCTTTAATAACAAAATCTTTATTCTTTCTGTGGAGCACAAAAGGACCCGTTTCCCTCCATCTCTCCTAAAAAATGACCATTTTAAGCTATGGAATTGCTTCACTTCTCTACATCCATCATCCTTAAACTTCTGCTCAGTGTCTTCATTTATTATGTTTTGAGTGTCCAGGTCAGACACAATCGATCAAGCGGAAACCTCAAGTTCTCCTCTGAAATGTGATCTGTATTCTGTCACTTTCGCCCTTTCATGCCGTCCCATGTGTGTGTTGTTTATGCTGTTTGAATGTGGAATATCAAAGTCGTGTTCAGTCGTGGAATATTAATGAATAATGTCCTGTGCTCTTCTTCTCAGCTGTATAAGGAAATCGAGCTGTGCTGTAAGATCAGGAAGGTCATTCAGTTTGATCGGGATGAGTCCTGCATGATCGGCTACGGTGAGAGACAAAAATGTGTTATGTTCATCAGATCAAGTCTGGTTTACATCCACCTATTTATACTGGGAATTGAATAACGGTACCTGGAAAAGTAATGGAAATGACAAGTGTTCCCAGTAGCTTTAAAAAAAAATTCAGTAATAAGTTTACATAAATGTGAGTATGTTTTATGGTCATCTCTTGGGGGGGGGGGGGCATGATGAGATCACATGACCAGCTGAATCCTACTAGATTTATCTCAGTAACATGTTTTTGGACTCAGAATATGAGTTGACAGAATATATTAAATGTAATAATTTAAAACATTATCCGTGATTCTAAATCCACATCAGAAAATGTCAATATAATTCGTAGAAATGTTATTCTAGTATTATTTATAAACTATTATTTAGTTTACGTTTTAGTAATTTTGTAAAAAATTATGTGCTTTTGTAATTTTTATATTTTAGATTTCTATTTATATATTTTATTTCAGTTTTAGTGATTTTGGTACTTCAACTCAAATCAGTCAGTTGTAAAAGGCAACTGACTAAACAAGTTTTTTTATTTTTCATTTAATATTTTTATTTCAGTTTTATTTAAATTACTAAAAACTATTTTTTGTTAATAATAACAGAAATCGTAGAAGATTATATTTGTTGCTTTTATTAATTATTATTTTTTTTCATTATTATTATTTTCATTTTTTATTCAGTTTTATTTATTACTGCATGTGGGAAAGATATTATGCTAATTTGTCTATATATGGTGGTAGTAGTTAAAGGGACAGTGCTGCAAAAAATAATAATTCTACAATCATTTATTTTATAGTCCATGGACGAACAAAGAATTCAAATGGGTTTATAATGACATGATTGAGAGTAAATGATGGCAAAATTAGTATTTTTGGGTGAACTATCCTTTTAAAAAGCTGACCCTATGAGGTTTGTTTCATGATTATACTTGATTATGACGTCTATCACTTCATCTCTCTGTCTCTCGCAGGTTTCTCCATTTCAGTGATGGAGGAGGACAGCGTTCAGCAGCTCTATATCACTGACGTGAGAGCTGGAGGATTAGCGTTCGCTAAAGGTTCATTAGCTCGTTTCACCTCCTAATTACATTCTCTTTCTCTTTCACCCCTGTCTCTGGTTTGTTCTTTTCTCTCTCTCTCTCTCTCTGTCTGTTGAGCATCTGCTAAGGAATCAAGCTGTATAAGTAATTGCTGTGATATCTGCGCTGTGCTCCTGGTGTTATGTAACATGTTGTCAGCTCTATGGGGTTTCTGAGAGCCAAAGATTGCAGATTTATTCTCAACCCCTCTAAACTCTGAATAATGACAAATGATAGAAGGAATCAGAGAGGCGATTAAAGTTGGATTCACTGATGCGCAGTACTGCATGAGGAACGTGATGCATTAAACGGAACGTATCACGACAGGATTTTCCTTGCTCGTTTTTGAAGATTTTTTAAAGCATTTACAGGCATTTTGCACACAGAACCCTTAAAGGTACAGTAGCAGAAATGGCCATTCAATTCTACAGGTGTATTCACACCAGGAAAGTCCGATAGTTCACTTGCTTTGGTCTGGACCAAATAGAATGTTTTTTTTGTTTTGTTGAATTTTTTTTTTTTTGTTTGGTGCAGTTCGCTTAAACACTGCCCTTTTTGCAAGTGAACCAGAAATTGAAAACAAAACCACACGTGTGCCAAGGTCATCCATTCATTGAACAGAAATTCTCAAGCAGGGAAAACAGGAAGTGCAAAAACAGGCTAATCATGAAGATCTTTCGTAGTGCAATTTTTATTATTTTATTGATTTTCTGTTATGAGATACTAACGCAATATGAAGAAAGGTTATGAGCATCAAATGAGACAATGTCATACGATGTAATTACGACTTGCCAAAAATAAAATCTATAGATATAAACTACTTAAATGATATCAAAATGTTAGTTTAAACATTTAGCCTAGATAAATGTGCGCTAGGCTCATATCCAATCATCCAACCATAACACAATCATTATGCGGAGAGTGGAAGCTGACGCGTGCTTCAGGACATCAGTGGAAACAAATTAAATACTCCATAATTGTTACTCATAAAAGTAAAAATAATACATCGTTCGGAACTGTAAAGGGTCTATTTTTATTTGTGTGCACTCACAATATCAAGAAAACATAGTGCTTTTCTAAAATAAAGAAAACTAATATAATGCCCTTGCACAGTCTTGAACAGGAGCGCTTCACAAAAATGAACCGAAACCCAGTTAATATTTTCCCTACAGACATGATGAATATATCTATAGAAAGCTTTGAATTACTATAAAACTAAATAATTAATATCCGAAACAAAAACTCTTTCATTATAATCTCTAAAGATGCATTTCTTTCTAAAGGTGCGTCCAATAAGGAGATGGTGAAGTTTTTAACTTCATTTTTGTGACACTGACTCAGAAAACACTAGTTTATTAATAAATAATTCAAATATCTCCTTACTATTTTCCCCAGACACATTCGTTGTAACTTTTGCTGGGGCTTTGCGGCAAGCTTTAGCCTATTTAGTGCACTCATGTTACATTGCTGTGGGCGCTATGGTCACGAAAACTCATAATTTGTTTTTAAGCATTGCGGTTTAAAAGCGAGTGATTAAAGCGATTGAAATGCAAACAACAGCACTATTTGCATGAGCTATGTGTTTCTGAGCATGCTTTCTGCAATTGGGTCGGATCGAGGCCGGTTCATATTCACACCTTAAACTTACTGTACTAGAGTTCATTTGGAACCGAAGCCGAGACCACTTCTTCAGCTGGGTCTCGGTTCGGTTGTTTGGTGCGCACCAGTGCTATTTCTGTATTCACACCTGAGCAAAAGATCCGCACCAAAGGGGGAAACGAACCAGAGATCGTTTTAATCGAACCAAACAAGACAGGTGTGAATACACCCTAACATTGGAGATTAAAACACTCTATATAAACAACAACACGTTGCACTGAACTGTTACAGTAGTGAATTAATTTTAAGTATATTATATTCAGAATTTCTTACTTACTTCACTAGATATTAGCTAATATTATAAGTGGATTTCAGGGCAAAATATAGAGTATGGCCCCTTTAAATGACCATCAAAGCAAGCTTATCTTGATATCCAGACACTGTCAACATGCAGAATAAGACTCTCGTCTCTCTGAGTGATGTCTGTGTGATCAGTGTGGCAGGATCGGGTCCGACTGGCTTATTGCTGACATTTCACATCGCCCAGAGAACTGGGTCAAACCGCAAGCTGATTGGCCAAATGGAAAAGCTAGAGACAATCTCTTTTTTTATTGCATCTATTTATTTTGCTGCTGGCCTTCACATCAGTGAGGACAAGACATTGTATTACATACATATTTCAAATTGAAACAGAATATTTAAGTAGAAAAATTTAGGGAAGTACTTAATTGTATATTCTATTGGATTGTAAAATGTGGGCTTTCCATATCAGAATGGATTTTTATTAATTCAACTTATTCAATTTAAGCTTATTTTATTTCAGTTGTCAATGCAACATTTCTACGTTTAGTATTATAATGTTTTTAACTTCAAGTTTTTAAACTAATATTTATTTTATTTTATATTAGCTTTCATTTTATTTCAATTTTCAATAGTTCCATTTTTGTATTTATTATTTTGTATTATTATTATTTTTTGCATTTTTTAATTGTATTCATTATGGGTCAAGCAGGAGAAACAAAAATCATAAATGTATTTATTTTTGCATTGATGAATCACGCAAATTAAGAGCATAATCATGTTTTAAGAAATTAAATAGGGGTCCGTTTTTTTATGTCATGGTGTATTTAGGACCAAAAACTCACGATCTGAAGTTTTTTTTATATCCTTTGTTAAACTTCAAAGACTAAAATCTTCATTTGTTTTTTGTTTTTATTAATTCCTTGCAAGTTCACTATGCATTTAACCATTGAATCCATTTTGCATATCTCAAGAAGTCTATGATTGCTATATTGCGCTATTTAATTATTGATGAGCTATTACCATATTGAAATGATTGCAGGTCTGAATGCGGGAGATGAGATTCTGCAGCTGAACAGGAAGGACGCCCGCACTCTGACCTTTGCTGACATGAAGGTGGCGTTTGCTCAGGTCTCTCTCTCTCTCACCGTCAACACGCTGCCCCCTGTTGAGCGCCGGCAGCTCTGCTTCCTGCCACCGAGACGCTCGGACGCTGTGGACAACCTCTACACGGACATCTTCTCTCAGAGTCAAGGTGAGGGAGGCCAGAGATCTGCTGACCCATTTATTTGACTGTTTTTGTATTTTGAGATGATATAATGCTTCAAAATATCTGCTAACCAGTGTGTGTTGAAATGCAACACACACTTTTCTACAGTATAAACAAGGGGTTCATGCTTTGTCTTTTTTAAGTTTTCTTGAAAAACTTAAAAAATGTTTAACTTTACACTCTTATGAACACATTATTAAATAGCCAAAATATGAAAAGAAATGCATATATAATATATCATCCAGAAACTGCAATGTTCAGTGCAGTTATCTGAAAACAAAAAAATGAATTGTTTCCACAGAGGAGATTCTTGATGATGGAGTGGGTCTGATTGTGGAGACTTCAGGAGACAGTTTAGACGACGACTCGGAGCTCTTCGCTGAGTTTGATGACTATGGAAAGGTAAAAAGCTCTGATCATAGTTTTTCTCTGAAGTTATTAGCCTGGATCATGTAACGACGGGACACTTTTCCTGTCTGTGCGTGGGTTTCGTTCACGCTCACCAAATCTAGAACTGCAGGCCTTGGAAACTCTGAACTCAGAGCGAGAAGAATCACGCTGTAGAAACGCTTCACCATCTGTCATCTGTGCTGTTTTTAAACAGAGGGACGCGCACAGTTCAGTCGCTTTCTGTCATTTGTCGTGTCACACTGATAGATTTGACCCTGTCTGTCTGTTAATCGTTTTATCTTTCTATCTGTCTGTCTGTCTGTCTGTCTGTCTGTCTGTCTGTCTGTCTGTCTGTCTGTCTGTCTGTCTGTCTATCTATCTATCTGTCTCTCTGTATCTATCTATCTATCTATCTATCTGTCTATCTATAATCTGTCTATCTGTCTGTCTGTCTGTCTGTCTGTCTGTCTGTCTGTCTCTCTGTCTGTCTGTCTGTCTGTCTGTCTGTCTGTCTCTCTGTCTGTCTGTCTCTCTGTCTCTGTCTCTGTCTGTCTGTCTGTCTGTCTGTCTGTCTGTCTGTCTGTCTGTCTGTCTGTCTGTCTGTCTGTCTGTCTGTCTGTCTGTCTGTCTGTCTGTCTGTCTGTCTGTCTGTCTGTCTGTCTGTCTGTCTGTCTGTCTGTCTGTCTGTCTGTCTGTCTGTCTGTCTGTCTGTCTGTCTGTCTGTCTCTCTGTCTGTCTGTCTGTCTGTCTGTCTGTCTGTCTGTCTGTCTGTCTGTCTGTCTGTCTGTCTGTCTGTCTGTCTGTCTGTCTGTCTGTATCTCTGTCTCTCTGTCTGTATGTCTGTCTGTCTGTCTCTCTGTCTCTCTCTCTGTCTGTCTGTCTGTCTGTCTGTCTGTCTGTCTGTCTGTCTCTCTGTCTCTCTGTCTGTCTGTCTGTCTGTCTGTCTGTCTGTCTGTCTGTCTGTCTCTCTGTCTGTCTGTCTGTCTGTCTGTCTGTCTGTCTGTCTGTCTGTCTGTCTGTCTGTCTCTCTGTCTGTCTGTCTGTCTGTCTGTCTGTCTGTCTGTCTGTCTCTCTGTCTGTCTGTCTCTCTGTCTGTCTGTCTGTCTGTCTGTCTGTCTGTCTGTCTGTCTGTCTGTCTGTCTGTCTGTCTGTCTGTCTGTCTCTCTGTCTGTCTCTCTGTCTGTCTCTGTCTGTCTGTCTGTCTGTCTGTCTGTCTGTCTGTCTGTCTGTCTCTCTGTCTCTCTCTCTGTCTGTCTGTCTGTCTGTCTCTCTGTCTGTCTGTCTGTCTGTCTGTATCTCTGTCTTTCTGTATCTCTCTATCTCTATATCTATATCTATATCTATATCTATATCTATCTATCTCTCTGTGTGTCTTTCTCTCTGTTTGTCTGCAGTGTATCTTGTGCCGGAAGCTTTTGCTGAGTGTTTGGAGATAATTAGTTTGTGTTAAGACGGGTGACAGTAAAACAGAGGTCGTTTGGGTTTCTTTTGCATCCTAATTGCTTTATTACGAGGCACAGTTAACTGAATCTTGGAGGCGGCAATGAAGATGGTCTCAGAAGATGGTCTCTATCTGAGAAGTGTCAGCCAGACATAACAGTTTCGCATTTAGACGTCGTGAGAGTGTGTGTAGTTATTTCTCCACATCTCCAAGCTGCAGGATACAGTCACAGTTGTTTTATTGGACGGACGTGTTGATGGATGTGTTGAGATGATGGAACCAATCAGATTCCACACGACTCTTCCATATTAACATAGACAAACTATTTTCAGAAAGCAGTTTCCAGAATTCCCTGTTCATCTTTATGTCACTAGAGCACTGTAGTGGTGGAAGCATAACAAATATATTTGCTGATGTTCATCGATTCCTCTACCTCATTTCTAGACCTTACATGGTTAAATCCCAGTTTTTGTTCCTTAGTCCAGCTGTGATGGTCTTCTACACGGGAGGTTTAGACTGGTTCTGTCTCAGTCTATAAACTTCTTACATGCGTGTCTCTCTCTGTGAGAGGAATAATGTATTGTAGGGATACTTAAATTACTGGGGGGGGGGGTCACTTTTAGAAAATTAGGTGAAATTGTACCTGATTTGAATTTGTTTTAAAATATGTAGCTGTTTTATAATGTATGCTATATTTATCATTTTCCGGAACATTGTAGTCAATGCATTTGTGATATTTATGAATGCCATTCATTAGGGCTGCACGATTATGACAAAAATCATAATTGTCGATTATTCCCTTGAGATTGTGATTATTAATAATGATTGTTTTGAACAGATTTATGCCATTGTTTGAAGCTGCATGCCATATTTTATATAAAATATATATTTAAAAAAAGGATGAAAACCCTCTTCCTGAACTTTTATTGCTTTTCTATAGCATTGAGCCTCAAATGTCAGCTATACATTGGTTTGGGTTCTTCTTTAAAGGTGCTGTGTGTAGGATTGACATGGTTCAAATTCAAAATATTGGAGATGTTTTTTTCACCCGGCACCTCGTCCTCAGACTTTACGCATGCAGGTTGCCAGATTAACGACACCAACAGAAACAAGCGCACATGATGATGAATGAAATTAAATATGCTGTGTTTTCCACCATCTGGCAACCCGGGGTGCCGAAATACAATTGGGTAAACTGAAACTGGCAGTGGGCGGGTTTCACAAACCACAAAAACACAGACATTCAAGGCCGGAAGGCACATTTTCAAAGGAGAATAACTGACTGTAGCAGTGTTTTTCAGATTAACATGTATGTTAACTTAGCATGTTTCTTAAATATCTGCAAACAGATTATGGCATTTTTATGCTTTAGTAGAGTCAAAATCCTACATGCAGCACCTTTAAACAAAAAAAGGTCAAATTATGCATGGTATAATAATGTTATACTAAAACTAAAAGAAAAAAATGGTCTAATAAAGCTATATATATATATTTCATTTACAACTAAACAGACGAAATTTCAAATTAAAATGAACATTTTACAGTAAATCTATATTATCAGGGCTCCAGACTAACATTCGAGAGCAGTGATTTGGTAGCAGTGCATGAACATGTAATATTACAAGCTTTGTCTCTTAGAAATGCACATTAGAGTTGGGATGCAGATGTACATTTGATAGTACCATTGTGAAAACTAACAGCCTGATCTTTTATACATAGCCAAAAGTACAGCACCTCATTACCATGGTAAAAAAGTAACCTAACTATATGGTTTCTATGGTGTTTGCATTGAAAAACAGTAGCCTGAAGACATTACAAATCCACATCAACTGATAGAATAGTTAACAAAATAATGTAGTTATATTCCATTACTCCTAGTATATTAATAATATATTAATACTTAATATGAATATCCTACTTTTCTGCCACCATACAAGTGTTACCGTTAGTGTTACTACAGTAAAACTATGGTAAATGTGGGTGATTTGTGTCTGTAAACGTCTTCTAACTGGATCGTCGTTGCACTGTTTCTGCATCAGTGTTGATGAGAATAACAGCTCTGATTAATTTGGCTTTAATCTAGTTTAAATGAAAGAGACGTGATTTGTACTCGAGTGCTTCTTACTGGATTTCACAGCGTTGTTTAGTGCGTGATCGTGACTCTGTAATAAACTGTAATAAACTGGTCACTGTAATAAACGCAGACGCTCTAAGCTCGCTCTGCATTTTTATTTCTTTATTTATTTTTGTAACCGCGGCTTTGAGCGATTATGTAATCGTGGCATCCATAATCATAATCACGATTAGAAATTTGATTAATTGTGCAGCCCTTCCATTCATAATATTTATGAATGTTTCCAGTATGTTGACTTCTCAAATACTTCACATGCAAATGTCTTATATACTTATTATTCATGTGTAAAGTCAGCAAAAGTCAGTTCTTTTTCATAATAATTGGATGCAGCCATTTAGATATCAGTCCATTTTGTCTGTTTTCACTGTCAAGCTTTCCACATTTTGTCACATTCTTTGTTGCTAAGTGAAATTCACACAGTTTGAATATGCTCCAAGCTGTTGCACCAGTCAGTGATGACCGTATTTACATACCCTGATGTTTCTCTTCTAGATTATTCATGCAGAAATACGACTTGACAAACATTTTTGGAATTAATCTGCTTGCTCCACCAATTAAATGCAATATAAAAAATAAGTTTTACACCCCGTCTGATCTGCAAGCAAGTGCCTCAGCATGATAAAACTAGAT
Organism: Schizopygopsis malacanthus; assembly: GCA_027474115.1. NCBI lineage: Eukaryota > Metazoa > Chordata > Actinopteri > Cypriniformes > Cyprinidae > Schizopygopsis > Schizopygopsis malacanthus. Next base: position 52,295,293 of record CM049865.1, read on the forward strand.
CTCTCACATTATAAGCCCGGGCTTTGAGTGTCTCTTCAGTGCAGAATCAGTTGGTTCTGGATCTGAAGGGTGTGTTGCTGTTGGTTGGCTGTCAGGCCCAGGCAGAGAGATGCTCTTTGGGTCAGCAGAGAGACAGCGGGACTCTGGGTCTCGCTGGGCGCTTGGAGAAGATTGCTTTTGGCATGCATAGACATGTGTCTGTTCCTTTGCATAGCACCATCTCTCTGGCCTTTATTAAAATCAGAAAGAAACATAAAGGGCAGACGGGAAATGCAAAGGAATCTATAATCAGCTTTAGTGCACACTCATATATATATATACAAACACACACACATAGTGCTGAATGTAATGTAATTTAATTCAGGTTTAGTCTGAACGTGTTCTGAAAGTTTTTAGTCGCGAGACCCTCAGCGATTCGGCTTGGTTTGTTTATCTTTATGCCATTATGTGTCCCCCCCAAAAAGTATTTGGACACTTAAGTCACACTTAATGTGAATATATTAATGCATTAGAAACAAAATATCAAAGAAGTTGAATTTATTTGTTTTGAAGTTGCAATATTCATCACAGCAGTTCATCACAGTTTTTTCCACAAATAGGTATTTGAGCAAAACTTAATATAAATGTCAGTGCAACAAAATATCAAAGAATTGCATTTATTTGCATTTATTTCTTTGAAAAACATGGTAAAAGCTCACTCTTCTAGCAAAACATTTCAGAAAAACAAATTAGTGAGGCTAAAAGTCTTTGGAAAAATGACTCAGGAAAGTTTAAAAGGTTTGTGATGAGAATAAATCTTTACTTTCAAATGCCACTTAGTTTGATCATTTCTTATGCAGTGACATGCATGCCTTTTAATTGTGGCTATTGCAAGTGTGCTGTTTGGAGCCACTGTATTTTGTATGTAGTGACCTGGCATTGTGAAAACCCTTTTTTAGGCTTCTTTGCCTTTTATTGGGAAACTGTTGGGGAGAGACTTGAACTTAACTTTCCTAGATAAGCACCAAAGCTTAATGTATCAGTCACTAACTGATACTTCGTTGAAATGTATTGTTTCCCTCCTAAAGGATTCGGTTTAATTGTGGAAACTTGCTGTAATGTATCCATCTTTAAGGCGGCTGTCAACATGTTCACTTCATGAGCTCAGGTGTGAATAATGACACATCAGCAGTGCTTCTGTCTGCTGGGATGTTATTCTGTAGAAGGACTAGAGAGGGATTTGTACTCGCGGATCATTTGAAACATTTTTCTGTATGATTTGTCGTTCTCTGCTTGCTGATCTCCACTTTAACTGGCGGTTGGGCTTGCGGTGTGTGTGGTTTGTTATATCAGGAGACGTCTTTGATGCTAAAAGTGTTCAGTAGAGGATTTGGCAAGTTCAGTCTTCAGCGCTGGTCTTCTTCTGCAAGCATTTCTCTTTCTCTGTCGGGTGGCTGATAGTTTTTGCTGTAACAGACGATTCTCGTTTTTTGTGCATTTCTATTTAAAAGACGGGTCGGTTTTGCAATGTTTTTGAAAGTTGCTTCTGCTCTCCAAAGCTGCAAAAATACTGTTAAATCAGTCATATGTCACCACAAAACTCGTCTTATGTGTCAATTTTTTTAAATTGATATTTATACATCATCTGAAAGCTGAATAAATAAGCGTTACATTGATGTGTAGATAAGAGAGGACAATATTTGGTCGATATATCGGAATCTGAGGGTGCAAAAACATCAAAATATTGAGAAAATTGTCTTTAAAGTTGTCCAAATGAAGTTCTTAGCAATGTATATTGATAATCAAAAATGAAGTTTTGATATATTTATGGTAAGAAATTTACAAAATATCTTCATGGAACATGTTCCTTACTAAATATCCTGAAGATTTTGGGCATAAAAGAAAAATCAATAAATTTGACCCATACAGTGTTTTTTTGGCTATTGCTACAAATATAGCCCAGCGACTTAAGACTGCTTTTGTGTTGTAATATATTTTAAAATGTAATTTATTCCTGTGATGCAAGTCTTCAGTGTCACATGATCTTCAGAAATCATTATAATATGCTGATTTGATGCTCAAGAAACATTTCTGATTATTATCAATGTTGAACTCAATTGTGCTGCTTCATATTTTTGTCGAAACCATGATACATTATTTTCAGCATTCTTTGATTAATAGAAATTCTAAAAGAACAGCATTTAATTAGTAACATTATAAATGTCTTTACTTGTAACTTTAGATCAATTAAATGCATTCTTGATGAATAAAAATATAGATTTATATAAAATAGTCCTTTCAAATCAATTTAATCGCATGCAAAATAAAAGTTTGTGTCTACATTTTATATTTATATATAATATATAAATCATATATAAATATGAATATTAATTAATTTATTTGACAGCCCTACTTTTAAAGAAAATTTCTTACAGACGCCAAACTAAATCTAAAAAATTAAATGGAAGTTTAAATTTGACATTTTAAATGGAAATAGTCAATTACAAATTTTTCAAACCCTGACAAAGAGGACGTTTTTTTTAGCGATAGTATGAGCAAAATCAAGTAAATTCGATCATTCTGACGTGACTGGAAGGCAGCATGAGTCTGTAGAGCTGAAGTGATTCTGTCGTATCATTGTTCTGTGGCGCATCATGTTTAACGATCGCGCTCCTGCGCTCCACCGTCGCAGCATGTGTTCACGAACCGCAGTGAAGCCTGGATCACAGGATTCTCTCCGTCCTAGTGCATTCATTCGCTTTATTCCCCCCCGCTGGCTGTCTCTCTCCCTCCACATGGCTGTTCAGGTGATCAATCTTTATGAAACTGACACTCGCTCCAGTCTTATATTATAAATCATGAAGCTGCTGTTCAATTGATTTGCTCATCTGAATGCACAGCTACTGTGGTGGTCTTCAAAATGAATCATTCAATTTCTATTTGTGAGAAAAGCCTCCAGCTTTTGCTTTACTAATGGTAGACTAGTTGTTCATTATCTTTAGTTTTATATTTTTAGCGGTGATGCTTTAATTAGCATGCTGACAGTTGTTAGACAGTTTGCTCGTTAAAACCCTTCATTCCCTTTTAAGCGCCGCTGCTATAGACGTACACATGCGTCATGACTCACACAGTCCTCTACCATAAGCATTGCATCTTAAGATTGCTTGTTAAGTTAAAAATAGTTGAAAATACCTCAAGACCCCTCAGTTAAGGTGTTTTTGAACACTAGAACATACCAGACGTGTATCTAACCGTGGTCAGGTGAACCTGTAACCAGTCTAATGGGATTGTGATTATTTGTGCATGCTGGGAAAAGCGCTTAAACCAGCCTGAAGGCCTTTTCTCACTGAACGCAAAAATTGAAACAGACGATCCGTGGCTATTCACACTTGGCGCGATAATTCGCGGTGTGAAAAAGCGAGGATTTTTTTTGTCCTCTGTGTTGATTTGCCCCCCCTCCCCGTTGCTCTGACAATTTGTAAAACTGCTTATTATATTACTAATATTACGTAAATATCAATACATTTCAATATTTCCACCAAGTATAGTGCTTTCTTAAAAAGAGAAATCAAGATATACTATATATCAGCTTTAATGAACTAATCAAAATAACTAAAGTATTCAAAACGTATCATTTAACTTACAATCTGCAGTGGAGTGGAAATCAGGATTAGACGTAAAATAACGAGCTCAGTTTTTCTGTTGATTAAGGTATAATACAAGGCTTCTTCACCTTACAAATGGTTTCAAGCAAACATGAAATGTTACAAATCATATTTTGTGAAAAGTGTGACGTTCTAAAGCTAAATAGGCACTATTTTGGAAATGGCTCCCAAAAACGAGATTTCATTCAGCAAACATGATGCAGGGTGGTGTAATTAACCAGTCTTTCAGGCAGTCAACTAGTACATTTTATTTTAGTAGCTTTGCATATCAGTAACTACAGGTCTCTCACATCCTCACTGCACTGATGTATTCTTGTGCGTTTGAACTTGCCCAGCCTATCATGAACAATAACAACAACAACCTTGGGAGGGAGATTCCTTCCACTTCCTCTTCCTCTTCCTCTTCCTCTCTCATTCACCCTTGATTGTTTTTGCGTGTGAGTTGAGTATCTTAACTTAGGTAGCTCAGTGTTTGCTCAGCGTGCCAGGAAGACAGAGAAGATAAATGAGGTGGTGTCGCATCAGAACGGGCGGGTGAATACGGAGTGGGACGAGCAGAGCAGAGAGGTGGGCGAACGAGAGAGAGAGAGAGAGAGAGAGGAGAAGAGCTCTCTCTCTCTCTCTCTGCTCTGTCGTTAGTTTTATTTGTCATAAGCAGAGGGATGTTGTCGGGCGCTGCAGCAGTGAATCTGTAATTTCTGAGGCGTTTCCTGTAACTGATCCAGCGTCAGTGACGGTGGGCCGGCGTGATTCTCTCCGAGGCTGTTTCTGCTGATCTGGAGTCAGGCATGTCTGCGCTCAAACGCAACAGACACAGCAAACGCTCATCGGACTCCATCTATGATCTGCTGCACCTGGTGAGAAGCGTTTATGAATGGCGTTTTTTCTGAAATCACTGTCTTTTATTGATCAGTTGGATAGTTTTGTCTTATCCTGAGCTGGGGCGCATTGATTCTTTGGGTTTCTGTGCTGGTTTTTGTTGGTGGTTTGTGGATTGTTGCTGTCAGAATGTCAGAGGTTTGGGTTTTCTAGTCAAGTGTTATAATTGTTAATTTATTGAATTTTACTATGGTACTGTGTGTGTGTGTGTGTGTGTGTGCGTGTGCGTGTGCGTGTGTGTGTGTGTGTGTGTGTGTGTGTGTGTAAGGTTTTACTCTTTAGCCTTTTAGTCTTTTATAGACAAGTCAGATTGTGATTGTGAGTAATTTTGTGCTTTTGTATGCTGCAAAAAGAGTTCAAACCAGCCTGGTCTTAACATCATACAAAACTGGTTTTCATTCAGATTTTTGTTGTTTTAGAGGGATTTTGAACAGTTATAAACCAGTTTATTCTTGCTCATAGGTCAGCATATATCTGTTAAGACCATCGAACCACCTAAGGCTGGTTTAAGTTGTTATTTTAAGCAGGGTGTGGTGATCTTGTTGGGATTTGATGAGGAAAGTTCACTGGAAGTGTGGATTTCTCTTTGTGTAGGTGCGCAGCGCATGTGTTTGTTTCTTCACAGTGTGCAACCTTTTATACTCATAAGATCAATAAAAAGATCCATAATTTCATTGTAACACTAAGTTCATATAAAGTCAGGAATATGAAGACTAATATTGGAATATGAACACCCTTATCTGTGTTAAGTTATATTGCAAGATTTCATACTTAAAATGACAGATGCCTGAAGTCAGTTAACATTTACTTAGTGATTTTTTTTAGGAATAGGATTCCATGCGTTTAGGAATTTTGCACAAGGGCAAAAAATGTACCACACAAATTTAGCAATTATTTCAAGTTGTTCATGCAGATTCACCACATCGACTGACAGAATGCTGCTTGGTCTGAAAGTGACGTCTTTTTCAAAGTGTTTTCCTGCAAATGTTCTGTAATGTGACGCATCTTTGGGTTAGGGGTGTGTTCAGAGTCCGACAGGAGGTTTTGAGCTCTACACCTCAGCAAACACCACTAACAAGCGTGTTTTCCTTTCACAGCAGTGACATTGGCATTTTCCCAGCACTTAATGTGTTTTATTGTGTTGTGCGCTGGACGTGCGGGGTGTCGTGTTTTCTCTCTGCTGTTATGCTCTTCTGAGACTCGAGGACGCTGGGAGAAACACTGTAATTCATCCTTCGTGTGTCCTTGCGTGGGCATTCGAGGACTGCTAAGACTCTCACCGCTAATGAACAAGGAGAGCAGCTTTCACACATTTAAAAAAAACATGTCAGCCAAAACAAGCACCTGCAGTCGAAGTACATAAAAGTAGTTGAAAGTCAATATTAGCACTTTTCTCTTTGCAAAATGCAAATCGTGTGGATGGTTTTAATGAGTAGCTGGTTACATATTTTGATGAATCTGTTGTTTTGTCTTATCCTGAGCTGGGGATTATTGATGCTTTGGGTTTCTGTGCTGGTTTTTGTTGGTGTTTTGTGGATTGTGCTCTCAGAACGTCAGATGTTTGGGTTTTCTAGTCAAAAGTGTCATATCTTTTACATAGTGTAACGCAAGTCATTTATACATGGACATTTTATTATGTTAATACTTGATACCATGAAATACCTTAGAGTACCTTGTAAATATCATGCGTATTGCCATATATCAAAGTACCATGGTGTTACCATCTAATACTATGATTTTACCACCACAATATTTTTTGATATGGTTTTACTCAGTAGTCTTTGATTACTTTTAAAGACCAATTGGATTGCAATTATTCTATGCTTTTTAAAATTATTATTATAGTTAACTTTTTTACTTGAAATAAAATACTCAAACTAAATGCATGTTACTTGAAAAGATAAATGAAATAAAGTGAAATAAAATAAGTGAAGTAAAATATTTTATTATTATTAATAATAATATAATAATGTATTATTTTTATCTTGATGTAATAAAATAACTACAACTGAAACAGGAATTAATGAACTGAGTACTAAATAGACATGTTTATAAAAAAAAACTTAATAAAAACAGAAAAATAACTAAAATGAAAAATAAAATGAAAATATGAAAAATAAAAATGAATTCATAATATTAACACAAAATTAACACAATATTACCGCAGTGAAACTAAATTAACACTGGTACATGAGACATAAAAAATAAAGCATATTTACTTGTAAGAGTGCATTCTGGGAAACCCGCCAGTGCCGTCATGCTTTTCTTCTCCAGCGCGACTGTTTATGTCTCTCCTCAGAAAAAACCCGAATGTTTTAGTAGCTGAACTTTGGACTCTATTTCTATCTGTTTGTACGAGAGGTTTTCAGTGAGCAGTAGCCTTGATCTTCCTCTTCAAATAATCTGTTTTAAAAAGCCTCCGATGTGACCGTTGGTGGATGTGTGGCGTACGAAAGGGCTACGTCTTCTCTCCCGCTCTCCTCGTTTCCTAATGTACTGCCGTTGCAGAGAATCCTGTGTACATCTGACAGCTGCTGTATCTGAAAGCGTGTGAACGTGTCTCTGTGACATCTTGACAGTTCTCTCGCCGCTTGTACGCCGCGGTTGTGGCAGCTGATGATGTTTTAGCTAATGACTAAAGTGACAGGTGAAGCCCGACGCCCCTCGGAGATGAAATTCTGCATCTCTGGTTTAGGCCCTGATTTATTTGTTTACACGCAGACAGAGACACAATGTGAAGCCAATGTTCCCTGAAGCTCCTGAGGATTTATTTAACACTTTAATAACACTCATAATGTTCCTACTACCTGGCAATGTCACTAAAATAGTTGCTCTGAGAAAGCACACCCTGATGTAGGCTTTGTGAGAAGCAATAACAGCCCATGGTCAATCAGAAAGGCTTTATCTTCATGCATTGAGGTTTACTGATATCTGCTTACCTGACAGAGACGGTGAGTTTAGAATAGAGAACATGTATTTGAAGATATGTGATCTAACTGAGTTGTGTGAAAGTTAATAGCAGCAGAAATCACTTATAGGACCTTTACAGCAATGAAGTGAGCATTAATTTACTGTCTGCAGTCCAATTGGCCATCGGTGCATTGAGTTGCTGCTTATTTGCATGTAGTTCAACTCTACTCAACTTGGTTGCAGGCTTCAATGAGCACTTTCAGGGATGATTCAATAAAGTTGACAAAGTTTGGGTCATTGAAATGTTTGCTTCAGACACTTAGTAATGAAAATAACATTAAGCTGTCTTCTTAGTTTTGGTCAAGTTTCATATATACTGACCCCCAGGGCTTGAATTGCGGGGGGATGGCATCCCCCTTGGCGAAAAAAATGACAAAAAGCACCCCCTCTGTAAAACCACCATCCCCCCTTACCATCCCCTTTGGATTAATAATTTTGTGTATTACATAAAACTTATCATGCACATGAAATATAAAAATTCTCTACTTATGATGATTCACAAACTAAATAATGGCGATTGGCCAATCAGAGCTTGGTAACGTTACTGTAACAAGCAGCGCACGGGCAGAATCAATTTCGTCATTTTTTGCGCAAAACGGTTCAAAATTATTTTGAAATTCTTAATAATAATAAGACAACATAAAGTATGATTTTTCCTTGATTAGACATTCTCCTGATGTGTGAGGGACTGAGAGACGATAGGAGAGCTGACATTTTCCAACTTTGAGAAGAAAAAAACACTCTTGAGAGTCGCAATGAAGCCCATTAGAAACCAGTTAGCATGCCCTTATCATTCCATCAATTACACAAAGAAATACCCATACTTTTCTGTATACCAGCACATGTGCGCGAGGCCGTGAACACAAAGGTGCTGTTAGTTTTATAAAACAGTGCATAGCAACACTGTGTTTCGTTTCGTGAATGAATCAGTGATTCAACAGTCCATTCAGATGGTCTCACTTGTTTCGTTTCTATTGAATCAGCCGTTTTGAAGGAATCGTTTGATATGAATGATTCAGTAAGTCATTTAATTAAAACAAGGACTTGCAGCCAAGGTGCAAACACAAAAACACATTCAGCTAAATATTGTTTAATTATCAATATTGACCAACATGTCTCAATTTTAAGCCTCAGAAGAAAAAAAACCTTATAAACAATAGTTCATTTAATAAGGCTATTTTTCATTAAATAAAAACCTTTTTAAAAATGAGACCAATTTTGTAATCATTGTGTAAAATTAGCCACAGAACTAACAAACCTCAGCACCCATCTATTAGTTCAATATTTTGATTGATTTATTAATTGTTTTTTATTTATTTTGTTATTTTATTAACTGTTTAATTATGTGTTCATTAATTAATGTATTGATTTCAATACCTGGTTTAATAGTTTTATTGATTTATTCATTTTATGTTTATTTAAATTTGTATTTTTAATTAAGTAATCTTTTTTATTAATTGTATTGCTTTGGTAACGTTGTGCTACTCTGCACAGTCAAGACAGTAAAGCTCATCTGAATTAATATATATATATTTATACACATGAATTTTTCTGGAAATTGTAAAAATATACTGGTTTATATATTTAAGAATTATGCTGTAATGCCTGTTGTTATATAATGCAGTGAATGAAATACACTTCTTTTAATTTGATTATTTTCTCTTTTTATTTGAAACTTCAAGAACTCAAAGCAAAAGATCAGATCATATTATTCACAACGAATGACTGAGTCTGCATCAGTGCAAAACAACTTCACATTATGAAGCACGAGTTAAAAACAAAAGACTCAAAACAGTGAACACCAATATCACAAAATGACTCGTTTGCACTGCAGAATATGGAGATATGTTTCATATATCAGTCGAACAAGGCAAGTTATGACCTTTTATCACGTTCTTCACCATCTTGATTTGTTCGGGACACATCCACCTCGCTCTTCATTCTCACATTACTCCATGTTTCTCATGTGTAAATATCATAAAGCTGCCTATCGCTATCATGCATATTTACCTACCAGAGTATAAACACTGTAGCAGAATATCTACCGGATGGATGGATGGATGGATGGATGGATGGATGGTACTTTCTCTCAGCCCGTCAGTGTTACTGCGAGAATGACAGTCCATGTGCCATCCCAGCCGTTCCCATAGCAACCGCATCCATGGACAGGTGCTTATGTTTTGGTTGCCGTTCAGAAGAAATTAAGACATTTCAGAAGAGCAGGGAGGGAGGGATGGAGAGAGAGAGAGCCAAAAAGAGGGAGTGATGGAGGAGAGGCTGAGAATAGTGCAAATGAGTGCAAATTATTTTTATAGCGTTCTTCAATCTGAGCTGCGGGATCCAGCTGCAGGTGCTGCGAGAGAGAGTGTGTGTGTGTGTGTGTGTGTGTGTGGTAATAACAGCGCAGGACTGTCAGATGTCTCACTCTTCATCACTGTCTTTCTCTCTCTGTAGAGTACGGAGCAGGTCGCAGCTTTCTGCCGCAGTCTGCACGAGATGAATCCCACATCCGAGGTCATCTCTTCCTCCTCTGGCCCGGAGTCTTCCTCACTTCCTCCGAACAATGCCACTCCACGCCAGCTCTCCGATGCCGACAAACTCCGCAAAGTCATCTGTGAACTGGTGGAGACGGAGCGCACCTACGTCAAAGTCAGTACCTGTGTGTGTGTGTGTGTGTGTGTGTGTGTGTGTGTGTGTGTGTGTGTTTAGTCAGACATCCTCGTCTGTGTGTTAGACTTACATAAGTTTGTGCCCTTCATCGAGTCGAGGCCTGGAGGGAAATAAATTGTACCCTTGGCTTGCCTTTTTCTGCACCCACTCACTCTTTGGCTGTTTGAAATGAAATCCTAGCATACTGCGTAGTACGTACTGCCTTAAAAATAGCATTTAAAACAGAATGCAGTGATTTAAAACAGCAGTTTGTCACATGACCTCACAGGATTCTATGTGGTGTGCTTTACTGTACATTTATCAGAATGAGCTTGATTGGCCGGGCATGTTTACACATATGATGAATTTGTTATAGTGACAGAAGCTCCACAGTGCAACAGAATACAGGGACAGGACAGGACACGGATAATAAAAGAATAATATACAAATAGGCAATGTACAAAATAGCACAAACACAATATGCAATACAGACAATTATGTGTGTACAGGTCTGACATTTGCAAATTTGAAATGAAAAAAAAATATGTGTGGTGAATAAATAATTGTATAATAGTGTTGTGTGTTCCACGTTTAATATCAAGTGTTCATGAAATGGATTGCTTGGCATCAGGTAATTTAAAGGGATAGTTCACCTAAAAAGACAATTCTGTCATTGCATATTTTCTTCTTCTATGAAACACAAAAGAAGATATTAGTCATGTACACACAGCAGCTAAATTTGGTTGTCAATTCACTTTTAGTGCTTAATGGTGTTCTGCACACACAGTTCAGTCATTTATGGGAGTGATAACTGCATTCTACAACTGAATTCATTCCTGAGAAAAGCAGGTAGTGACAACTGAAATTCTATGCAGTGAATATAAAGCTGAATTGAAAAACTAGTTGTTGATGTATTTAAACGCATATCAGAGTTGTGTTTCTGTATGTTGCCAGATCTGGCTAGATTCTCTCTGTGTAGCTCGTGTTTGCTCGCTGTGTTGAGATTAACCACAGAGCCGTGTCTCTCTGAGGACGGCTGAGATTACAGTTTTACATGCTGCCCGGCGCTGGGAATATGTGTGCTGTGTTCAGATTCATCAAGAACTAAATCAACAGTCTGAATGAAGCGCTCCAGAAACCTGACATGAGTGTGTGATGAGGCTGAGCAATATAGCTGAAGAAATGATGTGTGTGTGTGTGTGTGTGTGTGTGTGTGTGCGTGCGTGCGTGCGTGCGTGTGCACGTGCGTGCGTGTGTATGTGTGTGTGTGTGTGTGTGTGTGTGTAAATATGTTATATACCAAGGACCAGATGACTTTTTTATTGTGCCCTGATATGTAAAATATGGAATATACAGCCACTATCTACCTTTTTAAATACTGCATGTAAAATGCAATAAAAATATTGTTCTGTGAAAAATTATTACTTGTCTAATAGTGAAGCCTGATATTTAATATTTTTTTATATGGATCAGTTTTTATATGCATCCTCATAAATAGCAACTTGTGCTACATTTTTTTTTTTATTACTAAAACACTTAAAAATTATACAAAAAAATGATTCAGGATCTCTGTGCACATTTTTAAATGATTCATTGAATCAGTCATTTGAACCAATCAGAGTTATTAAAAAATTTTTTTTTACTTGCAATACAATAAACTTCAACTGAAATATAATAAAACATAAAAAAATATTATTTTAGGTAGCTCCAAAATGACTGATTTTCAATTATTTTAGGTTTATGTACTAAAATAACTTAAATAACAAATTATTAAAAGGACAAAAACACAACCAAATTTCAAAACCTTTTAACTACAATTATTAAAAAAAATATATAATTTAACTAAAGTGAAAAGATAAAGTATGATAAACCAATAAAAACGAATTAATAAAAAAACTATAAAGGTATTCCAGTGATGTTAAAATGAACTGGAACCAGTTCTTTTAAATGTCAGGGTCATTAAACGTTCATGAAACTGATCAAATATATTAATATTCTGTTTGCTGCTCTGTAATATTATTGTGTTTTTTCTCTCTCTCTCAGGATCTGAACTGTTTGATCGGCCGATACTTAACCCCGCTGCAGAAGGAGTCTTTCCTCACTCAGGATGAGGTGAGTCGAAGCGCTGCTGATGTTTCAGGTTATTATCAGCTGGATATTTCATAATCATCGTGATGGAGAGGAGCGTGTAGGAGGACACAGAGACTGAAAGAGGAGAGTGGAAGAGAGACACACGACGAGGAAGACTTACATCAGACAGAAGAGAGGACGTTCTCTGCTCCTTTAATGCCCTACATATGAGAGCTGAGCTCATTCTGCAGCAGATCGAGTCTCTTAAAGGCTTGATACAATAACTGGAGAGCAGTATATGTTGTCTATACGTATATTTAAAAATACTTATTTAATGTCATATCATTAAACTGAAATGTACACAATTTAACTTACATTTGATATTGAAGTAATATGAAATATGTATATATTACTTCAGTCTATCAACACTGTATGTATATATATATATTTATACATACATAATACACACATGCTTAAATAAAAATTACGATTTTTTTATAGACATTAAACAAAAAATAATAAAAATAACAAAAACTATAAAAATATCATAAAAATACAAACTAATTCAAACTATTAATAAAAAATAAGGTATTTTTATGTACAGACATTAAAAAATGTGTACTTAAAGCTGCAGCAACGAACCCTAATTTTACACAATTTGTACTTAATAGTCAATTAATATTAGATATGTATATATTGGTTTTATCTGTTATAACCTTTAAATAAACTAAAAATAACTAAACCTAAAACTAGTAATACAAATTATGTAGACCTATTTAAAAAAATAACAAAAACACAACTAAATTATTACAACTTTAACTAAATTAAATGGATAATATAAAAATACAAGCTAATTCAAACTATTAATAAAAGCTATAATAGTATCTCCATGCTATGTAAATACCCTGTTCATACACATTCCTGCTTATATTATTATTTATTAAGTCCACAGTTTACTGTCCTGCACATTTTATATTATATTTTATTATTTAATTTTTATTTTTTACTTATTTTTTTCCATACCTATATTTATGAATATTCTCTTGTGTTTGTATTCCATATAATTGCACTGTTCATGGAGCGGAGCTGACTTACATTTCACTGCTGGTTATATTCTGTATAATTCGTGTATGTGACGAATAAAATCTTGAATCAAATATAACACTCACACACACACACACACACACACATATATACACAAATGATGATTTGTTTGAACAGTTACATTTAACACATGTAATTGAATCCTGAATGTGTATGTGATAGCTGGACGTGCTGTTCGGAAACCTCCTGGAGATGCTGGAGTTTCAGGTGGAGTTTCTGAAGACCCTGGAAGACGGAACCCGACTGGTGCCGGACCTGGAGAAACTGGAGCGAGTGGAAGAGTTCAAGGTTTGTGACTCATCTCGCTTACCTCACATTAAACCAAGTCTAGTTCACAGAGTCTGGTCTGCTCATTTAAATAACATGGTACCATGTTTTCTTGTATGTGTGTTATTATAATACCATGTTTTTTGGACTCTACGGTTGTAGTGCATCACTCTCAGGCATTCATGACAAGATTTATCCAACGCTAACCATGAGACCTGATGTATTTCTCTCAAAATCCCTCTCGTCTTACAGAAAATCCTCTTTTCTCTGGGCGGCTCGTTCCTGTATTACGCCGACCGCTTCAAGATCTACAGCGCTTTCTGTGCCAGCCACACCAAAGTGCCCAAAGTGCTGGTCAAAGGTACGTAAATCTCCGCTCAAAGGTGTCCTTGCTGTCTGTCAGTTCTGGGATTTTCACACCTGAGGTCTGTAAATCTCATGTGAGCGGCTCCGGTGTGTAATACAATCCTGCCGCTGTGTGTGGGTGTCTTCTCGCTGACTATTTTATTATTTAACATGGATTCTGCAGATTTGTGATGGTTGCGTAGCAGTGTTTTTAATAGTACGTTAAAGAGCTTGAAAACATGTAGCGCTGTCTTGTGAAAAGCATAACAAATGCCGCCTGTCTTCAAATCGTTCTATCACTATCAGTGCTGTGACAGCATAATCACATCTTCCTGTGTTTGTGTCCTCTCCAGCAAAAACAGACGCGGCCTTCAAGGCGTTTCTGGACGAGCGCAACCCCAAACAGCAGCATTCGTCCACGCTGGAGTCGTACCTGATCAAACCCATCCAGAGAGTGCTGAAATACCCTCTGCTCCTGAGAGAACTGCACTCGCTCACAGACCCCGACAGCGAGGAGCACTACCATCTGAACGGTGAGACTCACCAAGGCTGCATTCATGTGATTAACAATACAGTAATATTGTGAAATATTATTACAATTTAAAATAGCTGTTTTCTATTGTAATATATTTAAACATGTAAATTCCTTTGACGCAAAGCTGTATTTTCAGCATCATTACTCCAGTCTTCAGTGTCACATGATCTTCAGAAATCATCCTAATATACTGATTTACTGCTCAAGAAACATTTCTGATTATTATCAATATTAAATACAGTTGTGCTGCTTCATTTTTTCTGTGGAAACCATGATAACTACTTTTTTCAGGATTCTTTGATGAACAGAAAAGTCAAAATTACAGCATTTATTTGAAATAGAAATCTTTTGTAACATTATAAATTATAAAAATGTCTTTACTGTGATCAGTTTAATGTGTCTTTGCTAAATGTTTTAATTTGAAGAATTAATTTCTTTAAAAAAGTCTAGTGTATTCTGTTATAACTGGAGATCTGTTTTAAAGCCATCAATCTGAACTCTTATGTTTCAATCTATTTTTTAATTCACTGCTATATAATTGACATATATAACTGATATGTAATCTCTTTTCTCTGCTGTTGTAGTTGCAATGAAAGCCATGAACACAGTTGCCAGTCACATCAACGAGATGCAGAAGATCCACGAGGAGTTTGGAGCCGTCTTTGACCTCCTCATCTCTGAACAGACTGGAGACAAGAAAGAGGTTTGTGAGCGTTACATCAGTTTATGTCCAGACGACTCGTTTCACTGGACAAGCAACGTTTCACAGAGTAAATTATCTTTTTTCTAAATCTGAGTTGCTCATTATTGATTTATGTTTATGCAACTATTTTATATAACAATATCAAAATAAAATGTTAAATATGGTGTCAGTCTCTCTTTATTTTTGGGTGCATGTGAGTGGAGCTTGGGTTAATACAGAACTTGGGTCTCAGAATTTCAACCACATTTAATGCTCTGCAGCTGATAAAAACTTAAAATTGTCAGATCATATTTCCTGCTTTGTTCCTGGATTTACTGTCATCTGTTTGCACATTTAAATCTTATTATGTGAATGCAGTGAAACTTTATTTGCATATGTAGCTGTATCTCTGAACGATGCAGCCAGGGACAGACGAGATCCCTTCTGGATTGCAGATTGCTCTCTCTCTCTCTCTCTCTCTCTCTCTCTGTGTGTGTGTGTGTGTGTGTGTGTGTGGGTGTTGTTTGTGGTGTGGTGTGTATGTGTGTGTGTGTGTATGTGGTTTATGAGGACACAAGTTCGTATAATAACATGGGTATGTAGGTATTACAAGGAGAAGGTGATTTATGAGGACATTTTCAGTGTCCCCATAATGTGTGAGTTTTTTTAGGGGAAAGTAGAAATGCACCGTCTCCTGTGAGGGCTAAGTTTAGGTGTAGGGTTGCTGTAGGGGGATAGAAAATTCGGTTTGTACAGTATAAAAACCATTACGCCTATGGAGAGTCCCTGTAAACCATAAAAAACAATGTGTGTGTGTGTGTGTGTGTGTGTGTGTGTGTGTGTGTGTGTGTGTGTTGTGCGAGCTCTAACGGTGGTGTCTGCTATGATTACAGGTTGCTGACTTGTCTATGGGAGATTTACTCCTCCACACCAGCGTGACATGGATCAACCCGTCCTCCTCACTGGGAAAGTGCAAGAAAGAGCCACAGCTGGCCACATTCGGTACGTTCTGCTCTCACACGACCTCAACTCTAGATAGATAGATAGAATGTCATTTTGTTTCTGAAGTGAACTGAAGTGTAATGTTATGTCTCTCTTTCAGTGTTCAAAATGGCTGTAGTGTTCATCTGTAAGGATTACTCCAAGCAGAAGAAGAAAATGGTGAGTGTTTGTGATCTTCACTCTCAGAGCAGATGAATATTTGGGCTGTGAATGTTACACCCAAACACTCTCTCTCTCTCTCTCTCTCTCTCTCTCTCTCTCTCTCTCTCTCTCTCTCTCTCTCTCTCTCTCTCTCTCTCTCTCTCTCTCTCTCTCTCTCTCTCTCTCTCTCTCTCTCTCTCTCTCACACACTCGCTCTCTCTCTCTCTCTCTCTCTCTCTCTCTCTCTCTCTCTCTCTCTCTCTCTCTCTCTTCTCTCTCTCTCTCTCTCTCTCTCTCTCACACACTCGCTCTTTCTCTCTCTCTCTCTCTCTCTCTCTCTCTCTCTCTCTCTCTCTCTCTCTCTCTCTCTCTCTCTCTCTCTCTCTCTCTCTCTCTCTCGCTCTTTCTCTCTCTCTCTCTCTCTCTCTCTCTCACACACTCTCTCTCTCTCTCTCTCTCTCTCTCTCTCTCTCTCTCTCTCTCTCTCTCTCTCTCTCTCTCTCTCTCTCTCTCTCTCTCTCTCGCTCTCTTTTCATGGGCTTAGAGAGGTATTCAGCAGTTAACTGGGTGTTGTATTCATGCTCTTGTTTGGTGCAGTATCCCCATCAAAGTGATGAATTAATGACATTTTTCTCACACATCTGTCTCTGTTTCTCAGGGTGGTTCTCACAGAGCATCAGTCTCAGGTGAAGAGAAAGATCCGTTCCGTTTCCGTCACATGATCCCCACTGATGCGCTTCAGGTGCGCACACTGTCCAATACAGGTAAGCTCACCTGTGACCCCCGTCAACAAGCACCAAACAAACCAAAGCATGATGATTTCAGACCCTCTCGAGGTAAATGAGAAGCTGATCCTCGTGTGTGTGGTTTCAGATGGAGAGAGCGCAGCCGTGTGTGAGATCATTCATGTGAAGTCTGAGTCAGAGGGAAGACCAGAGAGAGTGTTTCAGCTCTGCTGCAGGTCAGTGTCTCTGGCACTAAAACAATGAAGGGAAAAAAAAATATATATATATATATACGGTTTCTTCTCATTGTTTATATATAAATATTTAATAAAGAAAAGTTTAAAAAGTGATATATATTAAAATATATTTATAAAAATGTATAATAAAAATCATATATTTTACTAAATTACCAAAAAAGAACACTGTCACCATCTGGTGGAGGAACCTTGTACAGCCTCAATGCACAACCGTATTTATCTGACCCATTTTTAGAGCGCTGGATAACTTCTGTTGAATAATGAACTGACATCATTGTGTAAATGTGTGTCTTAAATGGTGTCTGCAGCTCTCCTGAGAGTAAGAAAGACTTCTTGAAGACGGTTCACTCCATCTTGAGAGATAAACAGCGCCGTCAGCTGTTGAAGACGGAAAGTCTTCCTCTCAATCAGCAGTACGTTCCCTTCGGAGGAAAACGCCTGTGTGCCCTTAAAGGAGCCCGACCGGCCATGAACAGAGCAGGTACACACAAAGAAATAACAACAAGGATACATTCAATTTATTAAAAGTGACAGGAAATGTTTCTGTTTCAAATAAATGCTGACTGTTTTAAACATTGATAATAATCAGAAATGTTTGTTGAGCAGCAAATCAGCATATTATAATTATTTCTGAAGATCATGTGACACTGAAGACTGGAGTAATGATGCTGAAAATTCAGCTTTACATCACGGGAATAAATTACATTTTAAAATGTTTCACAATAGAAAACACATTTCAGTGGTAATAATATAGAAACATATAATATCAGATCTCTGTAAACCATGTTAGTGATGCTCATGTGTTTGTATGTTCTCAGTCTCTGCCCCGACTCGCAATCTGGGCCGCAGGAAACTGGTGCGGAACCGCTTCACCATCGACACGGACATTGTTTTCGACACCGAGCCGGACAGCGACTCGCCAGACTCCCAGCATGCTCCGCAGCAGGGCATCGTTCCGGCGGGCGACACCGACCGCTGGGTGGAGGAGCAGTTCGACCTTCAGCGCTACGAGGAGCAGGAACAGGACGTGAAGGAAACAGACATCCTGAGCGACGACGACGAGTTCTGCCAGTCCGCTCTGAGCCCGTCCACCGACCTGGACCTGGAGGGACCGCTTTCCACCCTCTCGCTGGAGGGAGACACGGCTGAGGAGGAAGAAGAGGAGGAAGAGGACAGCAAGAAGGACAACAAATCCCAGCATGCTAAGCTGTCTCATTTAGGGAAGCAGTGCGCCATGTCGGTGGCCAGTGTGGATGAGCAGGTGCCCGGCGAGGACATCTGGGTGCGACGGGACAGCAGCACAGAGAACGAGACACAGGACGAAACCCAGAGCTGAAACGCATCAGGAGACGGACTCGATTAAAGAAATAATTCACTCAAATTCAAATTTGCTGAAATTTTACTCACCCACAGGCGTTCCAAGATGTAGATGATGCTGTTTCTTCATCAGATTTGGAGAAATGTAGGATTGCATCTCTAGCTCACCAATGGATCCTCTGCAGTGAATGGGTGCCGTCAGAATGAGAGACCAAACAGCTGATAAAACATCACAATAATCCACACGCCAGTCCATCAGTTAATCTTAAAGAGGTCATGTGATGATATTTTAAAGATCATTATTTTGTGTATTTGGTGTAACAGAATATGTTGGCATGCTTTAATGTTCCAAAAACACATTATTTTTCAAATACTGTACATTATTACCCCGCCTCGCTCAAATGCTTCATTTACTACAAAGCCCCTCCTTCCAGCAAGTGCAGTCTGCTCTAATTGGCCAACTGACACAGTGCATTGTGATTGGCCGAACACCACAAGCATGCGTCGGAAATGTAACGCCCCGTAACCATAATCACGAGCTTCAGCTTCCAAGTTGTGATGATGCTCGTGTTTATTTTCACACAAGACGCGGTTAAGACGATTTCTGATGCACTGTACACTCCGCTGTGACGTGACCCTGTTCCCCTCACTCACACACACACACACACACACACACACACACACACACACACACACACACACACACACACACACACACACACACACACTCTCACACACATGTTACACATTTGAACACAAATATACAAAACACTAACAAAACATACTTACAGTCGCTGGTTCAGAAGCACCAGATTGTCAGAGCAAAGTCAGAATTGACCCATTTTTTTTTTTAAATAGCCTTCGTGCACAGCCAGCCTTGTACTTTACTAGGTTCACGAAACTATCATCCATAAAATGTGTTGCACAAATTCAAACATTTGGGTTGTGCTGTTGTGTTGTAAACTAATCTTAACAATGATTCCTAAATGCATCTGCTTTCTGAAGGCCAAATAAAGTGCTTTCACGTAGAAACACACAGCGTCTCTCTGACACGGACACGGCTGCATCAACACTACTGCGGTTACTGAAACCACGCCTTCTTTCTTTGTGTGAACATTTGGGCGGCATTACGCAAATCTCCCCACATCGTGACGTAGACATGTGCGGCGTGTTTAAATGAGCTGTTTTAGGGGGGCGTGGCAGAATCTAAACTTTGATAAAGAATATCTCTTTGGGTTTGAGACTTTAGGAATCTCATCTATGCACAAACAGCTTGTTTCCTTTCTCCAAAACGTATGACATGACCCCTTTAACGATGGATATGTTTCTTACAAACACGCAGCTTTTGACATACAAGACATTAACTGATGGACTGGAGTGGTGTGGATTATTGTGATGTTTTTATCAGCTGTTTGGTCTCTCATTCTGACGGCACCCATTCACTGCAGAGGATCCATTGGTGAGCAAGTGATACAATTCTACATTTCTCCAAATCTGATGAAGAAACAAACTCCTCTACACCTCGGATGACCTGAAAGGGAGTACATTTTCAGCACATTTTCATTTTTGAGTGAACTATTCCTTTGAAGCTTGCCAGTCAAATACATCCGCCGATGCATGACAACAGTTTCTCCATGCTAATACTCCGAATGTCAGACATTCCTTTCAAAGTAGCTGTAAGATATGACGCTTTAAACACATTAGATGAGCTCTACGTGTGCGCTGTGGCCAATCAGAAACCGCAGGAAACGTGGCGATACAATCAATAGAATTAGAATTGCACCTTCGCCATTGGCAGGCTCAAGCGTTTGACCGGTAACGTCTGCCAAACATCTCCGTTTCGTTCTTGACGTGTTATTTCCATAATAAGGGCTGGGATTTATTATGTCCTTCAGATGTAATAAGAACAACAGCCTGGTTAAATATCTCACTTTCTCTTATTTTTGTCTCATACTTGTACAGAGAAGCTGTAAGTGACATTTTATTCTTTGAGTTGTAAATATTAGTTTATTTCTTTGCGATTTATCTGAAATGTACATACTGTGCTCTATTCTGACCTGAAATCTACATGTCATTTGAATATTCATCGAGTAGTTGTTGAATATTGATTTAGATGTACACATCTCAGGTCAAAATAGTGCGGAATGAATTTGTATTCCTTTCTCAGAGCGGGGGATTTTTTTACAGCTCATTCTAGGTCACTATGTCCTGTTTTACTTGAATTGTGTTGATAAATGCAATATGAGTTTTAGCTGATGTTCTGTTCCCGTTTAAATGGTTTGTTGTGGTTCAGCTCTACGTGAATGAAACATAATGACCCACGATTTAAACTCACGATTCTTTATAGAAGAAGATCCGAGTCTTACACAGACAAAACCATAGTGTCATTTTTCATCTATATTTTGTGTTTAACCCGTATGTGCTGTTGGGGACGTTTTCGTCCACTAAGGGGTGCTGTTGAGTGTTAATTTGGCCATAACTTTTTTTGTGTTTCAGCAAATGGAATGATTTTTGGTGACAAATCTTATTTTAACACACATTTTTGGAAAATGCTTTGAAATTTTTCCAAAACTCAACAATGCACCGTGGACAAATTCACTACCCTTTCGTTATGTTCGGGATGAAAACATCCACTAAATTAGACTGATATAAAAATGTATCGGATAAATATTTTTTTACCATTTTTTTTTTGCATAAATCTATTAATCAACCTCAGTCCTGATAAAAAAAAAAAAAACATCCAGGATTTTTTTTTACATTTTAGTAGTTTTGATCAGGACTGAGGTTGATTAATAGATTTATGCAAAAAAAATTGAAAAAAATATTTATCCGATACATTTTTATATCAGTCTAATTTAGTGGATGTTTTCATCCCGAACATAACGAAAGGGTAGTGAATTTGAACAATGCACAAGGGTTAAACGAGTATCTCACATTTAAACTTTGGGTTCATGTTTTTAAATTCCAAAATTTGCTGAATGCAATCAAGAGAAGCCACTGGAAAATATTTTAGATGATATTGAATTCTAATTGAAAACGTTCCCATTGAGCTATAGAGACTGCATTTTTATTTTGTATATAGAGCTGTGGATTGATATTATATCAAATAAATTGGTTTCGTACATATCAGAAGCCGTGGATTCTTCTGCGTTTGCTGTATGTCTTTCCACATTTACAGCCGTGTTATTAAGAAGCACTTCTGCTTGTGTGATCTTCATGTGTAAACGTCAGTGATACAGCAGCACTCAAACCCTGCTGACAGATGAAGTACCAGGATGATGAGAACAATCGATCTCTCAGCGCTCAGATGAATCTGAGATATACGAGCTCTCCTCAGGCCAGACTGACACATCAGCATCTTCATTTATAGAAATCATTCATGAAGAAAACCATAATTCTTTACATTTATTAACGTTTTAAAAATGTGCCATTCAGATCAGTCAACTATATAATGAAAGTAGATGTAAACCTGTACGAGTGTTTTTCATCTCATATCAGGGAAAATTGTCAATCATTTTTTTGCTGTTGTGCATGTTTAATTTGATCATTTTCACTAATTATCATGGTATTAACTTTTAAGTATGCTACTTTTTAATTTTTTGCTGTTTTCATGATTTGCCAATTGTTATACAACTGAAAATAGATTGCTTATATTAGGTTTATATTTATACATTTGTTTAATTATAACATTACATGGAATAATATGGGTTACACTTTATTTCGATAGTCCACTTTAGACATATAAGTGACTACATGTTAACTAATTCTCATTCATTTGCCACTACATGTCTACTAACTCTCAGTAGGGTAGGTTTGGGGTTAGTAGAATAAGTTGATAGTATATTATATGTTGTGGACCCATCCAAATAAAGTGTTGGAAGATATTAAGCAGACAGTCTATTAATATTCAGCTAATAATAACTGCTAGTTGACATGTAGTTGCAGAGTTACTCACTGTTAGTAGAATGTCTGAAGTGGACTATCGAAATAAAGTGTTACCATAATATGTAATTATAACATTATTTACATTGTTTAACCACAAGCTCAATCTGCCCCCAGTGGTCGAAGTCGGTGCCATACTGTTGAGCAAAATCCTTTTTGTAGGCCTACTGTTCTTAGTGCACACATGAAGTATGCGAAAACATTATTATGATGTTGTGCATAGAAGTTTTTGTTACAGGAGTATATGTGGAGAATTGACTCAAGAAGACAGAAGTATTGTTTTCTGTCTTGTTGGCTACTACATTTGTGACACATGTTGAGAAGATAAATAATGAATACTTTGACATTGAATCTTTGATTTGAAGGATTCTGGGGTCGACTTGACTTCACTAGAGGACTTCTGTTGAGAAAACAAGGTACATTTGTACTAAATGAACCAACATTTAGGCGAAATATTAGCCTAATTTACAGAGTTTCTAAAAGTACTGCTGAACATTAAGCATGGTTTCACTACAAATAAAACAAACAAACAGTAATCGTAAATTAACCGTAGTTTATCCATGGTGTTTGTAGTAAAACTATTGATTACCACACTTTCACTAGACTAAATAAAACATGAGTTTCGTAAGGGCATGGTACCATGGTAAAATAATGGAAATAGATATTAATACGTTAGCGATCATCCTATTCCTTTTCTCGCAGATATGTAAATACATTTCTGTTTACCACGTGAAAATCATAATTTACGTATAACGTAAACGCAATAACGTGGTATATGTCAAATAAACACATACCTTTCGTTCGTTATTTTTTAATTGAATGATTGAAAATGTGTTTTCAATTAGTATATTTTGTAGTTTTGAAGTTTAAGGCGCAGTTTTGCTCATA
The DNA here is from genome assembly GCA_027474115.1 of Schizopygopsis malacanthus. Classification (NCBI taxonomy): domain Eukaryota; kingdom Metazoa; phylum Chordata; class Actinopteri; order Cypriniformes; family Cyprinidae; genus Schizopygopsis; species Schizopygopsis malacanthus. The sequence goes on from CM049865.1 coordinate 52,318,710, forward strand.
TGCGCTAGATGGCGCAAACACATTTCGTGTAAAATATGCTTATTTTATTATTATTATTATTATTTAACTTCCAAAATTACAAAGTTCAACAGCAAGTTATTTGCATATTTCTCATATTTACACATTTTGTAAATACAAATTGAGACAATTTTTAATAAAATTATAATTTAAATAAAAAAATAACCCAAATTTGCTCATTTTCAAACAGCCTTTAAAGCTTATTTATAATCTATAAAATCGTAAAGCCCAAAGAACGGTGTCTGCTAAATTAATTTAAAATATGCTTGTATATAATAATATATTCTTTTCTCTAATTTTATTTTATGTAAATATGCAAATCTGAGGAGAGTGCTTTCATCGACCTCGATTGTAAACAATCATCTTTTTTTAATAAAACTCGACTTGAATGGCGCATGTATGTATTTTCTGTAAGATCTCTACTGTGCGGTTAAAGTGAAGTAAAGCGCCATCTTGTAGTGTTCTGAGAGTCACGTGATTCTCAGGCTGAGCCGAGGCTGGATGTCTCAGCGGTCGGACCCGTCAGACAGGTTTGACCGTTTCTGTTGACTAATACAATGAACCTCTGACGCGTCTAACTCTGTGTTTTACATCAACTAGAGACATTTTAGCTCAGGTGAGACACGCTTCTGCTCTCGGAGCTTCTGTTAACATACTCAACATCATCTGATGCGTGTATCTGAATACTACAGGCCAAGGAGGCAAAAATAAACATAACTAAATTATATTTACATTAAATAAAATGCCAGATCATAGTTGTGGAACTAGTTATATTCTATAGATGCTGTTTGTATATGTCACATATGTATTTTCCCCTCTTTAACACTGAAATGTAAATGCAATATATGCACAACAGTGACACGGCCTCAGCTGTCTGATGAAAGACACCTGTCACAAAAGCATGTTGTTCCTCATATTTTCATTCTGGCCTCTTGATGCATGGATTATTTGACGTGTTGAAACAGTTTCGAGGGGAACAACTCTAGTCATCCTCAATGTAAACTTGATTCAATTGAGGTCAAATCTATTAGAAGAGTTTCTGAGTTGATTGAATCACTTAAAACAACAAGATTCAGATTAGCATTATTAATGTTTGATTGATTTGATTCAGTGTATTATGTTGTTTTGTCCTTACAATATTACTGATAATGGTTTTAATTACTCCCAAGAGTTAGTTTTCACTTGCAAGCGGTGAATGTTGCCATTAGCTGTAGTTCTTCTCTCTTGAATAAGCATCTCACTTAATTATTAGTATTAAGTATTAATAGTTTCTCAAATAACTGGTTAAAGTCATATATGCACTTTTTATAATACATTTATGTTGATATTTTCACATTGTGCAGCTTTCAAGATGTGGGCACTAAGTGGAAAAGAGCTTCTTAACGATGGATTGTCATGTTCTGCTCGACAGCGAGATCTGGGTCAGAACGAGGGTGAGTAAATAATACGAAAATAGTCGTTTTTGGAAACCCAGGGGTTCTCAACCTATTTGACCTTTTGACCCCCAGTTATTTACTACAAAATTCTAGGGCCCTTCACGTAATCTAATATATTTCCTTTGGAAAATATATTTTTTGTGTTTGTGATTTAATTAAATTTTCTTTAAAAAATTTGTTTATATATGTGTGTGTGTGTGTGTGTGTGTGTGTGTGTGTGTGTGTGTGTGTCTGTGTGTCTGTATGTATATACAGGTGCTGGTCATATAATTAGAATATCACAAAAAGTGATTTGAGGACATTTCAGTGTCCCCTAATTCCATTCAAAAAGTGAAACTTGTATAATGTATACATTCATTCCACACAGACTGATATATTTCAAGTGTTTATTTCTTTTAATTTTGATGATTATAACTGACAACTAATGAAAACCCCAAATTCAGTATCTCAGAAAATTAGAATATTACTTAAGACCAATACAAAGAAAGGATTTTTAGAAATCTTGGCCAACTGAAAAGTATGAACATGAAAAGCATGAGCATGTACAGCACTCAATACTTAGCGGCGTGGCATGCGGCGTGGCATGGAGTCGATCAGTCTGTGGCACTGCTCAGGTGTTATGAGAGCCCAGGTTGCTCTGATAGTGGCCTTCAGCTCTTCTGCATTGTTGGGTCTGGCATATCGCATCTTCCTCTTCACAATACCTCATAGATACTTTCTATGGGGTTCAGGTCAGGCGAGTTTGCTGGCCAATTAAGAACAGGGATACCATGGTCCTTAAACCATGTGGTACAATGGTAGCTTTGGCACTGTGATCATAAAATGCAAGGTGCATTACAAGAATAATTAATGCATTACAATTCTATAATGTATTATTTATCAAAACGGATGATTTTTATTCATTTCAGTGACCAAGTCTAGAAATCACAATTCCCTCATATATCCACATTTTCAAAGCGTTTCCAAGAAAAAATGGTTGAGAGAAAGAATGAAAATATTGATCTTAATATTGATCTGTTTTAGCTTGTTTTAAAGCTTGATTTCTGTTATTTTAAATTATTTTATTTACATTTAACCAGCGAGATGAGTTACTACAAAACTAAGTCAGTTTGTCATCAGCCGGCAGAAACCAGTGTTACCGCATAGCACTGATGGACAAACCCCTCCTATCTGATTCCTGTCAGAGAACCCGTGAACATTTAATCTAACGCTGCGTTTCACCTCACTTCTGCCGTCATGAGGGCTAAGCTGGAGATCCTGGCTCTGGTTCTGGGCACCATCGGGCTGGTCGGGACCATCGCGGTGACCGCCATGCCCATGTGGAAGGTGACGGCCTACATCGGGTCCAACATCATCGTGATGGAGACGCTGTGGGAGGGGTTATGGATGGCCTGCATACGGCAGGCGGACATCAACATGCAGTGTAAAGTCTACGACTCGCTGCTCATCCTGCCGGGGGACATCCAGGCGGCCCGCGGGCTCATGTGCGCCTCCATCACTCTCGCCGTCCTGGCCGTCCTGGTGTCCGTCTGCGGGATGAGGGGCACAGACTGCTGCCACGATGACACCAGGGGTAAGAACGTGATCCTGCTGGTGGGCGGGTGTCTGTTCGTGGTCGCTAGCCTCGCCACTCTTCTTCCCGTCTCCTGGTCCACTCACTCCATCATCAGAGACTTCTACAACCCGATGGTGGTGGAGGCGCAGAAGCGGGAGATCGGACAGGCGCTGTATCTGGGCTTCGGCACGTTCCTGCTCCTCCTGATCGCGGGGGTGATACTGCTGTGCCGTTACGCCCCCCGTCACAGGAAAGACGAGGAGCAGAAGAAGCCGTACATCGCAGTGGAAAAGGACAAGGTGGGAATGAGCATGCTGGGACGGACACCTTCTTCTGACTCGTACCGGAAGAGTCGGTACGTCTGACAGAACTCACTCACTCACTTCAGTTTGTTCATTTGCTTTTCTTTTTGGTTTTATTTCTTTGCCAACAGTTTTTTTTATGTTTCTTGGCCTTGGTCATAATTAGATGAAATGTTTCTCGTTAACTAACTAAACACATGAGTGTCTGATGTTGATGATTGTATGTTATATTTTCAAACATTTTGTGTTGTAGTTCTGTTCTTGTGAGGAAAATTGAAATTGAATTGTTGCATCCACAAACATATGATTTATGTGCTGTTTTTAGATGTTTTTGTCTATTTTATATTCAAGTATTAAATGAAGAATGAGACTAAACAAGCTGTCATTGTAATCTTTCAAATATGTGCATTATTTGCAAAAAAAAGACATTTAATTTGTCATTTTTTAAAATCCAATATTTTATTATTTATTTACTTATAATGACATACATTATTATTATAGTAATTGTGTGCGTGCGTGCGTGTATATATACATGATAAAGTATTTTATTACTTATATTTATAAATGAATATTGTACTGTTTAATATTATGGGAAGTGATTTATTGTAGTTCTGTGTTTCTAGGAAAATAATAACATTAACTTGTGCATCTACAAACATATGATTTACCCATTTATTTTTATACATGTCTGAATTATGAAATTGTGAATGAGAGTAAAAAAAGCTGTCAAGGTAATCTATCAAAATACATTATTTGTGAAAAAAATCATAGTTATAAAGGTTATAAATGATAAAACATATGTTTTCCCTTATAATCAAACAGTCATGTATAGTTATAATACATATTGCACTGTTACATTTTATAGTAATTGTAATATTTAAATTGTAACATTAAACATTGCAGTTAAAAGGAAAGGATATTAAGGATCGTTAAACACTAACACTGGTGTCTAAGTTGTGTGTTTCTCAAAGGAAACGGATTTGTCTTTCCTACCGGTTTGAAGCATAATTCTGTAATTGAATTATGCTACAACTTTTATTTGAAAAACTATTGCATCAGTCATATTCACTCCACCTGACTGTATACACAGCAGACAGGACGAGTCTGCGTTTGCTGAGCTGCATCTGACACATTTACTTCCTGTAAGTGAAACTAAACACTGGACTGCTGCTAGATGGATGAGATATCTACAGATAAGACTGAGTGTGTTTCGACACCTCTCAGGTTCCACCTCCATCTTTTGACAGCTTCTACCCTGTATCTCACCTGACCTCTCACTGACATACAGCAGTTAAAAAAAAAAAAAAACCAAAGAGTTTCATTTGGCAGATAGACAAAAAAAAAAAAAATTGAGCAATACAATTGTGTATATGTATTTTATGAAACTTCAAAACGGTCCAATTTTAAATGTTTTGTCTTTTGCAGTGTTCGCTACTAAGTTTGTTGTATATTTGTTTGTTGTATAATGTTTAGTTTTGTATTTTATTATTATATAATTGAATTGAGAAAGTATACATTTTATTTATTTATTTTTATATTATATTAATTTGATAGTTTTATTGGGGGGGGGGGGGGGGGTTTGGTCTTGAAAAAGATGTTACCTTAAAAGTTACCTTTAATTACATTTTATTTACCTCTGTCAAATGATTAAGCGCAATTAATCACATGCAAAATAAAAAAATTTTGTTTACATAATATGTATGTATACTGTGTATATGTATTATGTATATATAAATAAACACACATGCATGTATATATTTCAGAAATGTTTTATTTTTATATATTAAATATATTTATTTATAATTTACATTTTATGAATATAATTATAGACATGTAAATATATGTAAATATTTTCAAAATATATACTGTATGTTTTTGTATTTATATATACATACTAAATATACACAGAACACATATATTATGCAAACAAAAACTAGTATTTTGTATGCGATTAATTGCGATTAATCGTTTAACAGCCAACTAATGGTAGGAGTAGAAAATGTCAGCCGTGGCATGTTTGTTTGAACATTTCAAGTATCACCAGTTTCCTTCGAGCTGTTTATCAGATTCTCCAGGAGCAGGTGAACCAGTCTGTTCACATAACATCATTAACATTTCTCTAGTCTGTAAATACTTGTCATCTGGATCTTCTGGTCTCAGTTGAGAAACACCACAGTGAAGGAGAGCAGCGTTACTTCTGTGTCTGATCCTTCATCGTTTTGTCCTGGCACACCACCATCATGTCTTACGCTGGGTCTTACGCGGCCAAATCCTACGCGGACAGAGCCTATGCAGACAAAGCCTACGAGGCCAGCATGTACACGGGATACCCGGATGAGAAGTCGTCGAAAGAGGCGTACGATGATCAGCTGAAGCGCGAGAAGAGAAAGCGACAGGAATCCATCTGCTGCGAGGTGGTCGCGCTGCTCATCGGGTTCATCGGACTGATCGGCGTCGCCTCTGTCACGGGCCTCCCGATGTGGAAGGTCACGGCGTTCATCGGGGAGAACATCATTGTGATGGAGACACGTTGGGAGGGGTTGTGGATGAACTGCTTCCGGCAAGCCAACATCCGAATGCAATGCAAAGTCTACGATTCTCTGCTGTTTCTCCCGGCTGACCTTCAGGCCGCCAGGGGTCTCATGTGCGCCTCCGTCGCTTTGACCGCCGTCGCCTGCATTCTGTCGGGCGTCGGGATGCGCTGTACCCGTCTGATAGACTCCCGTCCCAAAACCAAGCACATTGTTTTGGTGAGCGGAGGGTGTTTGTTTTTGGCTGGCTGCTTGACCACCGTTATTCCCGTGTCTTGGACGGCTCATATGATCATCCAGGACTTCTACAACCCGACGTTAATCGACGCCCAACGAAGAGAGCTCGGGGAGGCGTTGTACATCGGATGGGTCACTTCAGCTTTGCTTTTCAGTGCCGGGGTGATTCTGCTCTGTCGACATGCCCCACGGACCCAGGATAAACAGGACATGTCAGCTGTTCTGTATCGGCCGGATCGGCTCCGTATAACTACTCCTACAGGCCCGGCTATCAATACCAGCCTGCATATGGATACCAGCCCGGGTATAACTATCAACCGGCCTATTCTCCCATCCCGACAATTTATAACCCTCCAAGATACTGAGACACACAGTGAGTCTTCAATAGAGACTCCACTAAAGACACTGAGTTGGGAACGATCTGCAGAAAGATTCAGAAGAAAGCAGGACGGATGGAGTCTCTATATGACTGTATATGTGCATATTAGTTGTTGGTTTTTTACATGATTTGAATGTGTTTCCTTCTTGTCTAAAAGACTTTGTAATTTGCACAGAAATAATATGCAATATGTGCTCAAATTAAGAACATCAACATGTGAGATATTTCCACACAGCATTTAACTGTGTATGCGTGACTTAATGGTGATTTTGTGATATAATTCTGTTTGTTTTCCACTTTTTCCATTTTTAAAGCACTGTTTGATATTAACTGTGTTAAATAAATGTGTGAAAAGAACTGTGGATTTTCTAGTTCCTGGTCTGTAGACTTAAAACATTCCCTTCCTGGATTTGATAACATCATTAAGTTGTTGTTTTTAAGGCCGGTGTTGACAACACTGGTCGAACCAGTCGAGGTGGTTTTCCAGTGTATGTTTCTCTTCTGTTGCTCAATAAGCTCAAAACATCACACCCTAATGCAGATTCACCAGCAGACATGACACACACTGACTGCGTGTTTGTGTGACCAAAAGAGACGTGTATGTGATCAAAACTATGTTATGATGCAAATTCTTGTCTGCAATCGCTGATGAAAATTAATAAAATATCACAGTTACTGTCAGCCAACTTATAGAGAACAGAAACTTGATTTTGTATACTGTCTGAAGAAAATACTTAATAGTGCAAAGTTTGTTAGGATGTTGCTAGATGTTCTGAGTGATTTTTATCATATGTTGTTATGTTATTGCTAGGGTGTTCTGCATAGCAACATTCTAAAAACACTCAACATTAAATGGAATTGCAAAAATGCACAAATGTTGCTAAGATGCAGCTCCTAAGATGTTTTGAGCAGTTACTATAGCTGTAAAGACACTAGAAACCTCATAAGCAGCATGATAAAAACTGCTCAGAACCCTTTAGCAGCTGCATAGCAACACCTTAGCAACCACATAGTAACATTCTAAAAATTACTCAGAACCTCTTAGCAGCTATAGCAACACCCTAGTAACTGCATAGTAACATTCTAAAAAAAATTAGAACCCCTTAGCAGCTGCATAGCAACACCTTAGCAACCCCTCAGTAACATTCTAAAAATTACTCAGAACCCCTTAGCAGCTATAGCAACACCCTAGTAACTGCATAGTAACATTCTAAAAACTACTCAGAACCCCTTAGCAGCTATAGCAACACCCTAGTAACTGCATAGTAACATTCTATAGACGGTTTCAACGGCAACAACATTAACAAACGTTACTGCGCATGCACGTGTTTGTGACCCTAACTTAACTTCCGGTAGACCTACAAATAGAATCAATAACAACAGCTCTTCAAGTCCCTCTGAAGTAGATTATTTTTTTATAACAAGCAAAATATGTTTGCTTCATAAATCAGACGGACTGAGATGCAGCGATAACTACTTGGACGGACTTTCTGCCAGCAGGAGACGCTTAAAAGCGGGAGAAATAACGTTAACGTTAGAGATTTGTGCCGGTAACGGCTGTAAACTGAGTTTACAAACGCTGCTTTATCAGGCATATAATATGCAAGATTACATTAAAATGACATCAAACATTTTCTAAAGACAGTGTTCCTTCAGAAATACAGTAATATATCAGGTTTGGATTTTTAAACATGCATTACGTGCTCATTGTTTATTCAACAAAGCCTTTTGAAAAAGTTTTAATATCGTGTCGGGTCGCCACAAATAAATGTATGTATGTGAACACATCCCACAGCACAACAACCTGAGCCCAACTTCATTAGTAATAACTTTAACTGTGTTTGCAGACGACGCCACTAACAGCCCGATATACAAACACAGACCGGAAGTTACCTTCGGTCCGGGCGCGTGCGCACGATCAAACCGTCTATAACGCACTCAAAACCCCTAAGCAGCTGCATAGCAACACCTTAGCAACCTCATTGTAACATTCTAAAAACAATTGTATAACCCCTTTGCAGCTGCACAGTAACATTCTACAAACTACTCAGAACCCCTTTGCAGCTGCATAACAACACCCTAGTAACCGCAGGGTAACATTCTATAAAGCACTCAGCTATAAAAATCTGTATAAATGTTGCTATGGAACTGTTAAGGAGTTCTAAATGTTTTTTTTTGTTACTGTGCAGTTGCTAGGGTGTTGCTATGCAGCTGTTAAGGAGTTCTAATGTTTTTTTGTTACTGTGCAGTTGCTAGGGTGTTGCTATGCAGCTGTTAAGGAGTTCTAAATGTTTTTTTGTTACTGTGCAGTTGCTAGGGCAGTTGTCTCAAACTCAAATCCTTGAGGGCCACAGCTCTGCAGGGTTTAGCTCTAAATCACACCTGCATGGAAGTTTGACCTTGACCTTGATTAGCTGGATCAGGTGTTTTTGATTAGGGTTGGAGCTAAACTGTACAGAGCTGTGGGATTTTGAGACCAACGTGCTAGGGTGTTGCTATGCAGCTGCTAAGGAGTTCTAAATGTTTTTAGAATGTTAATATGCGGTTGCTGCTGCTGTAGGGTGCGTTTCCCAAAAGCAACTATGGTCACAAGTTGCGTTGTTACCAATAGAGTTCAATGGGACTTACCACCATAGTTAGCTAACGATGCTTTTGGGAAACGCACCCCTGATTGGTACTTAACATGTTGCTATGTGGTGGCTTTCTCTGGTTCCCTCAGAACACCCTAGCATCCATGAAGTAATATGCTAGAAACCACTCAGCGTCAAACTGAATTTTAAAAGTAATGAATACCGTTTGCGGTGCAGAAATGACACACTTTTCACCTGCAACTAAAGGTAAAACATCAACATTAAGCCATCAGCTGACTTCAAAAAATGTTCTTCTGAACATATCAGACAGCAATTTAATGAGCCACAACACAGTGGTGTTAAACATTGACAGCAGTCCAGAGCTGTTGTGTATTTGCCTGTATTTGGTTGTTCAGTAACCCCTTCAGCTGCATTTCCTCACATAACAGGATCTCCGCCAGAAAATAGTGCCTGTTGTGCAAACATCAACACGGCTACGAGCTCCTCCTCCTCCTCCCCCAGTGACACAAAACCAGAAACAAACACTTGCAGGGGGGATTTGATTTCATAGCAACCAGTCCTGACGTTCCCTCCCTCCCCTGAGCGAGAGGGCGGAGGCTGGGAACAGGTGAACACCTATCAGCTCCCATTCCAGCGGGATGCAAAACCAGTCCTCACTCTTCAGGCTTCTGGAATCATGGCGAACGGTGCCCTGGAGATCGTGGGAATGTGTGTGAGCCTGATCGGTTTCATCGGGGCGGCAGCCAGCACTGGGATGCCGATGTGGCGGGTGTCGGCGTTCATTGGTGAGAACATCATCGTGATGGAGATCCGCTATGAGGGCTTGTGGATGAATTGCTTCCAGCAGGCCAACATTCGGATGCAGTGTAAGGTGTATGACTCTTTGCTGGCGCTGTCTCCGGATCTCCAGGCCGCTCGGGGGCTCATGTGCTGCTCTGTGGCGTTGACCGGGCTGGGTTTATTAATAGCCATCGCAGGGATGAGGTGCACGGCGTGCATCCAAGAGAACGACCGTGCCAAGCGAATGGTTCTGATCATCTCTGGCTGCATGATCCTAGCAGGCTGCTTTTGCTGTATCATCCCCATCTCCTGGACCGGACACGCCATCATCCAGGACTTCTACAACCCCATACTCCATCGATGCCCAGCGCAGGGAACTTGGGGAGGCGTTATACATCGGTTGGGTGTCATCTGCCTTCTTATTCGCCGGCGGGTGCATATTGACCTGCTGCAATTGCCCCCTGGACAAGGGCCCGGATCCGAGGTACATGTACACCAGGAATGCGCCCTATGTGGCCTATCAGCCGCAACCTGTGGCCTACCACCCTCATCCGCGCTCGGTGTACAGTCACCCGTCCGGGCCACCGTCGTTCATTGAGCAGTCGTACCAACCGTCCAGACAACAGTCATTCATTCAGCCTTCCAGACAGCAGTCGTTCATTCAGCCTTCCAGACAGCAGTCGTTCATACAACCGTCCCGACATCCGTCCGCCCGCAGCGCCGTGGCTTATCTCTGAAATCCAGCTGGTGTGTTTGTGTTTGGGTGTGTTAGAGAGAGATGGAAAGGACAAACTTCTAACCAAAAGTAAAAAAAAAGAATATTTGGGAACATTTTTTAAATGTAAGTTAGTCCTACATTTCATTTTTTTTCCTGCTTCATTCTTAGGAATGTTTTTGGCAACATTTAGATGTTCTTTCTACTCATATCTATATGACAGATGGAAAGGACTTCTAACAAAAGCTTTTGAACACAAGGTAAAAAATACTATTTGGAAATATGCAAATGGTTTTAAATGGAACAAACTTGGGCCTACATTTCATTTTTTTTTCCTGTTTCGTTCTTAGGAATGTTTTTGAAAACCATTTCTACTTTTTCTTTATACATATCTAAGTATGAGCAAATGAGAGATGGAAAGGATGGACTTCTAAACAGAGGTGTTACAAAAAGATTTTAAATGTAACTCATTTCAGCCTACATTTGAGATTTTTCTGTTCGTTTCTTAGAAATGTTTTTGACAGAATTTAAATATAGTTTCTATGGCATTTTTTAAATATGTAAGTAAGATAACTTTGAGAACTGAGAATTGTTTTAAAGATTTTTTTTTGTTTTATGATTCATTGTAAAATACAGATCATACCTCAGGATCTTGCAAAGTATGTTACTTGAGGTATTTTTGTATTATCTGAAAGCTGTCTAAAATAGAAGTCTGGAAATAATTGTTTAACATTCAGACATTGTTTTTTATGTAAATATCAAAGCACAAAACAATGATTTAACTCAATAAACAAGTAAAAAATATCCTAATGATGAGATATTTGCTATTCCTCCTCGTATCTTTCTGCATTTACAGGCCGTTTTAAAAGCTAGTGTTCTGGTTTCTGCGGTGTATTTGCACAGTAATAGTTCTCAGAAGAAATCTGTTCATCTCTATGCTTCAGAGGACATGTTTTCTCAAAAGTCATGAGGTCTGAGTTACAGGCAGGTGCTGAATTTGGTGGTTTAGTTCAGCTCAGTGCGTTCGAGATCATTATGCCCTGCAGCTTCAAATAAATAAAGCCGCAGTGAAACGTAAGACGCCTATTGTCTTGACACACCCAGAGAATGAGTCACACGAGCTTGTTAGTGTAGTAGAGCTCCAACAGAACCAGGAAGCGGATCAGAATCAGATCAGCTGCTGTTCAGCTGGGAAAACTCAGAAATGAAACCTGAACGAGCAGATGTAAAGTTTGAACTTGAACAGACGGGTGTGAGACCTGATTTACTGAGAACTCATAACTAAACAGAGTGCATCAGGTTTTTTTATTTTTTGGATCAGATTAAATATAGCATATTGAATGAAAATAATTATATAAATAAATCTCTGCTTTACGCAACAAGTGCTAAATTGCTGAACTTTACTGTGAGGCATTTTTAAGGATTCGTATCCAAACGTTTTTTATACTATTATTATAGTATGTGTTAGCTTTATTTAAAGTTAATGTTTTCAGCTTTGTTTTAGTAATCTTATGTGCTCTTTTCATTTTTTTATCTTACATTTATTTTATTTCAGTTTTACTAATGTTACTTTAGCTTAAACTTATATTATTTCAGTTAGTTCAGTTATTTCTAATATCCGTTTAAGTTTCATCTTTCATCTTACAGTATATATTTAATTTCAATTTAACAAAAAAAAAATTGCATTTTAAAGGTTTTAGTTAAAAATAACAACAACAACACAGGCTTAAATGTAAACTAAATGCAGGCAGCAGCTTGTCTGATGAGATTCTTTTGTTGTCGTCCTTCATGGAGAATGCAATCCCAGAATGCACCGTGATGAGCTCATTGAAGAAAAACATATAAATGCATTTGCATTTGATTCAATACCAAACAACACTGGTAAAGCACAGTTGAGTAATTAAAAATGTATTTTTTAAGCAAATACAAGAGCATTTACATTCTGTATTATGATTATTAGGGTCTTGCGTTATTAGCTTAGCAATATGCTAAGCATGTAACAATTATTATAATTTTTTTGCTAAGCATTGAATTGAGTCCTATTTCATTGATATTTTTGTGATTCTACATCACTCACTTATGTGGATTCATTTCAGTGAGGATGCTTCTTTTTTAAGTTAGTTACCTGAGCGGTAGTAAACAGCAAGACAGCTCATTAGGTTTTAAAACAGAGGTATTATGTAATATTCACTGTGTCCTCGGCTCAGGTTGCTAATGCAAATATGTGGCTCATCATCACCAGGCAGAAGTGACCCAGAATATTCACGTCATTGGTGAAGCTGAACTACAGCTTGTGCTTTGGATACAGTGTATGCATGATAAATGACAATAATGACAGTAAAAACAGATCATGCTTTTAGCTTCCACCAAACACAGTTAACACAACTATTACTGTCCAGTTAGTCACAGACAATACACTTTTTATTTTTAATATAAGAGAGGACGCAGCCATATTTGTTGGAGGCTTTGGCTTCCATTTATTTTAGCTGTACAAAAACAGCATGTTTGCGTGTATTTCCTATCATATGATTTTAATTTATCATCGTAATCATAAACACACACTGGTTTACAGCACATAGTTTTATTGTTTACTGCACTGTTATTCTTCTAGATATCTATACTAGTATATACAGTATATGTATATATATATATATATATATATATATAATTTTTTTAATTGAATCACTCAAATTCAGCATTTTACAGTAGCCAGGGGGTGAACACACAGACACACACACACACACACACACACACACAAACGCACACACACACACAGACACAAACGCACACACACACACAAAACACACACACACACACACAAACACACACACAAAACACACAGACACACACACACAAACGCACACACACACAGACACAAACGCACACACACACACACACACACACACACATGTTGGTTTTTATGGTTTACGGGGACTTTCCATAGGCGTAATGGTTTTTATACTGTACAAGCTGTATGTGCTATTGCCCTACACCTACCCACACACACACACGGTGCACATTTTCCCTCAAAAAAACTCACTCTGTAGATTTATAACGTTTTAAATTATGGGGACACTGAAAATGTCCTCATAAATCACCTTCTCCTTGTAATACCTATGTCATACCCATGTCATTATACAAATTTGTGTCCTCATAAACCACATAAACATTACACACACAGACACAAACGCAAACAAAACACACACAGACACAAAGAGATACAAAATAAAAAAAATATTTTACATAAAAACATGGAAATATTTACATATATTAATACACTTAACAGCTTTCTTGTTGAATCGGAAGACTTGACATAAAGTGTATTTAAGGACACTCGTTGAGCTTCCACAGCTGGTGAAACAGCCCTGACAGAACAGCGGCTCTCTCTAGTGTTGAAGAGTGAGAATGTTATACGTTTCTGAGTCAAGGTCATCTGTTCATTCGAGAGTGTGTTTGTTTATGTGAGAGACCTTGTTGACAGCATATATGACCACTGGGCAGTAAACACACCATCAGCATCTCCACTTACCCTCATCATCCTCAACCAATCAGAATACAGCTATGCCACTTTCCCTTAACAAAGAGAGTAAGTTCTGCACTGTCATATAGACAGCCCTGTTTCATCTGGGAACAACATTTACTACATCTAACACCACCCCTGTGCTTTACTAACAGACTCGAGACCTCTGGATTTGGACATTACATCGCTGCCCAACAGGATGATCTTTGTTCAGAACAGGGTGAGTGGATTCATTTGTTCAGTAGTTTGCTGTCATCTGAAGGAGACGTTCATTCAGGACATGTTCTTCAGAAGAAAGAACAACCCTAGGTAGAGTACAACTGAATTAAACATTTGATTAAGAACCGAATTGACATATTTACATAACTTTATGCAAATAAATGAGCCTGTTAAAGGAAAATGTAGTAGGTCAAGAGGTCAAGGTTTGCATTTACCCTGTTGCTTCGTGCATTAACTACACCATCATGAGTCTGGAAGCATCGTTATCTGTTCCAATGTAGCCATACTAATCACAATTGATAACAGTAATATTGTGATACATTATTATTACAATCAAAAATTTCCATTTTCTATATTAATATGTTTTAAAATGTAATTTATTCCTGTGATGCGCAGCTGTATTTTCAGCATCATTCCTCCAGTCTTCAGTGTCACATGATCTTCAGAAATCATTATATGCTGATTTACTGCTCAAGAAACCTTTCTGATTATTATCAATGTTGAAGATAGTTATGCTGCTTCATATTTGTATGGGAATCATGATACATTTTCAAAGAAACTTGTGAAATATTATTAAAGTCTTTACTGTAACATTTGATCAGTTTAATGCATCCAAATAAAAACATTTCATATTAATTCACTAAAAATCATTACAATATTTGCAATGCAATGGAATGTTTATAAAATTGAGCACTAAAGCAAAAAGACAGAGCAAGCAAACGATACATGACCTTGTATCAAATGTTGTGACTATTGCACAGTACTGTAAATCCCAAACAGTTTTATATAGGCTATTTTTTATTATAGATATTTTGGCAGTGTCTCCAAAAAGTGTAAATTTGCCTGAATGCTGGCTGCATTTAAAAGCATTTGTCTGGTGCTGTTAAATACTTGAGCGATTAAAAGCAAGAAGCGTCCTGTGCCAAAGACCCCTCATGTAAATTTCCAAACCTTTTATGTCTGTTTCTCTACTTTTAGGAAAACTGATGACAGTCAAACGCGTGTGAGTCTGAGGTCAATGATGGTTCAGGGTAAGTGTGAACTCATCGCTCTGTGTCTGGGCATCATCGGTCTGATCGGCGCGGTGGCCGTCACAGGCCTTCCCATGTGGAAAGTGTCGGCGTTCATCGGTGAGAACATCATCGTGATGGAGACGCGCTGGGAGGGTCTGTGGATGACGTGCTTCAGTCAGGCCAACATCTACATGCAGTGCAAAGTCTACGACTCTCTGCTGTTCCTGCCGCCGGACCTGCAGGCGGCCCGCGGGTTGACGTGTTGCTCTCTGGCGCTGTCTGGAGTCGGGCTGCTCGTGTCTCTTGTAGGCCTCCGTTGCATGTCATGTCTCAGGGAGCAACCGCGGGCTAAAAGCCTCATTGTAATGGCAGCAGGGGTGATGCAGATTTTAGCATCTGTTTGCGTGATCATCCCAGTCTCCTGGACGGCTCACACCATCATTAGAGACTTCTACAACCCTCTACTGATTGACGCCCAGCGCAGGGAACTAGGAGAGGCGCTGTATATCGGTTGGGTAACTAGTGCTTTTCTGTTGGCGTCTGGAATTATATTTCTCTGTCGTCGCGTTGATGCAAAACCAGGCTCATTTCATGCTCGTCCACCAGCTAACAAACCCATTTTGAACCGCGTCCAGACCTTTAACTCTATAAGACACCAGCCTTTGGTCCAGAGCAACAGTCTTTCCTTTCAACAGCCTTCACCGTCTGTGTTCAGCTACGCCATTACCCCCTCTAGTGGCCAACATTCACCCTACAGCATGCAGGCCATGGCCACGGGGTCTTTCGTGTACAGTCAGAATCCGCACTATTATGGCCCAAATGTGATGCAGTATGTACCCAGGAACACACATTACCCGCGTCAGCTTTCCACACACTTTAAAGGAAGCAACGGCAGCGATCCATACGCTTCATACGCCACCGGATCCACGTTTCATCCCGTGCCACAGAATCCACTCTTCATAGGGTACAACTACTCCAGGGCGCAGTCGTACAGCTCGGACAGTAGCTCTGGGTTGCGTATATAAGTGCTTTTGATGTAAAAAAAATTAAAGTTGTGCTTCCAACGGTTCTGACTGTTTTGTGGGAAATTTATGAAGCTCTTCAAGTGATTCTCAACCATTTTCATCCCAACGCCCCCCCATTGTCAAAGACAATATAAAAAAATAAATAAATAGAGAGTTGTAGTGTATCAAAATAATGAAATAAAATAATTATAAATAATTTTTATATAGGCTATATTCCATAATTTCAGAAGTTTCAATAACTCAATGTTCTGATTTTACACCTTTTTTATTGCCAATTAATTTACATAACTATTTAGTAACTTAAACTTCTTGTTACATTTTTTATAAAACTTACAAATAGTAATTCCTCAGCAACTTCTACCTAATATAATATTTTAGAGCTTGATACAACTAGCTACAAAAATATGTATATTCATTATTTTTTGTTTTAATAATTGAGATTTTATAAATTTTCATTAATTTTCCAGGTTTAGAAATCCTTTTTTTCACCATATCCAGGCGTTCCATGAATTCCTTCATACCCGAGACTGTGAGAAGCTTGGATATTTCATTAAAATGGCAGATTAAAATGAAAGCTTGCATCTGGATTTTTTAAGCTGTTGTAGTTTGTAATTAGATTGTCTTATTTTAAGATATCTTGTGCCCTGCTTGCAAGTTTAGATTAATAGTGTAGTGTGTATTACACAAACTTTGTATTAGTGAAATATACTGTATGCAATGCAAGCAACATAAATCACAAATTGTCTATTTTATTGAAGTAAAATTTTTGCTAGTGCTTTATTTTTTCATAGGGCTCTTAAAAGTGTGAAATGGATTGATATTTTTGCCTGAGAACAGAAGCTATTGAAGGTTTTGTGACTGCAGGCATTGAATGTCTATACTAACGTAAAGCACTCGTACTCCAGGTACTGTCCATGGATGCCGAGCTGGAGTCGTGAACTCAATGCTACAGTTGTTTGTTATGTCATCTGCATTCAGCCCCATACACAACCTCTGATTCACATTGGGGCATGTGGACAGCAAACACTGAATCAGCATCCGGCACATCGAACTGGTGGAGGATATTTGGCAGCTAAATAAACAGCTCTGAGTTTGTCCTGGAGCTGAGAACATGACAATATTTGAAGAGATGCATGTGAATCTCCCATCATTCTCTGTATTTGACAAACACAGGACTAAAATCATGCATCATTATAGGCTACTTTTTTTGTATTGCCCCATACTAATGTGTAAATGATGCACTGTTTTCCAAGTCTATGCTGTTTCTATCAAATGTGGCTTTGAGAGAGAATAAGTATTAAATAGAGAAGATCGGGGGTTAGTTGTCACAAGGGATATTTCAGATTTGACTCCAAAGTTCAATGTTTCAAATTTGATTTTTTTTGTGTTGTTTCTTTGTTTAATTTTCCTGAAGCTCTTATTGACTTTCAAAAACTATGTTACCAGACCTCCTCAACTTATGAAGATTAACCAGTAGATGGCCTTTAAGGGATGGTTCACCTTCAGTTGGTCATCGTTGACTCGCATAGTGTTGTTTTCTCTATACTGTGGAAGTCAATGGGGTCCAGCAACTGAAGGTGGTCTATTCTGTTAAGTTACAAGCGTAGTGTATTGAATCTATTTTGTTGTTGACATTTTATAAATTGTACATTGCACTGGAATTATTTTATAGAGATGTTTCCTTCTATTACACTTTAAATAAATATAAAATGACAACAAAATTGTATTGCAATTCATAGTCAAGTATGTTGTCAAAGTGTTAAACATCCAGAAATACATGATCTGGCTTTGTTCACTGGGGCTGAACTGTATCTTTTCTTTCTAAATGATCTGGGATCCAGATCCTGTCTCTGTAATCCCTCTAATGCTGTATAAACCCACTGTCACAATGACCTAAAGGATATGAGTAATCACCTTCTGAACACGACCCAGAGTTTTGAAAGCTCTAGTCTGTGGAAAGTTCAAACACTACAGTTTTGATTAGAGTGTAGAACATTAGGCTATTTGACTTGTTGATATCTGACTCGTTCAAACGAATCGGTTGAGTGAAGATTCGAAGACTCGCCTATAACACGGTAAAAGATGCTGAACTCGGAACAGCGCACTATAATACTACTCTTACTGTTTCTGCCCTATTTGTCTTTATTTAGCAGAAATAGAAAGCGTAGTGCCCTACGCTATTCCAAACCCAGCCGCTGGCGAATCTGATCGAGTCATTCTGAACAGAACTTGTTTATAAGATTCGAGTCATTGAAATGAATCAAATCTCCACCAGAGCTTCACACAAACTTCTCACAGATGCCTCCGCGCGCTTCTCTCCGGACCTGTACGCTTTCTTTGACTTTGTAAAATATAATAAGAAAGCTTGTTTTTATTAAAAGTAGGTCAAACTGAGGTGTCTTCCAGTTCGGTGAAATCCCAGACAGAGACGGATAAACGGGTGTTTAATCCGCTGGCAGATGTGCGCTTCCAACAGAGCTCCGGCACAAGATTTAATCATTCCCTCGGTGTACCAAAGAGCAAAGACGTTGTCGAGGTCGACTGCTGCCAGATTTGAAGTTAATCTTCACAACGGACCCATGTTTGCGCTCTCGGTCTCTGTCGGTGAGAGCACGCGGGAGGGATGCTCGTTCACGGAGACTTGTTCTGGAAAGTGATGCCCAGTTAACACCTGGATGTGAGGAAAGATGTGAGTCCTGTATGGATAGTAAAAGAAGAAGATGGATGTTGAATGTTCCTCCTGCAGGTGCTTCGTGCTGCTGTGTCTGATGGCTGAGGTCAGTCTCAGCGCGCAGCAGGTCTTGAGAATCGGTGAGAAACCTTTCTTAATAACAGCCGTGTGCTTGTGTCTGGGAATTCACCTTTCTACATGCGTTTCTTGTTTATTATGCCTTATTCAATCGTATTGAAATGAGTCTGATTGTCACTGCATTAGATAACAAACTAGAAATCAACTTCTTTAGGTTTTGCTGCTAAGTGTCACATGCCTGAAATATTCTCGTGTTGGAGAAGTAATTGGACACTTAAGTCACTTAACAAATGTCTGGATGTAATTTTATTAGATTCAATATTTTTTTAAAGTAAAATTTATTTGAAAGAAATAGGCTAGCACAAGCACATTTTGCAAGCAGAATATTCACAGAAAACAAGTGAACTGTTAAATGAATTATCTTAGTAAATAAATCAGATTATTGGAGTATGCTTTACAAGAAAATATGATTTCAGTCTTTCTGATTCAAAATTTCATTAAACTTAATGTGATGTTGTGGTGTCTTTGTTTATAATTAGTGAAATGTACAAGCATTTCACAAGCAAATCATAAACAAAAGTATATTTTTAATAAAACAGTGGCTATAACGATACCTGACTTGATAAATCCACTTCAAATCATCAAAGCACCCGTTGATTGACAGTAATTGAGGAACATTGATAAAGAAGATTTTGGTTCACTTTATGCAGATGCAATCTGATATTTTCTTATCAAATGCATGACATTCAGACATTTGGTGCAACTTGAGTTAAGCCTGAATTGATTTTGGTGCCTTCTTTTTTAATTTTGCATTGCATTTGTTTTTTTCTTATCAGAAAATGATTGATATTTTGTCATAACTCTTGTAGGACAGTAAACTAGATTTACTTGGAATGGAAGTGGAGTCTTATGATCACATTGGCCTGATCTGAACTTGGCCATATAACAGAATATCATTCATAAGTTCTCATTAGTTTGTGTTTGTATGTCTTTGAAAATGGTTTTGCATGAGATAACATTGATGTGTATTCCTTCTAATCCTGATTTGTCGGTCCTGATGTCTGTTGAGAGATAAAGCACGGACAGATATGCTGAAACGCAGAGCTCAAACCTCTGTTAACAGTTTCTTATTATCTGCTGGGGGTTATTGACCCTGAGGTTTCTAATTAAAAGCACTTCAGTCATGCATGTCATAACTCATGTACAGATTGTGTGGTATTGTTCACAACAGTGAAGTCATGTTATTAACAGTAGATTGATTGGCTTCAGAGGCGGTTAATAATTCTCTTTGAGGTCTTTCATAATGTTCTTTGTGTGTTTAATCCGTCTGTATAATTTCTCCTGGCTTGAGGTCGAATCTAATCTTTGTTTCTCTGCAAACCTTTAATCTGCTCCATATGGCTGATGTTTCAGTTCGTGATACTGGAGAAGCGTGTTAAACGAGCCGGGCTAATCTGCTTTCTGCATCCAGAACCCCTCCAAACACTGCAGTTTGATTGAGAACGTGCAGAGGATTAACAGTTTGCTTATGAGATGCGAGTTATGGTGTGAAGAGATGAATTTATGACATCTTATTTAAACAGACTAGTTTTGGAAACTATAAAGAGATGCCCAGGTCACATTTCACCTTCAAACACTCAAAATCAAATCGATTTTATATAGTAAATAATCATTTATTTTGCTAATGATTTAATTGTTATTTATATTAAAATATTTAATTTTATTTATATATTCAAAATATGTTATTTTTAAATAGTTTTATAATAACAAATATTATATCAGTTTATATATGCACTTACAGTATATATTATATATCAATACAAATAAAATACATTTGTTTATAGTATATATTATAATTTATACATTTAATTGCATTTTTATAATAACTATTTGGGGGGTTAAATGGGTTTATATATATATATATATATATATATATATTTTTATTATTATGTTTTATAATAATAAATAAAAACATATAATTTGTGTGTGTTGGGGGGGGGGGGGGTGTTCTTAATTGTCATGAAAATTATGTCGAAATGCAAATTGCATCTTTTTATATTTTATTTATTTATTTATGCATTTAGCAGACGCTTTAATCCAAATCGACTTACTATTGCATTCAAGCTATAATTTGTTTTATGAGTATGTAGTCTTAAAATATAAGCTCCATTTCCTTTATATAAAATATAATACATATTTACTTAGACTTGACATGTTCTGGACAGAATGTTTTTTGTGAGACTCACCTATAAAGTACTTTATGTAAAGCATCACCATGATGTTCATAATCAGATGAATAAGATGCTGTTATTTCACTCAAGACTTTTTTTTATTTTAAGAAGAAGAGTATACGCATAAAAACAAAGCATTTTATTGGCCAGTTTTGGTGCGATCATGTGCCCGGAACAGAGACATCTCAGTCTCATACTCCTCAAACACACACACACACACACACACACACACACACACACACACACACACACACACACACACACACACACACACACACACACACACACACACACACAACACACACACACACACACACACACACACACACACACACACACACACACACACACATGCTGGCTGTGTTCCAGTAATGTGGGATCGTGGGATGTTGAATGAATGGAGGAAACAACTGCATCTTTGTCCTGAGATGCTTTAGCGGTTCACTCACATCTCTCACAGTAACAGCCCTCGGTCACTTTAACTGGCACAGTCTCACGATTATATCACACAGATCTGAGGACAATCAGGATGAGGTTTGCCTGAATTGAGCTTTTTATGATATGTGACCCTCTCTGTGAAATCCAGGATAAAGTCTCAAAATATAATTATGAGATAACAAGCATCAAAGTTTGATTTCTATCGTTCATTTCACTATAATTTCAATATTTGTCATGACCTTACTTCAGTCAATATTAAAGATATAAAGGTTACGCTTTCACAGAATGTTCTTTACCATATGAAGGATGATTTTTTTGTAGAAAACAGCAAATCACAAAAAAAAGACTTTAGCTGGGTTTTCACAGAGAGGGTCACATATTTGTTCAAAATGATTAGTTATAACCCTGATGGTCAAAAGTTTGGTATAATTAAGATGTTTTTTTATGTTTTAGGCTAATAGAAGTCTCTTATGCTCCCCAATGCTGCATTTACTGATCAAAAATACAATAAAAACAATGAAACAATATTACAACTTAAAATCACTGTTTTCTACTTGAATATATTGTAAAATATAGTTTATTCCTGTGATGCAGCATCATTACTTCAGTCTTCAGTGTCACATGATCTTCAGAAATCATTTTAATATGCTGATGTGCTGCTCACTTATTGACAAATAGTATTGGTGCTCAGTTATTAGTAATGCTTTTTTTATTATTGAAAACATCTTAATATTTTTGTGGAAACTGATACATTTTATTTTTCAGGATTATTTGATGAATTTTCAAAAGAGATGGATTTATTTGAAATAGAAACCCTTTATAACATTATTAATGTCTTAATTGTCACTTTTGATCAATGTATTGCATCCTTACTGAAGTATTCATTTATTTTCTCTCTCTGTGGTGTATCAAAGTTTCCACAAAAATATGTGTACAACTGTGTTCAACATTGATAATAATAATAAATGTTTCTTGATCAGTAAATCAGTATATTATTATGATTTCTGAAGATCATGTGACACTGAAGACTGGAGGAATGATGCTGAAAATACAGCTTTGATCAAAGGAATAAAATACATTTTACAATATAGTCAAATAGACAATCAAACAGTTATTTTAAATGGTAATATTTCACATTATTACTGTTTTACTGTTCAAATTTAGGGTCTCGTGTGCATAAGAGATTTTTCTTTCAAAAACATAAAGAAATGGTAATAATTGCAAACTTTTGAGCGGTAGGAGGCGCTAATGGGTTCGAAGGACTGATATTGCGATCAGGACTGTTCCTATTCGAAGATGCATTCACATTATTTGTAATATGAGATTTATAATTTGTAAAATGGAGATTCAAGTAGAAGTTTTATTTTACATTGTTTCAGTCGGTCAGTGAAACACTGCTTTGTTTCAAATCAGCCGTCTCAAAGACAAACCGAGGTCTTGTGTGTGACACGCAAACATTACAAACCCAAAGCCTGAAATCATTTCATTACGACTGATTCCGCTTCACGGAGAATTGGGCACTTTGTCAAAGTCACGCTTTTGATTGATGCCTTCATTTGATTAGCATCTCATTACCCAAAAGCCCCTGCGATGATGTCAGAGCCGAGGAGGTGCAAGCCGGTTGTGAACTTCATGCAGGATGATGATTTGAGTGTTCAGGGTTCATCAAGTGTTTCTTTCTCTGAAATGCAGCCCGTGTCGCTCTGTGATTGGATGATGGTCAGCTGATCATATCATTTCTCTCTGCACAAAGCTCAGTGTTTTGAATGATCAAATCTCAGCAGGTCAGAATAGAGGAACGCTTCTGTAATGAACAGCAGTGTGTGTGTGTGTGTGTGTGTGTCTGTGCGTGTGTGTGTATCTGCGTGTGTGTGTATCTGTGTGTGTGTGTGTGTGTGTGTGTGTGTCTGTCTGTCTGTGTGTCTTCCTGCTGAAGTCACATGAAGGGGAGGATGATGGAGGAATCTGGCATGTTCAATGGTTCTTGCTTGGCTGCTCAGCCTTATTTATCACCAGAGCTGTACTTTACTCCCATAATGCACTGCTGCTTTTGAGGGGATTTTTGCCCTATACGCAAATGTCAGATTATGATTTGAATAAGATCTCCATCTGGTATTCATAAATAAACAAAAGCTGCATAAACAATATAATAAACAATAAATAAAACCATTAATTCAATGTAATTAAACCAAACTAAATGTAATTCAAATAGAAAAGTGATTACAAAGGTGGTTCAGTGTAACATATAAAATACAGTTTTGAGTTTATTTAAATCTTTTACCAAATATAAAGAATGAACATGAGATTTTCTGGAGAAAAGACTTGTTTTACTGGAAATATTACAAAACGAAACTGAAAAATAAAATGCAATTAAAACAGATTATTATAAAATAATTACATTTAACATTTTAATTTTATATAATTTTAGTTTTGAGGATTAATATAGCCTAGGGAAAAATGGACTTAATAAGTGTAATAAATACCAGTACAATAAGGTATTTAAGTTTATCTTAAATAAATCACATTTATTTTATTATCCTGCATATTAACTAATTGAATACAGTTACCCAAATTATAACCACACTCTTTTCACAGTGAAAAAAATATGCTGATTTAAAAAAATCTGAATAAATGCATTTTGAAAATATGATTATTTAAATAAAATGGAATAAATGCAAATAGTTAATAATAACCAATGGCATTTTTTTTTTGAGTGCAAAAATATTACCCATTTCATTAAAAGTATAAATGACTGACAAATATGCATCACATTAAGTTTATTAGTAAAATCTGTGTAATTCAAATGGATGGACATTTTCAAATACACCAATCTTTAATGTAGGCCTACATATTAATATTTGAGTCCATGAGCGAGTTGGCACGTGGTGCTTTGCTGATGATGATGCAGGTTGATTGACAGGTGTTTGTTGGACCCGTGGGGTTTCTTCATTATTTGGGAGCGGCTCCATGCTGGTGAACCCAAACAGAGAGCTTTACATGAGAGGCTTGTGGAAACTGCTCACTTTACAGCAGTGTTCGTTCATGCAGTGTTTTACAGACGTGGATTAGCACGTGCACAAGGGGACTTTGAATTTGTGGAGCTTCTGCAGAGTAAATAAACCGGCTTGATTTAGTGCTTGAACACCGAGTTTTGATTTGATCTTTTCATTTAAAAGATAAACGAATGTCAACTTTAGATCGTCCTCATGGTTTCAAAATGCTATAGATCCAGTACTGTAATAGTGAATAATTCATATCTTCACATATCACTGTATGTACAGTATGCTGCTGATTTCAGCAAGGCAAAAACACTGTTTCTTCAAACTCTTTGTGTTTGTCGGGCCGTGTGGGGCATTGACCCTTCACCCCTGCAGACCTTGATGTGCATTTGTTTCTGATGACCTCGGTGACTTTACACACATCTGTGAAAACCAGGTGCTTTAACCAGTAACCTGGCAACAAGCAGATCAGGACCCCTGTCATGGTCGACTTCCTCGCTGCCTGAGAGAGAAACAGACGTTATTTAAGCCGGAAATTGAAAAGGAATGTTATTGTTTCAGAGCTGCTCTGCATTAATATCTAATATAATCCGGTTGGTGAAGAATGAATGGGAGAGATTGTGGTTACTGTCCTTTATTTTCTCTTCTATTAAGGGCTCATAGTTGTGTATTTCTCACCTTGTATCATATATTTTAAATGTTATATATTCAGCTGAATATCTGTCATGTACTCTATGGCTTTGTTCATAAACGCAGAGAGCTTACTTGCTGTATACTGTCTAAATAGGCAGCAGACTTCTAAGGGCAACGGAACATCATAAGTGATTATCTGGAACACCCTAAATACGGAGAAGCTCTATATGTCATAAACAACACTTCTCAATTGATTTCAATAGATATTGCCAGGTATTGAGGCAACTCTAATAAGAATAAAAAAGTCAAATTTTGTTTTATATTAATATTAGTTATTAATAATAGTATAAAATAAATAATTTCTTCTTGTTATTATTAAAAATAAAAGTAATTTTTTTAACATTTTAAATGATGTTAAATATATTTTAAAGATAATATATATTATTAAATGTATTTTACTATGGAAAATTGTACTACAAAGACTTGTTTCCACCACAGGATAATAAAAGGTAAAAGGTGACGTTTTGTTTCAGAATTGCAGGATGTAATTTTGTAATGTGAGAAAAAGTTGGAATTGTGAGATACAAATTAGCAATTTTTTGTTTTTTGTTTAATTTATTTGTGAGAAAAAAATTGCAAAATGTAATCTCAGAATTATGAGAAAAAGTTTTTTTTTTTTTGTTCAGTGGTGGAAACGGCTTCCATATTTTCCATATTTACTTTTTGGAATCGAGTGATTTCATTCCAATGCATTGTTGGATTTGGTGTCTAATTTCTTAGCTGAACAACCTGTGATGCTTTAAAATGTTGTCTAGGTAGGCAGCTCACTAGGTTTTGGAACAGAAGAGCATTGATAATAACGTTAGAAGAATATTGTTTGATATGCAAAGATGTTCAGTTATGTCAGTTTTTTTTTAATACGCTGAGAAATGTTATAATATGCATGCTTTTACAAGACATTAATGTCTGTATAAACAAATATATACTGCAATTAGTTTATGCAGCATATCATGAGACAAAAGCATCATTAAAGCAAAGATGGCAGCTGAACAGAGACACGAGTGGAACGATGAAGTGTCAAAACCGATTTTGAGCGGTTCCACAGGAATGAGTTAAACATCTGAAGCTTTAGTACATATTTGATTTTCATGCCCTTTTCACATAAGTGGTTCTGCTCGAGCTGCCGCAGTGAAATGTCATTACCTTGAGAACGTCTGTATTTTTATCCGTCCTGTGAGAAGGAAATATTCCCGTGGAAGCGAGCGGTTCCGGTGCGGTGTGCTTTGCTAACCGTAATTAACCCTGGTGTTTATAGGGCTGGATTTGAGCGCTCTCTCTCTCTCTCTCTCTCTCTCTCTCTCTCTCAGTGTGAGGATGAAAGCTGCCACAACGCCGCTGGAAGAGAAAGGTCATTCACAATCAGAGCCCAGAGGGGAGGCCTTGCCCTGTCCTCTTATAACATCAATCACAATCTCTCCAGAAATACACTTCAAATCGTTTTCAGGTGCTCACAGCCGATCGCTGATTGTTCTCGAGTTATCATTTATAAAACTGAAAGAACAGTGTGCTGAAAGAACAAGGTGCTGATTTGATGTCATTTCACAGGAAAAACAACTACAGCGAGGCAAGGCATTTTGATCAAACATAAATGTTAAACAATAATCTTTTTTCTAATCATAATATAATACATGAAACAAAAACTCAATAAACTACTAAATAAACCCAAACTACCACTAGAATATACCATTTTGTCCAATATGTCACCAAATGCGCTATATATATGTGTGTGTGTGTGTTTATACATACATATTACATTTACATTTATGCATTGAGCAGACGCTTTTATCCAAAGTGACTTACAGTGCATTCAGGTTATACATCAAGGACAAGGTTATCTTAGGTATTTGTCACATAAGAAGGTGATTTATACAGGGTATAATTAGAAGTGAAATGTAATCGAATCAGGTCCGTCTCAGTGGACAGTGCAAAATAAGTTAAAAATAACACAACACAAGAGCATGTATATGGTAAAAAAAGAGTAGGGCAATAAGCACATACAGCTAAAATGTACAAGTGAAATAAAAAACAAAACAATTACGATGTGCAAAAAACAATAAGATGTGCAAAAAAAAACAGTGTACTGGTGACTATACATAAATAGTAATGTGAATAAGAGGGATTGTAGCAGACGGTTCAGGGTATTGTACATGCAAAGTGACTTACAGCAATATTTGAGCATTCAGAGAATTATATTCATGTTATTTGTTTTTATCAGTACATGTGTTCCCTGATAATTGAACCCACAAACGTTTGCGGTACTAACACAATGCTCTACCACTGAGCCACAGGAACATATATTTTCTAAACAGTTTAGAATATTTAAATCAGTATATATAACAATATATATATATTAGGTACAATGTATTGTTACATGGGCACATTTACTGTCTTTGTCTTTATTAATGTGAGCAGATGCACATTAACATAATATTTGTTTTAGTTCATAAGATTAAGGACTGTAATTATACAACCGTTAATTAATTTGACTCAGTTTGAGGAATGGAAATATTGAACATGTTTGTGGAAAATGCTGATCAGTTTGCGTTATTATCAAATGTCTTTAACATGTTCTGTAATCAACAGTACTTGTGTGTTGTTGTATTTGTCGTTGTGTTTTCTCACATTTTGACTAATAATTTGTATATCTTTTGTTCATGTGCAGATGTCTGCTCTACAGTAAAGCAGATTATCATTATTTATTTGTTTGTCATATTTTGGCTGTAGTTGTCATGAAGATTAAAGGTCATTTAAGGATTCGAGTTTTGTGCTGCCGCAGCTGGAGCAAACACACTGACCTGTGTCTTAATACGTGTTTCAGTTACAGCATTTAATCTTCATCTTGCACTTAAGGGTCAGACATGTTAATAGAGGACTTTTTCATTTTCTTATTTGTTTCTATTGTAACTTCAAAGCACATTTTAGGAGAAAAATCTTTTCTTGAAAATGACTGAACATTCAGAGAAAGTCTCTTGAGCTGCAGTTGACATGCATTAAATGTGTAGAGCTATTGGAGTCATTGTTATGTAGGAGAAATGTAAGATCCTGAAGAGAATTCTGTTTCTCTGAATTATCAAAGCAAAAAAGTGCTTTTTTTCAGTGCTAAAAGGCTTACTGAAAAGTGTAAACTCAGAATTGTGTGAAAAAGTCAGAAATGCAAGACACTGTATAAACACTCAAGAGTTTATATCGCAAAACTGATTTACAAACTTTCAACTCAGACCTTGTTTTCCTCAGAATGATGAATTTACATCTGTGCATTTGATGATTTGTGATTTCGAGACGCATTTCAGAGGAAAAAAGTTCTGAAGTGAAAGTTTATAAATCAGTATTGCGAGATAAACTTAATATCTTATATATAAGTTAATATCTCACAATTTTGACTTTTTCACACAAATCTGAGTTTATATTTTTCAAAGAGTAACTTGCAAGAGATGAGCTCACTATTTTTTGAAAGAGAAGTTAGAATTTTGAGTATAACTATAATTCTAAGATCGAGATTTGTAATTGCCAGATTTACATTTCTGAGTAAAGAAATGTCTGAATTGTGAGATATAGACTTCAGGGGACAAGTCTCAAAAAGTCACCAGTTACCGATTTTATATTATTATTCTGTGGTGAAAACGAGCTTCTGTAGTAAACTCGGTGATGCTATCACATACTGCTCTCTTTGAGCTTCAGACTTATGTTTGATCTTTGTGGTTTTCTTTGAAACTTTCTTGTTCTGTCTGCGCAGGTGGGATTTTCGAGACACTTGAGAATGAACCGATCAGCGTGGAAGAACTTGCCTTCAAATTCGCTGTGACCAACATTAACAGAAACAGGACTTTAATGCCCAACACCACCCTCACCTACGACATCCAGAGAATCAACCTGTTCGACAGCTTCGAGGCCTCCAGACGAGGTTTGATTCTGGCCGACTCTTTTATCCATTACATGCAGATCAGTTCATGCGTTCCCTGAGAATCCAACCCGTGACTGTAGCATTGTTAGTGCCACGCTTGACCATTTAACCTGCAGGAATGATAGCATCAAAACTTACATGATTATATACACTGGAAAAAAACAATTACAAGTTGTAAATAAAACAAATATTATTACAAGGAATGCTTTTTTCAGTTTCTCTGTTTTAAAATGTAATGTTTGATTAAATGTGCTGCAGTTTTTGTGACTGTTGTATTTACTAGCAGTTTTTTAGTGAAAAATGTTTCTACGGGTATAATGTGTTATAGTGTGCTATTAGTTAGATTTTATATACTAGTGTACAGGCTATGGGAGCCTGTTTTCACCACGAATAAAACATTTAAAAAAGATAATTGTGACTTTTTTTCACAATTTAGACTTTTTTTTTGAGAAAATGACAGAACTGTGAGTTATAAACAGACTTTTTTCTCGCAGTTCCAAGTTTTATTTCTCACATATGTGAGTTTTTTTCTCTGAATTCTAAATGTACATCTTGCAATTCTGTTATTTAGTATTTTGCCATGGAATAAAAAATAAAAAAAGAAATTATGATTCTTTATCTCACAATTGGATTCAGTGGTAAATACTGTAATAATGATACACTGTATAAAAAAAAAAGTGATGATCAATAAGTCATGGCAATATTTGTCAATTTCAGCTTGGCAAACTTACCAACTAGGCAAGATTTTCACAAATGAGTTAAAATAACTTGTACAGCCAGTTTGATTGTATTGCAAGATACAGATAGATTGTATAGATCTATACACGTTCTAGATTGATAGATATAGATTGTATTGTCTAGCAAGACTAGACTATAGGCCTACTTTGCTCCAGAAGTATATTACTAGACGTTCATGCTTGCGTAGAATTAACTCCTCCTCCAGATCATGAGTTGGGATTCAATTAGAAGTGCCTGGGTGTATTCAGAACATGGAAAATCAGCTTTCTCTTACTATGCTCCTTGGTTATGGAACGATTTACAAATTATTACTCCATTAGAAGCAATTCCTTCTTTGAATATTTTTTAATTAATTGCAGCATGTAATGAATGAATCTTGTTGCTGTTTTAACTAAGCTGTTGATTT
Source organism: Schizopygopsis malacanthus (assembly GCA_027474115.1). Taxonomy (NCBI): domain Eukaryota; kingdom Metazoa; phylum Chordata; class Actinopteri; order Cypriniformes; family Cyprinidae; genus Schizopygopsis; species Schizopygopsis malacanthus. The sequence continues at coordinate 52,349,186 of CM049865.1, forward strand.
ATGATTACTGTTTTGCTTTGGTCGTATATCATTTTGTTTTGTGACTCTTTTATGTGAAACTTTTGTACGTTCAGGACTCCCTGGAAGAAGAGGTTTATTTTAATCTCAATGGCACCTTCCTGGTAAAATAAAGGATAAATGATTGAGAAATGTTTTAATGGTGCATGAGAGGCTCAATGTTTACACTTTTGGGAGAAATAAACCCACGAACAGCATACTTAAGAGACCGTATGTTGACGTATTGATCTTAGAAATGTCATCTTTAAGTTTGTTCATTAAGTGACTGATGTTCTTTTCTCATTGGCAGCCTGTGATCAGCTGGCTCTCGGTGTGGCCGCCGTGTTCGGCCCGTCACACAGTTCTTCAGTGAGCGCGGTTCCAGTCCATCTGCAATGCTCTGGAGGTTCCTCACATCCAGACCCGCTGGAAACACCCGTCTGTGGATAACAAGGACAGTTTCTACATCAACCTGTACCCAGATTACGCCTCCATCAGCCGCACCGTGCTCGACATCGTGCAGTACTACAAGTGGAAAGCAGTGACGGTGGTGTACGAGGACGCGACAGGTGGGACGGCTGATGTTATTGCTCCGGGATTTATCATTCAATGCTTAGAAACATGGTGTTCTTAGATTTAACTCAAGCACTCGTATGCTTCTTCTAAAAAATAAATGTGTGATATAAACAGACACAAATGAGACAATTATTTGCATGAGAAGAAACAAAGGAAAAACACACACACATGTGATGGCCTCATACAAGAGTGATATAATTAAATAGACTTAAGTAAGTAGAACTTTTCCAAGTGTCCAAGATGCATTTATCATCATCATATTATTGTGTATATACCGTAATTATCAACCAGCCGTGAGTGTCTGATGGTTCATCTCAGTGCTTTATGAAAAATGTCCATAATTCACATTTCTGCTCTGAATTTGACATTTTTGTGGAAACTGGTGCAGTAAATATTGACTTCGAGATCATATCTGGGATCATTTGTTTGCTGAAATGACATTTCTTCATTATTAGAAAGATTAGTATATGATTAACTGTGTGTAATTTGTCAGGGCTGAAAAAATATTACAAACACCCCAAAACAGCAAGATTTATTGTTCGGAAAAAGAAGATTTTTCCTGTTTAATTTCAGATTATGAATATTTTAATTAAAGCTAAAAATCAGCTTAAAATATTATGTGCTAAATCTGAGTCAAAGCAGAACGTCTCGGTTACTTGCGTAACCCCCGTTCCCTGAAGGAGGGAACGGAGACGTAACGTCAGAGTGACTGACTAATGGGATCTCGCCGGAGAGCCCAATCACCTTCGAGTGTTAACAAAACAAGCCAATGACAGTTGGCGTGCGTGTTTCGCCACGCGCACTCCGCCCCGCGGTGCGGGTATAAAAGGAGAGCGCGTGCAAACGCACATCAGTTTTTCGCTGAGGAGCCGAGACTGTGTGCCCCGGCCGTACAGCGGTGGTACAGCAACTATGGCGACGGGACGTTACGTCTCCGTTCCCTCCTTCAGGGAACGGGGGTTACGCAAGTAACCGAGACGTTCCCTATCAGTCAGTCACGTTCGACGTAACGTCAGAGTGACTGACTAATGGGATCCCTTGGAAAACGCCACTATTGCTGACCCCCTTCCAGTGCTCTGCAGAAGCCGGCAAGTCCCCCCACACCAGTTGGGATGGATGATAGGACAGGGTTTAGGCAGAGATGACCGCACTGCTGTTCCGTTCAGTGGGTAGAATAACACTGGGAAAGCGTACCCCAAGTAGGGGGAAACGCTACGGAGCCACATCCCGCATAAGGAGGTATCATGTGGAGATTACACGTATGGACTGGCCAAGGGCAGTACTACATACGGGAGTCTCTGAGGTAGACCCAGCCCGCCTGGGGTGAGATAGCTACACAGCAGAGAAGGCAGAGGGTTCTGCCAGGGAAGACACGGGCTCAACATGGGAGGAGCCGTACCGTGGAAGAATACACATGTGGGATCACCAATGGGGAATCACTACACACGGGCACCTAGCCTAGCACAAGGGTTGACCTTGGGCAACGTACAAGTACTGGACCTGGCGTCTGGTGCTCCGCCACACCTGACTGCCGAGGGTGCGGGAGGAACTTCAACGGGGTTCGCCGTGGGGAACTGAACTGAGAAGCAACAGGGCGCACGTATCTGGTCCGTAGAGGGGAATGGCGCAGCAAGCGTGATTGACACCGAGCGGGTTCCAGTGTTACTGGCCATCCGAGATAAGTACACGGGAGGACACTGGCTCTATACGGAGATTGTAAAACCTCGCAAACGTATTAGGTGTCGCCCAGCCGGCAGCTTTACAAATGTCTGCTATTGAGGCGCCTCGCGCCAAAGCCCAAGAGGAAGCAACACCTCTCGTAGAGTGTGCTCTCACACCAAGGGGGCACGGTAAGTGCCGGGCCTGATAGGCCAAGACTATAGCCTCCACTATCCAGTGGGCGAGTCTTTGTTTGGAGACAGCTCTTCCCTTCTGCTGTCCTCCGAAGCAGACAAAGAGCTGGTCTGAGGTCCTGAAGCTGAATTCTGCGTGCGCGGTCCACATAGATGCGCAAGGCACGAACGGGACAGAGCAGAGCAATGGCTGGGTCTGCCTCCTCCCGGGGCAGCGCTTGCAAGTTCACCACCTGGTCCCTGAAGGGCATGGTGGGAACTTTGGGCACATATCCAGGCCGGGGTCTCAGGACAACGTGAGAGTCAGCCGGCCCGAATTCTAGGCACGAATCGTCGACCGAAAATGCTTGCAGGTCCCCTACCCTCTTGACTGTGGCCAATGCCGAGAGGAGCACTGTCTTCAGAGACAGAAACTTAAGCTCTACTGACTGCAGAGGCTCAAAGGGGGCCCCCCTCAAGGCCGACAGGACCGAGGGGAGATCCCAAGAGGGTACCAGGTGAGGGCGCGGAGGATTTAGCCTCCTTGCCCCTCTGAGGAACCTGATGACCAGGTCGTGTTTCCCCAGAGACTTACCATCTACTGCATCGTGATGTGCGGCAATAGCGGCGACATACACTTTGAGGGTGGAGGGAGACAGCCTTCGCTCCAACCCATCCTGCAGGAAAGAAAGCACGACTGTGATCGGGCATCTACGGGGGTCCTCCCGGCGGGGAGAACACCAATTGACGAACAGGTTCCACTTCAGCCTGTAAGCTTGTCTCGTAGACAGAGCCCTGGCAGAAGTGATAGTGTTTACTACCGCTGGAGGTAGCCCACTTAGAACCTCCGCGTCCCGTCCAAGGACCATACGTGGAGGTTCCACAAGTCTGGGCGCGGGCCATGCCAGAGGGTGCCCCCTCTCTAAGAAAGTAGATCCCTCCTCAGAGGAATTTGCCAAGGAGGGGCTGTCGCGAGGAGCATTAGTTCTGGGAACCAAGTCCGATTGGGCCAGTAAGGCGCCACCAAGAGGACTTGCTCCTCGTCCTCCCTGACCTTGCACAGGGTCTGTGCGAGAAGGCTCACTGGGGGAAACGCATATTTGCGTAAGCCCCGAGGCCAGCTGCATGCCAGCGCATCCGTACCGAGGGTCCCCTCGGACAGGGAGAAAAACAACTGGCAATGAGACGTGTCCGGGGAGGCAAACAGGTCTACCTGAGCGTCCCCGAAGCGTCTCCAAATCAGCTGGAGTACCTCGGGGTGGAGTCGCCATTCTCCCGGAAGGGCGTGCTGACGTGAGAGCTCGTCGGCTGCACGATTGAGCTCGCCTGGGACATGAACGGCGCGAAGCGACCTCAGATGCTTCTGACTCCAAAGGAGGAGATGGCGGGCGAGTTGCGACATGCGACGGGAGCGTAGACCGCCCTGGTGGTTGATGTACGCAACGGTCGCAGTGTTGTCCGAGCGGACCAGTATATGCTTCTCGTGTAGCAGCGTTCTGAAGCGGCGCAGAGCAAGCCATACTGCCAGCAACTCGAGGCAATTGATATGCCACTGCAGCTGGGGCCCTGTCCAGAGCCCCGCGGCTGCGTGCCCGTTGCACATGGCCCCCCAGCCCGTGGCAGAGGCGTCTGTTGAAACAACAACATGCCTGGATACTTGCTCTAGGGGAACTCCTGCCCGAAGAAAGGCAAGGTCCGACCATGGGCTGAAGGTGCGACGGCAGGACGGGGTGAGTGAGACCCGGTATGTGCCGTGGCGCCATGCCCACCTCGGGACTCGGTCGTGGAGCCAACGCTGAAGCGGTCTCATATGAAGCAATCCGAGCGGCGTGATAGCGGCTGAGGATGCCATATGCCCCAGGAGCCTCTGAAAATGTTTCAGTGGAACCGCCCTCTTGCGCTGGAGAGACTCCAGGCATCTCAGCATTGACTGAGCACGCTCCTCTGAGAGACGTGCTGTGAGGTTGACCGAGTCCAACTCCATGCCGAGAAAAGAGATCCTCTGCGTAGGGGAGAGTTTGCTCTTTTCCCGGTTGACCTGAAGTCCCAACCGGCTGAGGTGACTGAGCACCATATCCCTGTGTTCGCACAACAGTGCTCGAGACTGGGCCAGAATGAGCCAGTCGTCGAGGTAGTTGAGGATACGAATGCCTGCTTCCCTTAACGGTACAAGGGCTGCTTCTACGACCTTGGTGAAGACACGAGGCGACAGGGATAGCCCGAAGGGAAGGGCCTTGTACTGGTATGCTCGCCCCTCGAACGCAAAGCGGAGAAACGGTCTGTGTCGAGGGAGGATCGAGACATGGAAGTAGGCGTCCTTCAGGTCGATTGCTGCAAACCAATCGAAGGGACGGACGCATTGAAAGATGCGTCTCTCTGCGTCAACATCCTGAACGGGAGCTTGTGAAGGGCCCGGTTCAGAACGCGCAGGTCCAGGATTGGTCGTAACCCACCGTCTTTCTTGGGTACGATGAAGTAGGGGCTGTAGAACCCTGACTTCATCTCGGCTGGAGGGACCGGCTCTATCGCGTCCTTCGCCAGTAGGACCGCGACTTCTGCACGCAAGACAGGGGCATCCTTGCTCAACACTGAGGTGAACCGAATGCCCCTGAACTTGGGGGGACGCCGGGCAAACTGAATCGCGTAGCCGAGTCTGATAGTCCTCAGGAGCCAGCGAGACGGCCTGGGGAGCTCTAGCCAGGCCCCCAGGGACCGTACAAGCGGGACCAGGGGAGTCACTGACGTACCCACGGTGGGGCAGCAAAATGGAGCACAGGGGCCCGACTCGAAAGGCAGTGCGTCTCGAAGTGGGGTCTGAGAGTGTGTGGTGTGACACTGACCTGGCTCCATAGTTGGGCAGGGGATGCGGGAGAAGGCGTCGCGTCCTCGGACCGGACCCTGCTGCCCACTGGCGAAGAGAGAGGGGGACGGGAGTGTGGAGACGAGGTCTCGTACACTGCCATCCTCGCCCTCTTGGGACCCGGAGGAAAAGGAAACTGCTCTTTTATTGAAGTTTTGAGTACCACTGACCCGGCCCTCCTCCGGGGGAAGGAGTGGTGTGGTCACCATCTCCTGAAGAGCAGGATCCAAAGGCTCCGGGTCGCCCGTCTCAGGGACGCCGCCTGCCCTGGCGCTTCACGGGCTTGGCAGGGGCGGAGGCGGGCTGCGCCGGTCTCCTGCGGCCAGCTCCACACTGCGGCCGTAGTGCAGGCTGCTGTTGTGGCCGAGCTGGAGCGGAGGTGGAGGCAGCAGGAGGGCGCCCTCGGCGACGAGCAGACGGAGGGGCTGCAGCCGGCGGTGGGGTGGAGACAGCAGCGGACCGCCGGGGCAGGATGTGACGAAACGCCTCGGTCTGCTTCTGTGCGGCGGAGAACTGTTGGGCAAAGTCCTCCACCGCTTCGCCGAATAGGCCGGCCTGGGAGATCGGGGAGTCCAGGAAGCGGTGCTTGTCGGACTCCCTCATATCCGCCAAGGTCAGCCACAGGTGGCGCTCCTGGACCACTAATGTCGACATCGTCTGACCCAGGGCCCGCGCCGTGACTTTCGTCGCCCTTAGTGCGAGGTCCGTCACTGTGCGCAGTTCCTGCAACACACCTGGGTCAGCATCACCCTCGTGCAGCTGTTTCAACGCCTTGGCCTGGTGGACCTGCAGGAGGGCCATGGCGTGCAGGGCGGAAGCGGCCTGTCCAGCAGCACCGTAAGCCTTGGCCGTTAGAGCAGACGAGAACTTACAGACCCTGGACGGAAGGCGTGGATTACCCCTCCAGGCGGCAGCGCCTTGCGGGCAAAGCTGCATGGCAATGGCGCGCTCGACTGGGGGGACCTCCACATACCCTTGGGCCGCTCCGCCGTCGAGGGTGGTGAGGAAGGAGGAGGCACTAGGCCTGTTTCGGGCAGAAAAAGGTGCCTTCCAAGACCTAGTCACCTCCTCATGCACTTCCGGGAAGAACGGAACCGGGGGGCGGTTGCCGACGTTCGGCCTGCGCCCCCAGGAACCAATCATCCAGCCTCGAGCGCTCGGGAGAAGGCGGACGCCTATAGTGCAGCCCGATGCTCTCAGCGGCCCGGGAAAGCATAGCGGTCAGTTCTGGATCTGACTCGGGCAACGCTACTCTTCCTGACGGAGGCAGCGCAGCCGAATCGTCCTCTCCAGAACCTAGCTCATCCCCCGATGCAGTGATCGAAATCCCGTCATCTGCTGGGGCACCGAATGAGATGCTGGCCCCCGCCCTGTCCGAGGACCCCGCATATTCATCCGGGAACCCCAGACGGTGCGATGTGCTCGAGGAGTGAGAGGCCCGCGGAGACGTACTCGACGGGGAAGCTCTCACTGTGATCCTCAAATCACCCTGGCCCTGAGCCGAAGTAGTCCTCCGTCCGGAGGAACTAGAACGGGGTAGAGCAAGGGGGATACCCCCCCGTCTAGCGAGGAGGTATCTGGAGCGCAACATCGCCATGGTCATGTTCCCACAGTGAGAACATGACTCATCCACGAGCGCTGCCTCAGCGTGCCTAAAGCCCAAGCACGAGGGGCAGCGATCGTGACCATCAGATGAAGTCAGGAACCGACCACATCCAGAAACGCACGAGCGGGAAGCCATCTTTAAAAAGACGCCCGTCGCTCGTGGAGCTCTTTTAGATTTGCTCTTTTAGCTTTTTTTATTATTTTTTTTTGAAAAAAAAACAAAACTCTCTTTCAGCAGCGCTGAAGTGCCGAGGGGAGGTAGCAGCGTAATCGCTGCTTCTCTCAGAATGCAGCACTGGACAGCAACCTCCGCTGACGCGCCGTAACACCAACGCTGTAGTCTTGCTTTGCAGACACTCAGAGATTTGCAAGGCTCGGCTCCGAAGCGAAAAGCTGATGTGCGTTTGCACGCGCTCTCCTTTTATACCCGCACCGCGGGGCGGAGTGCGCGTGGCGAAACACGCAGGCCAACTGTCATTGGCTTGTTTTGTTAACACTCGAAGGTGATTGGGCTCTCCGGCGAGATCCCATTAGTCAGTCACTCTGACGTTACGTCGAACGTGACTGACTGATAGAACTTGATTAACTCATTTAATACACTAATATATAAATAAAAAGATGCTTCTTCTGCTGCAAGGTTGCATTTATTTGATTAAAAATGCAGTTAAATAAAAATGCAGTTTTATTGTGAAATATTATTAAAATAATATACGTGTTTTCTGTTTAAATGTGTATTCAAATATAATGTATTCCTGTGATGTGCAGCTGAATGTTCAGCATCAATACTCCAGTCTTCAGTCACATGATCTTCAGAAATCATAATAATATGCTGATTTCTTATGATTTAATTGTTGAAAACAGTTGTGCTGCTTCATACTTTTGTGGAAATCATGATACAGTTTATTTCAGGACTATTAGTTGAGACCTTTCTAAGATAATACATGTCTTAACTGTTACATTTGCTAAATAAAAGTATTAATTAATTAAAAAAAAAACATTTGAATAGATGTGTTTCTATAATCTATGCTGATTTTGTCTATATAATATTTTAGGGCTAATTCGTCTTCAGGAGTTGATCAAGGCTCCGTCACGCTACAGCATCAAGATCAAAATCCGACAGTTACCGATTGGAAGTAAAGATGCTCGGCCGCTTCTTAAAGAGATGAAGAAGGGGAAAGAGTTTTGTGTCATCTTTGACTGCTCATACCAGACCGCGGCAGACGTCCTCAAACAGGTAATACACCACGACCAAACTTACAGGAACACTCATTTTACAACTCCCCTAGAGTTAAACAGTTGAGTTTGACCGTTTTTGAATCCATTCAGCCGTAGCACTTTTAGCTTAGCTTAGCATAGATCATTGAAAGGGATTAGACCATTAGCATCTCGCTCTAAAATGACCAAAGAGTTTCGATATTTTTCTTATTTAAAGCTTGACTTTTCTGTAATTACATCGTGAACTAAGACCGATGGAAAATGAAAAGTTGTGGGATGCAGATTTGCAATTCAAATTTGAATGTTTCAATGCAATTTGAATTTTGAATATGACTAATTTTGGACTGGAAAAGCAAAGATTGTAAACACAAGCCTTGTTTGAAAGTTCTGAAAAAAGTTTGAAGTGTACTACATTATGGTTATTCTGTGTGGTTTGGAAACATAACTAAAGCCAAATTGGCACGTCTGGTAAAGACGGCAATGGGAATTATAGGAAAAATTGAATATCAAACCATGTAATCATCTTATGAGCAGTCGGTTCTTAAGGAGGTCACTAAGATATTATCTGCCCCCTCACATAGTTTATACCCTGAGTATGAGTTGCTGTCTTCTGGCAGATCATATAGATGCCCAGTGTGCAGATGCATTCGCTTTAAGAAATCTTTTGTACCTACGTCAATTAGACTTTTAAACATGTCATTTATTTATGTAACCCTTGTTGGTTATGATTGTTATTGTGGCTTGGAGTGTTGGTTTCTATCCTGTCTAGTGGATTTGTATTATGTAATGTAATGTTGATCAGTGTATGTGTATGCGGGCTCCAGGGTCCAAGACAAGTGTCCCCATTGGGGGCCATAAAGTGTGGTGAATTGAATACTGTTACATTATTCAATGATGTCCGATGTCATGCTATCCAGTTTTCTGTGTTACAGAAATACAAATACTAATCTCTAAACTAAATCTCCATCAGTTGATTGTCCCATTTAGTTTTTTATGTATTTTCTAAAAGATACAGATATGCTTTACTTCATTGTTTTGATTTCAGGTCTCTAGATATGTAACGCATGCTTCCTGTTACAGCAGATCCTTTACTCAACCTAACATTGGGAATGAGGAAAATAATAATCACAAATGATGTGATAGGCTGTGAAAATGAAATATGTGTGTTATTTGTTCATAATATGAGTGAAGTAATATCTGTTTGAATGAAGGATGCTGGTGCAGATGGAGGTTTAACCTCTCTCTCTCTCTCTCTCTCTCTCTCTCTCTCTCTCTCTCTCTCTCTCTCTCTCTCTCTCTCTCTCTCTCTCTCTCTCTCTCTCTCTCTCTCTCTCTCTCTCTCTCTCTCTCTCTCTCTCTCTCTCTCTCTCTCTCTCTCTCTCTCTCTCTCTCTCTCTCTCTCCCTCTCTCTCTCTCTCTCTCTCTCTCTCTCTCTCTCTCTCTCTCTCTCTCTCTCTCTCCTCTCTCTCTCTCTCTCTCTCTCTCTCTCTCTCTCTCTCTCTCTCTCTCTCTCTCTCTCTCTCTCTCTCTCTCTCTCTCTCTCCTCTCTCTCTCTCTCTCGCACTCTCTCTCTCTCGCACTCTCTCTCTCTCTCTCTCTCTCTCTCTCTCTCTCTCTCTCTCTCTCTCTCTCTCTCTCTCTCTCTCTCTCTCTCTCTCTCTCTCTCTCTCTCTCTCTCTCTCTCGGCTGTAGCTCTTGTCTATGGGCATGATGACTGAATATTACCATTTCTTCTTTACCACTCTGGTGAGTTTCATATATGGATTCTTTGAGTTTTTCTTTGGTTTTGTCATTGTTACAAAGTTTGGTTTTGTCATTCCTGCAAAGTACTGCAGGAATGACATATTTTTGTAGACCAATCTGGAAATTTGCATCACTCTGGTAAAAACCCATTATTGCAGAAAATAAGCTCATGTTTTTTTTTTATCATGATAATCTTTCCAACTATTATGAATTCTGAAGCTTAAACGCAACTGCCATAAGTAAAAAGCTAAACGTAGACTATAAAAACTACACCACGGTCACACACGGTCTCACTAAAAGTTTGAACTAGTATATTTTGCAAGAGCGCAATTATAAACCCAATTAGGCTTTGAACGTGACTGTAGAATGGATGAGTTTACCTTTCACAAGACAAATAAAAAGTTTTTTTTTTAAGTCCCAAAGTGTTATTTGCGGAGGTATTTTATGTCATAGAATAAAACTTGAAAATATCTTGAGCATGTGTTCACCACATACATTATTTCAGGCATTTACCAGAATTTTATTGACTTCAGGATATTAAAAGCATAACTGCTAAAAAGCTTGTTTCTGGGTTTAGGTCTACAAAAATAGGTCATCCATACCGCGCTCTACAGCTAGAAACCAAGCAGCATTTTAAGAAAAGGAATCTATTGCTAAACTTCATATATTGATGTAACTGTATGACACACTTCAGGATCTGTTTGCGTTGGACCTGGAGCCGTACCGATACAGTGGCGTGAACATGACGGGTTTCCGTCTGCTCAACATCGATAACCCTCATGTGGCGTCAGTGGTGGAGAAATGGTCCATGGAGCGACTGCAGGCTCCACCCAAACCCGAGACCGGCCTGCTGGACGGAATGATGACAGTCTGTCCACTCTCTCTCTCTCTCTCTCTCTCTCTCTCTCTCTCTCTCTCTCTCTCTCTCTCTCTCTCTCTCTCTCTCTCTCTCTCCTCTCTCTCTCTCTCTCTCTCTCTCTCTCTCTCTCTCTCTCTCTCTCTCTCTCTCTCTCTCTCCTCTCTCTCTCTCTCTCTCTCTCTCTCTCTCTCTCGCTCTCTCTCTCTCTCTCTCTCTCTCTCTCTCTCTCTCTCTCTCTCTCTCTCTCTCTCTCTCTCTCTCTCTCTCTCTCTCTCTCTCTCTCTCTCTCTCTCTCTCTCTCTCTCTCTCTCTCTCTATGTATTGTATTCAAAATAAGTGTTCAAAAGGGTTTTACAGTGATGCCATAGAAGAACTATTTTTGGTTCCCCAAAGAACCTTTCAGTTCTTAAAAGTAAAAAAAAATTCTTAGTCTGTAGAAGATTTTTTTATAATCTAAAGAACCATTATAAATACGCTTTTGTGGAATGCAAAGGTTCTGTTAAAGGTTGCTCTTGGAACCATCAATGCCAAAAAAGAACCTTTATTTTTAAGAGTGATATTGATATATATATAATGATACTGAAGGATTCCTATATATGAATATATGATAGAGCTCCAAGGTATTTTGAATAGCATGATTGTAAAATGGTACATGTCTAAAAAACGTAGTTTCGCCATAGTACTTGACCAAAAGACAAAACTAGTCTGTGATCGGAGTGTCTACTGTATCTGCTGTCTTATTGTGCATTGATAAAGTCATCGACTTTATTAAAATAGTACTTTATATAGCACCGATTTAAAAACAGTAAACTGCATTAATGTTTGAAGTCATCAATTATGAAACCAAGTCAATTTCAGCAGTTGTACAGAAAGTTGTCACAAAGTTATGAAACTCAATTCAACAGTAAAGCAGCTCTACTGAAATAAAATAGTGTCATTATTCAGCTGAATCAATTGAGTGTTGATTCAATTCAGTTAATTAACTCCAAAGTTCATCCATTATAAAACAAGTTCAATTCAACTGTAAAGCAGGTGTACTGAAGACAGTGTTATTCAGCTAATGTCAGTTAATCAGTTAAACTCAAAGTAACTAAGTTCAGTGTTGATTCAATTTAGTTGAATAACTGTGTCAATGTTGCAAAATTAAATTATGAAACCAGTTCAGCTAAAGCAGCTCTACAGTTTCATTATTCAGCTCAAGTCAGTGTTGTTTCTGTTCAGTTCAATAACTGAGCAAATTTCATCTATTTTGAAACAAATTTGATTAAGCTGTAAGACAGCAAGACAACATTGTCATTATCCAGTTTTGCTCTTATCTTATCATCAATACAGTCAAATTGATAAGATTACTGAATATGAATAATTTGATTCCGAATTAAGCGAGTCGTTTCATCGTGTGAACAGATTGATGTGGTCTAGTTTCATGTGTAATGGCTTGTTTCTGTCTGTGCCGCAGACTGAAGCAGCGCTGATGTATGATGCTCTGTATATGGTGGCTGCTGCGTCCCAGCGAGCGTCTCAGATCACCGTCAGCTCACTGCAGTGTCACCGACACAAACCCTGGCGCTTCGGCTCACGATTCATCAGCATGCTCAAAGAGGTAAACACACCTGTTCAAATCCCCGTCCAAAACCAAAAGAACAGATCATCATTTACTCATGTATGTTTGGAACGAGTTAATGATGACCGAATTATCATTTATAATCGTTTAAACTGTGTCAGACGCTTCTGATAGAGAGTTCAGTATGTTTAGTCTAAATGCATCATTACTCACTTCTCTGGAAAGTGTTTCGAGCCACTTCTACACAGCTGCAGATGATTTATGTGCAGACAAGCGCTCTCCCAATGATAACTTCCAAGTGTTCTTGTCTGGGCTTCCTGTGTTGGAGGAGGTATTGTTGAGTCAGCATGTTGGCATTGCTGTCTGAGGATGAATGTGTGTTGGACGAGAGCGTAATGGCTCTAGCTGAATTAGTGATGCATTGTGGGTGAACTCATTACAGTGGGGCTGTGTTCATTTAAAGGTGAATCGTGTCTTTTCTGCTCTTCTAGTAGTGCTGAACTGAATTGGTACCACATGACAACATTAACCAGAAACCCATAAATGTGAAAAAGATCTGATTGACTGTTTTGATGCATATCACAAATCATTTGATTTAGGTTTGGATTTGGGAGCGTACATTGAGTATCTTTTTTTCTGATATTTTTTTTTTATCAAGCGGTATAAAACATTAAATTATTTAGGCAGTTCACTAATAAAAACAAAACAAAGAAAAAATAAATCAAGTATAAACACGCTGTAAACAAATCTTTTAAGAAATGTAACAATGTTTTTTTACTAGAAATACCATGGTTAAACTATGGTTAGTGTAGCAAAACCATAATTAATGACAAAAATAGAAACTCACTTCAATGTCTGACTTTTATTATAATTATGTCCACAAGTTTGTGTTTGTGTACATTTGTGAAATTTAGATTAACTCATTAATCTGTTGTTTATCCTCTTCATATTTAAGGAGAGAACTATATTTTCCTAAGCTTGTTATGATTTTCAAGGGCGTAGAATTTAGTAGAGACGCTATGACATGTCTGTTGTGTCCCCACCAATGCCAAAATCAAACCTAGGCCCTTGCTAGTGATGATGATGATGATGATGATGATGATTAAGAAAATGTCCACTTCTAGATCTTAGTGAGCATGATTGGGACAGTTAATGAAGTCTGCATTAACCCTCTCCTGCATAGCGTTCCCTCAGGCAAGGTAATGTTTTTCTTATGCCCATGTTAAGTGCATGTTTTTTAAATGATTTAAACCAATTAAACATTTTGAAATGTATCAAAGAATAGTCCGATAAGGTTTGGGAGCAGTGATTTTGGAGTTAGGACGATTCTAAGGTTCCAATTCACAAAATTGATCTAGGTTTAACTTTAAATATTGGTCGTGATGATTTGAGAAGGCTAAATCGATCAAACATGGCTATGATCAGCCTGCCGGTCTGCCTCTGGCCGCTTGGTCATTACTTTAAGAATGAAAAAACGTAGTTAACGAAGAAGGAAAAAAATGCTCAATAAAAAACTTATTTAAAAAAAATAAAGAAACGAAATATACTCACTTTGCCATTCCAAGCAAAACTGAACTATTTTAATAACTGAAACAGTATAATCTGATTCTGATGATCTGACGGGCTCGGGTCAGACTCGGCTGGTAATTCTGTTAAGCTGTTGGACACGTGCCTTTTCTTGGGTCTAAATCTGAGGCCCGTGCAGGGCTCTACCGGGAACGCAATCACGATTTCTACCTGGGGGGATTCTACCGGAACGTGATCTGGTAGAACAGACCCGGGACCCGAGTGAATAAGCTGTCCAGGGGTCCAGAGTCCGTAACGGTGCCCCTGCACACACAACGTGCAAAACACCGCATTTGACCAGTCAATAGCAAATAATTAAACTAATAATAACAATATATACAGTTGCTGATTCAGAAGCATCAGATTGTCAGAGCACAGTCAGAATTACCTCCTCTCCTAGGTTCACGAAACTGTCGTCCATAAAATGCATTGTGATAACATCTGGGTTGTGCTGTTCTGTTGCAAGTAATCTTAATGATTCCTAAATGCATCTACTTTCTGAAGGCCAAATAAAGTGCTTTCGTCTAGAAACACACATCGTCTCCCTGACATGGCTGCTTCAACACTACTGCGGTTACTGAAACCACGCCTTATGCAAATTTTACACATCGTGACATAGACACGTGGGACGTGTTTAAACGAGCTGTTTTAGGGGGAATGGACGAGTCTTAACTTTGATAAAGAATATCTCTTTGGTTTTGAGGCTTTAGTCTTTGTAACTTCAGATATCTTATCTATACACTATCAGCTTGTAACAATCCAAAGAGAAAGCAATACTTGAAATCACATCATATGACCCCGTTAAGCACTGCTGGTTCTGGCGTGTTTAATCTTGTGTGCTTTTGGTAATTGAAGCTCACTGTGTGTTATCTGAGCAGGACGTGATAGAGAAGGAAAGATCAAGTGAGATTTATACTAGAGAATAATAACTAGAACAAATCTGGACAAAGGTCATGTGACCTCAGTGTACGTATATGAAGTCCGTCTGAGCTCCACTACTGTATGTGAAGATTATGAATGCTGGATCTTTTATCCAGAACATGTGAATTTATGAGGATGCGGTGCTCATATAGTCAAGAGACGTTCAAGCCTCGTGCTCAAATCCAATGGATTATTTCTTTAATTTGAGCACGAGGCTTGAACGTCTCTTGAATATACGAGCACCGCATCCTCATAAATTCACATGTTCTGGATAAAAGATCCACTTAGTGTTGGAAAAATCGTCGCTCCATTTGGCTTCGGACCTCACATATTCACTCCGTGCTTGATTATAGAATCCATTTACTAACAACTCCTTGCAGAACTGAGTTGATCTATTGCTTTGTGCACTTCTGTTGAACACACACACACACACACACACACACATGCATGTGTGTGTGTGTGTGCATTCTCAACCTGAAAGCTAGATATACTTTACCTATAATAATGTTTTTGGGAAAGTAACAAGCTGGACAGTTTACATTTCAATTTGACATTGATTGCACATAAAAGCCTTATGTTTAAGGTCCTGACACTAGGGATGGGTACCGAGAACCGGTATTTTTTTGGACCGGTACCTAATTGGGTCAATACCTGACTACCTGTAAGTTTCAGGACAAACGATACTGTTATCGTATCGATACTTGCGTTGTGTTATCTCCGTATACTTCATTGTTAATGACGAATTAGAAGCAGCTGCTTGACATTTTCCTTCACTGAATGACGTGACCGTCGGTTGCTCGACACGTGTGTGTGATATCCATGCGCATGTGCGTGTGTGTTTGCATGCAATCAGTCATCGAGGCAAGACTGAAACCTTCGAAAGTGTGGGCTCACGTTACAAAACTAAGCGACACCAGTGTCAGATGCAATATGCAGTAGTGTAATAATGAACAAAGGTGGCAACACCAGTAATATAATGAAACATTTACTAACAAAACACAACATCTACCTCAAGCAATGCACTGTATTTACTATGTCTCCCAGCTCCAGCTGCAACTCACGAGATGCATTCACATCAAATGTTCACTCCGCGGTAGAGTTACACTCACGAGACACTGCATCATAAAAGTACATTATTTGTGTGTGCTTTAGTTTAAAACCTTGCCGGTTAAACATTTCAATTGCGTGCTGACATGCGCTTCAATTGCGTTCTGACATGCGCTTACACCTGACCTGAAGCGTGCGTACACTTAAAGGCCGGTCAAACAGCACATGATTACTTATCTTAGTTATCGTCTGATTGTGCTAATACTGCAAACACACCACGTTTACATATAAACACAGTTAGTTATGTCTAAAGTGAAAGTGGGAGAGAGAGACAGATGCGTGCATGTCTTAAAGGGACAGAACTTAAACATGCTGCTGATTTTCATTAAAGGGATTACAACTCTGTCATTATTGTCATTCTGTACCAAACCTGTATACATTTTTATTCTTGTGCTGAACACGAAAGAATGTATTTTGAAGAATGTGGATAACCAAACAGTTGCTGGTCCGACTGACTTTGATAGTATAGGGGAAGAAAATATGGAAATCACTGGGGACCAGGCAGCAACTGTTTGGTTACCCACATTCTTCAAAATAATTTGTATGTTTAACTGAGGAAAGAAACTTATTCAGGTTTAAAACAACTTGAGAGTGAGTAAATGATGTAATGATGTAAATGAGTAAATGAGTAAATGATGACTAGTCCTTTAATGTTAATAAAATAAAACACAAAGAGAAAAATAACGCCCTGCTCCTGACTAAAGACATTTTAATAAAGTTGCTAAAGTGAAAAACACTTTTCACATCATATGTTTTTGCACCAAATAGTATCGATAACTGTATCGATAAGTATCGGTATCGATATCAATAAAATGTAAACGATACCATCCATACCTGACACTAAAAAGTGCTTGTTAGAAAGAAAAACATATATAATTAAAAAATAAACATTTGTATAAGTCATAAGTCAACATTTTATATAAAATCATTACATTAATAATTTTATTTAATAAATATATGTGTTTATTTAACATAAATACAAGTTGCTTGTTAGAAAAAAATAGAATTTATTTATAAAATTAAATGCAGTGCATTTCATTAAATTAAGTTAATTAAATCATATTTATATTTCATTAATTGATGTATTTAATAAATGTATTAATTTATTTATTTATAAATAATTTATCCAGTTAATAAAAATATAATTTGATCAGAATAGAAAATAATAATCTTTTATAATACATGAATCACCATCCTTATATACATGCCCTTAAAAATAAAATATAAAATAAATACATGTATTAATTGATTTAACACTGTGGCGCTGTGGTCACGTAAGTGTTGTTGGTTCATGGGTTCCCAGGTTTGAGTCTGATCTGGGTTATGTCACTGTCTCATTCTCTCTCACTCTTACTTTCCTGTCTGCACCTCACTGTACCAAATAATGGGAGAACGCCTCCCAAAACACATAACAAAGTGTGTAAGCTAAAGCATCAAGGACAAGCCGAGCATGAGCCAAAGACACATTCTCAACTAATGATGATGATGATGATGATGCTGCATCTGGCCTCTAAAGTGAGACTTAACATAAAAGCAAATGAGCTATCAGCGTTTTATCATCTCTGTCTTTATTACGACACCCTCATTTTTAATCTAAACGCCTGTTCTGGAATGAAATCAGGTTTCTTCTCTTCTTGTAGGCTCAGTGGAACGGTCTGACCGGACAGATCATCCTAAACAAGACGGACGGCCAGAGGAAAGACTTCGACATCGACATCATCAGTCTGAAAGAGGACGGGATGGAAAAGGTACAACCAGAACATAATCCCGTTTGCATGATCAGCGTCTGTCTAAACTATAATATCTGTCATACATGTCAAATTTTTGTCTTCTTTTCACAAGCAGTTTATGGAAAGTGGTCGTTTTAACAAAGTTTGGAAGAAGGTTTGTATTGAACGTCCCAAAGTGTGACATTTGAGTCCCTTTTCTCCTTACAAAACATACCATGGGACTGTATGATACTATGTTATTTCCTTAAAAACATAGTATTACCATGGTACTTTTTCCATTTATGACCCTCAACCTGCTAATTGCTCTTGTGCTGGTGTCTAGATGTTATTGATGTCTTATATACTCTCACGTTTTCAAGTTTATGGCTCAGTTATGGCTTATACTTAGCTGTACCACTTATTTATAATTGCATTAAATAAACTTAATTTATGTCCTTTTCTAATGCTGTCAAACACTCAGTGTGTGGCTCTGAACCAAACGCTACATAAAGCAGCTAAGAGCTCTGCATCCTTTTATGAAATATCACATCACTCATAGAGTCAACAATGCAGAGCTCATTTTATAAAACATCTGTTTATGAGCACTAATCGCACGCCAAGCGCTCAACTTGAGGACTCTTTCTTAATGCATATTTTACTACGCTCCCCGTGACAGCCGCTATCAGACAGAGGTGACGTAGCATAGCGAATGAAGCTACTGCGCTTCACAGAAACAGACCATCTCAGAGGAGTTACTGCCTGCGTCGTCTTTCAGTGGATTCACTTTAATGACTCGTGTAAAACAAGGCAGTGATAGAGCACTTGCTTTGCACATTAATATATGAGGTATTACTCAAAATACAGTCAGTATTAAGCAGGTTTAAGGCTTTCTAGATATGTTTTCTCTTAGATAAATTACTTTTCCTTTGCTCCACTAAGTATGCAGGTGCATTTATTCCCATTTTGCCCTTAATCACTTTATTGTCTTTGTTATTGGCCCTATTAGACCTAAAGCTGAAGCTCTATCCATCTATCTATCTATCCATCTATCCATCTATCTATCTATCCATCTATCCATCTATCCATCTATCCATCTATCCATCTATCCATCTATCTATCTATCTATCTATCTATCTATCTATCTATCTATCTCTCTCTCTCTCTCTCTCTCTCTCTCTCTCTCTCTCTCTCTCTCTCTCTCTCTCTCTCGCTCGCGCTCTGTCTCTCTCTCTCTCTGTCTCTCTCTCTCTCTCTCTCTCTCTCTCTCTCTCTCTCTCTCTCTCTCTCTCTCTCTCTCTCTCTCTCTCTCTCTCTCTCTCTCTCTCTCTCTCTCTCTCTCTCTCTCTCTCTCTCTGTCTCGTCTCTCTCTCTTTCTCTCTCACTCTCTCTCTCTCTCTCTCTCTCTCTCTCTCGCTCTCTCTCGCTCTCTCTCTCTGTCTCTCTCTCTCTCTGTCTCGCTCTCTCTCTCTCTTTCTCTCGCACTCTCTCTCTCTCTCTCTGTCTCTCTCTCTCTCTCTCTCTCTCTCTCTCTCTCTCTCTCTCTCTCTCTCTCTGTCTCGCGCTCTCTCTCTCTCTCTCTCTCTCTCTCTCTCTCTCTCTGTCTCGCGCTCTCTCTCTCTCTCTCTCTCTGTCTCGCGCTCTCTCTCTCTCTCTCTCTCTCTCTCTCTCTCTCTCTCTCTGTCTCGCGCTCTCTCTCTCTCTCTCTCTCTCTCTCTCTCTCTCTCTCTCTATATATATATATATATATATATATATATATATATATATCTCTCCAGCTCTCTCTCTCTCTCTATTGTAAACATTGTACACACATTTCTCTGTTAAATATTTAAAGAAATAGTGCATCATCTTTTACTCAATCTCATGTCACCCATTTAACTCATGACAAGAGGAGGATGAGTAAATGACAGAATCTTGTTTTAATTTCGGGGTGTATTATTCCCTTAATCTGTCCTGTAGAATAAATAGTATTTGGCATCAGAACAGTTCAACTATTTGCTCATGTGGTTCTGCATCTGTTTAGATCGGTGTGTGGAACTCAAACACCGGCCTTAACCTGACAGACAGCAACAAAGACAAAAACACCAACATCACTGACTCCATGGCCAACCGCACGCTCATCGTCACCACAATTCTGGTAGGATTCAACCAATGCAGAACATCAACAACACCACCCACCTGCAACTAACAGCACGTTTGCCCCTGCAGGAAAACCCATATGTGATGCACAAGAAGTCAGATAAGCCTCTGTATGGGAACGATCGGTTTGAAGGCTACTGTTTGGATCTCCTGAAGGAGTTGTCCAACATCCTGGGCTTTTCCTATGAAGTCAAACTGGTGACTGATGGGAAATACGGAGCTCAGAATGACAAAGGAGAGTGGAACGGCATGGTCAGAGAGCTGATCGATCACGTAAGTCTAATATTAAGAGTTTTATGGGTCATCTGTATGCTAATATCCGTGTCAGTTATTTCAAGTGGTCTTAAAGAGTCAAGCGAGTTATCATGAATTCATTCTCACTGGCTTCAGGTGGCAGATTTGGCCGTGGCACCGCTCACCATCACTTACGTGAGAGAGAAAGTCATCGATTTTTCCAAGCCCTTCATGACTCTGGGAATCTCTATCCTCTACCACAAACCCAATGGCACCAATCCAGGCGTCTTCTCTTTCCTGAACCCGCTCTCTCCGGACATCTGGATGTATGTGCTGCTGGCCTGCCTCGGGGTCAGCTGTGTGCTGTTCGTCATTGCCAGGTAAAATCCACATCAACACATTTCAACCTTTAGATAGGATTAAATACTTCAAACTGGACCGGTTCCATGCTTCCGATGTCTTGTTGGATTGCGGTTAATTAGTTCTTGTTTTACTGCCAAGTAGTAATAACTCAAAAACACTGTCTTGGCCGGCTCAATTTTAATATAAATTCAAATGTGTCTTCATTTTGCACATTTTTATATTTTTTAACTCATACTTCTAGTTTAATTTTTGCAGTTAAAATAACATTTTTTGTGAAGTTATCATTTTTGGCAGACACTCTAAAGACATGTTTTGGCTAAAAATGTAAATAAATAGAATAATAATATTAACAACAACAGTTTGCATCAGTCTTTTTAACGTGAAATTATGTTCAACCTATAAAATTACATTGAGTTAGTAGAGCTTAATTTGTTGCATAAACACAATTGTTTTAGTTGATTATCATTCCAACATAAATAGGTATAGCTATATAAATAGTTATTTCTACCTGATTTGTTTGCATAAATTTGTATATTTAGGTTGATTCAGTTATGTTAAATAATTTAGATGAGCATTTTCATATCTATTCTCTTTATGCAGTCTTATGCAAAGCGTGCTGAGAACTAGAAATCTAATGCCCAATTTTCAGGTTATCAGGACAAATTCATTGTTATTTTAGTTTAAATTACACACAATGTAAGCTGAATAATGATCAACATTATTATGTTATTTATAACTCATCAAATCATATTGGCAACTTAAAAGATTTAAATAAATCAATTCAAATTTTACCATTTATAATGTTCAACTTGTGTTTATTTAGCTTGTTTTAACTGATGCCCTGAATTATTTCTTTGAATCATCCGCCACAGTGCTGATTTGTGTCCATGTACAGTATGTACAGTATGATGAGTGTTGCTGCTGTTCTGCAGGTTCACCCCGTATGAATGGTACAACCCTCATCCCTGCAACCCTGACGCAGATGTTGTTGAGAACAACTTCACCTTAATCAACAGCGTCTGGTTCGGTGTCGGAGCGCTTATGCAGCAAGGTGTGAGATTTAACACACGTGGTTTCCTACTGTAGGGTGGCCAAATGTGTTGAAATCTACAAAATGTCTCAATTTAACTCTGAAAATAGTGTGCTTTCAATTTTCAACTCTTCATGCATTACATTGTTTTATTATATTATGTTTTATAGTATATGGTATATTGTAAAATAAAAACATTCTGGATTTTCCAGCATTTTTACCATTCGTCTGTTAACTGATTGTCTATTCCTCATGGTCAGGATCGGAGTTGATGCCCAAGGCTTTGTCCACCAGGATTGTTGGAGGTATCTGGTGGTTCTTCACCCTCATCATCATCTCGTCCTACACGGCTAACCTGGCCGCCTTCCTCACCGTGGAGCGAATGGATTCGCCCATAGACTCGGCCGATGATCTGGCCAAACAGACCAAGATTGAATACGGTGCCGTGAGGGACGGGTCCACTATGACTTTCTTTAAGGTTTGGCAACTCGCTTTGATATTGGATTATTATTAGTCTCTACAAGCAAGAAATCAGCCTGTTTTACACTTCATGCAATATGTGTGTGGTTTGTGATACAATCATTTGGCGCTGAATTGAGACAGGTGGATGAGGTTTGATGGGCAAACAGTAGTTACACCTCCAGACACAAAACCTGTGATTTTACACGCACTGATCGGCGGGAAATACATGTACAGAGCGAATTAAAGCAGCTTATAGAGAAAGAGAGCATTATGAGGACATCTGTCACAACACTGATCTAAACCAGCACAGCAGAGAAGGATTTCATGGCAGAAATAATACATAAGCACCGGAAATACAGCAGTAAGATCACCATACTGTACACCATACTGAATCATTCAGTTAAAACTTTTTATACTACCTTTATTGAGAGTGTCTTGAGTTTTTCCTTTTTATGTTGGTACTCATCACTCTCTCTTAGGAACAAGAATCGTTTGCAGACCTTAGTTAGGACTTGCTCAAAAATTATTGGTGTGCCTTTACGGTGTCTAGCAGAATTCTACAAGCAACAAATGTTAAAGAAAACTGGGAGTATCACGGGAGATGACTCTCATCCCTTGAAGGTTTTTTTTGAAGTACTGCCCTCTGGAAGAAGATTTAGAAGCATTAAATGCTCATCTAATAGATATAAATTTACCTTTGTTCCAGAGGCTATTCGTTTTTGCAATTCAAAGTCTTAAGTGTATCTTTTATTTTATTTTATTTTTTTATGAATTTATTTATGAAGCATGTTGGGTTGTGTTGTTACTTATAATTCTTAAAAAAATTTTTTATTATTTATTTTATTTTTTTTGTGTCTGCTATATGATGCTGCTACCCTGCTTGAATTGCCCCTTGTGGGATTAATAAAGTTGTTAACTTAACTTATTTATTCACAGCTATAACAGGAATTTGAGCAGAACCTGTGAACTAAAAACCCTTGAAATTTGCTCTATGGCTGTAAATCATTTCATATGGTTTTTAGGAGTGGAGATTATGAATATTCTTTTACAGAAAACAATAGTTTTGGCACTTAATTCTGATTATGAAATGATAGTTATGGTCCTGGATGCTGACTGCTGATCAATACATTGCTTTAATTGTGCTTAATGTGTATATCAACCATATCAGAAACAGCTTAGTTTACATGTAATCAATATATCTACTTATTAATCTTTATGAATTTGATTAATAAAATAACATTTAAAAAATACTTAAATATATAATACAGTCTTATCTTATTTCTTAATTAGATGATCAACATTGAAAATAAAAAAGGTATTCTCATAAAAACAAAGAAGGTTAATGAACTAGACTAATTTGTAGATGAATATTAATATTTTAATGATTAATAATTGTTGTCTTTTATCATATTAGTGTTACTGAAATTTTATGAAAACTATAAACCACTTAAGATTTTCTGGCCAGTGATATATTTTATTTTATATTTTATTAGTGAATTTTATTTTGTATTATTATTTTAGTGATTTATTTTGTTTAATTAAATTGTATTTAATGTTATATTGTATTATTTGATTTAATGTTGTGAATTCTTATATTGTATTATTTTCTTGTATAGTATGTTATTTTATTTTAACTTCAGTAAAGACTGTCACACACCTTTAAGTGGCTACTTGCATTAATATAAAGATATTAATGTATCTATTTGAAATATACGCTGACATTGCATTCGTGGTATATGTACTCCTTGTAAAGGAACCCATGCCTCTACTATAATACCATCTTTGACAGAAATCAAAGATCTCCACGTACGAGAAGATGTGGGCGTTCATGAGCAGCCGGAAGAACACGGCGCTGGTGAAGAATAACCGAGAGGGAATCCAGCGTGTTATGACCACAGATTACGCTCTTCTGATGGAGTCCACCAGCATCGAGTACATCAGCCAGAGAAACTGCAACCTGACGCAGATCGGAGGACTCATCGACTCCAAGGGCTACGGAGTCGGCACTCCTATCGGTACATCACACAAAACACTGGCGACACTGGCCAAACATGCTCAATAACGGTACATGTTTGGAAAGCTATTAATAAACGTAAAACTAGTACATGCTAAAAAGTCTTTATTATTGTTAGTTCAAGTAATGTAGGTAAATAATGTAAGTGAAAATGTATTCTAAAATGCTCGAATAATAGTAAATGTTTGTAAAACTCTGATTAAATGTAAAATAAACATTAACTAAGATTAGTAAATGCCAAAAAGTCTTTATTATTGTTAGTTCAAGTTATGTAAGTGAAAATGTATTCTAAAATGTTACCAATACATTTGTATAAATATGATTTGTTTAAAAAGTTATTTATTTATTTAGTTAGCTAGTGTTCATTTTTTATCTTTTGGTTTGAGGAACCATAATTTGGACCAGTGATATTTTGCAAAAATAAAAGTACTGGCAATAAAACAATATTTAGAAATAACAAATCCTAGAAAAATGACATGAAGCTTTGTTATCTTTGTACCAATAACCTGTGCTATCGTTGTATAATACTTTTAATTAATATTTTCAACTAGATTTTACTTTTATTCTTTATAGTTTATTTTATATTTTATTTAAAGTTGTAGTTATTTTGCTGTGTTTTACTCATTATTATTATTGTTTATTAAATACCTTTATATTTATACAGCGTCATTTTTAGTTTTAATAATTTTAGTACTTAAAATTAAACCAGATTTACTTTAATATCATTGAGATATTATTATAGTTTTTATTAATAATTTACATTGTTTTTATTTGTTTTCATTTTAGTTAAGTTTTAGTCTTTGTGTTTGTGTTTGCTATTTTTAATTATTAGTTTTTTAAGTCAGTATAGTACAATTTATAGTTTTTAAAATATAGTATAGTATATTTATAATATAGTATTTAAAATTTCGATTTCCATTTTAGTTAATTTAGTACACGCAAATGTGTTTAATTTAAACTGAATTAAAATGAGAAATGTTTCCGTAGCAGCTAGCTGAAATAAAATGCTTGAGGTTTATTTGATTTGAAGTGTTTTAGCTAACGATAATAACTCCGGGTCTCTCTCAGGTTCCCCGTATCGGGACAAGGTGACCATCGCCATCCTGCAGCTCCAGGAGGAGGGGAAGCTGCACATGATGAAGGAGAAGTGGTGGCGAGGAAACGGCTGTCCCGAGGAGGACAGTAAAGAGGCCAGCGCTCTGGGAGTGGAGAACATCGGAGGAATCTTCATCGTTCTGGCGGCCGGACTCGTCCTGTCCGTGTTCGTGGCCATCGGCGAGTTTATCTATAAATCCAGGAAGAACCTGGACATCGAGGAGGTGAGCGTGGGACAGTGTGAATGGCACAATAAATACTGATGGAGCTGACGGACATCGCAGGACTTCAGAGGACGTCAGGGGGTGTTTTATAATGCACTTCTGCTCCTCGACCTTCTCAAAACCAGATATACTCGGACTAAACAATACTTATATCAGCCGTGTGAGAGTTGCTGGCGACGTTGGACGCTGAGCAACATATTCAACATCATTTTCTTTTAACATTTTTCATTTTCAGATGGACAAAAACAATGAGATGAAAAGTATCTGTCAGTAAAATATGAATAAATACAGGAGTGTAAGTTCAGCGTTCACTATTACACTTTATTGTAGAATAGTTCACATCTATGTAGTTTGTGTTTAGAGTTGAACGTTTTATTCTTTACAGACATATTTCTCCTGAATTTAAGACAAGACATGTCTGTGAGTTTTATTATAGGTGATGTAATTTTTCCATGTTAAAATGAGTCAATTATATATCATACATAGGTTGATTTTCCCGAAGAGTGCAAACAACATTATGTTTTAAACATTTTTATTACAATTTATTGCAATAATGGGGAAGTCAGAGTTGTTTAAAAAAGGATGCATTAGGTTAGTTTTATGTTTTTCAGTAAAAGCATTTTTACAGTAAAATCTTCACATTTACTTCTGGCTACTTTTATCAAGAGCATTTTAACTGAGACAGACAATATAGCATTAAAATATGAGCAGTTTCTCAAAATGGAGCTTAGAGCAGTTTCTCAATATTGCATAGCAATGATGATTCATTTGATATTTTATGCAACGTTATCTGTTTTAGCATGCATGAAATGTCAAATAGTAGATGGGAAACCTGTTTGAAAACCATTTTTGCATTTCCATTTGATGTAGGAATTACATACTTCACCTTCAAAGACTCGTTCTGACTGTCTTAGCCTTTCTCTTATGAAATGACTTATATTATTCAGCGACTGTGAGTAATATTTGTCTCGAAACTGTGTTATATAAACCCTTTTTTAATAGTAAGAATGAGCAAACTTGTCTACAATGCAGATTTAACATGCAGAACCAGCATTACAAGAGTTCTCGTTGAAACTGAAAATGTTGAGCGAAGTGAAAAAATCATAACTGAACAGAGCATATGTAATGTTTCATATGCAGTGTGATGTGGATTTTGAATTTGCGCAACAACTAAATGTTGGGCATGCCTCTTTTTGTGGTTGAAGCTGGTTTCTGCTTTTGTATTGACACTTATGAAAATGCATAAAAATATTTTATCACTTTGAAATTATTTCTTTATGGGCACAATGTATTTGTTTCCCTTGGTTTCTTGATTAATTTCCTTTTTTATTATTATTTTCCTCCATTGGTTTGAGAAGTGCTTTAATGATTGTTAAAGGGGAATGGACGTCCAGTCTTCTGCGTCTGAAAGTCTATGTGAACTGAATTCAAGTATTCTATTACTGAACCTCTTTGGTGATGTGCTTCTGCTAAAATAGCATTGCGATTTATTTTCCTTTATTAATGTTGTAGTATGTAACTGTTTTGGTTAAAAAATTAACCAAATTATGCCACCCCAAAATGAAAATTGTGTCATGAATCACTTACCCTCATATCGTTCCAAACCCATAAAAGCTTCGTTTGTCTTCCGAACACAATTTAAGATATTTTGGATGAAAACCGGGAGTATTGTAACTGTCCCATTGACTGCCAAACAATTAACACTGTCAAGGCACAAAAAAGTATGAAAGACATTGTCAAAACAGTCTGCCATCAGTGGTTCAACCGTAAATGTATGAAGCTACGAGAATACTTTTTGTACGCAAAGAAAACAAAAATAACGACTTTATTTAACAATTTGTTTCCTCCGCGTCACCTTAAAGCTATTTTGGAGAGTATAGACGTTAACAGCATATGCTGTTCTGATAGTTCGCTGTTCGCAAATCAAAGCATGAATAAACGTAGAAAACATATCTGTGTGGTGCGGCTGACACAGAACAGCATATGCTCTTTGTGTACAAGAATTGTCTTGTAGCTTGGTAAAATTACGGTTGAACCACTGATGGCAGATGGCGCCGGGCCTGGTCACAAACCTCCCGATTTTCATCCAAAATATCTTAAATTGTGTTTCGAAGACAAACGGTTACGGGTTTGGAACGAAATGGGGGTCAGTGATTAATGACAAAATTTTCATTTTGGGGTGGAGTAACCATTAACAAAAGTCAGTTATTGAGCAAATCCTTATCTTAACTCGATTTGCAACGCTAGGCTTATTGGTTTATCATTTGAGGAGTCAGGTCTGATTTTGCGGGAACTTAGCGCCTTCCCCCGTTTACAGCGTTTGTTGTCTGTTCTTACAACGATTGCTTAGAATTTAAACAAGTCATCTCGATTGCTGCTTTTTATTAGTAAAGTTCTAAACAACAGTTATTGTTAACTTCTGGGGAACCTGGTGTCAAATCTAAAGGTGCGTTCACATCAGACACGAATGACGCGAATCGCGCAAGTGATTTACATGTTAAGTCAATGCAAAGACGCGATAGACAATCCTGCGGCGCTATTCTCGCGAATTGAGCGTTTTTTACGTTGAAAAATCTGAACTTTGGCAGATATTCGCGCCGCGTTAACCAATCAGGAGCTTGCTCCTAACAGTGACGTCATTACGAGCGGAGGTAGAAAATCCGAAACAACAATGGAAGACAAAGTAATTGTGGTTGTATGTGGGTACCCGGGGCTGTATATACATCTTCGTACTTTTACAAAAACAGGAATACATTTTGCAACGAGACTGGCCTCCCATGACGTGAATTCGCATCTGTTGTGTAGTGAATTTCTCACGCGAATGAAGCGAGTAAACTTAAAATGTTCAAGCGTCCAACTTCGCGCGAATAGCACGATTTATTCGCGTCATTCGCGTCTGGTGTGAACGCACCTTAAGAAACCTCAAACTTCACATCATCCTTAGTCAAAAAGAGAAAGCGCTAACACTGTTAGCAATGTGTGAAGCCATGCTACTTTGTGATCCGCTGAACTGAGCAATTAATATAAATAAACACCAGTGACATGATTTGTTATAGAACATTTACGTTTTTAATTTATCAGAACAAAGCACCAGATATGGTATTTACTTGTTCAGATGATATTTTTGTAGGATATATCAAGTGGAATTGAAGTGATGTACGCTCTGATGTGACGATCAGATTCATCCACGCTCAGGAGCAGAGAAAAACACTTAAATTTAAGTTGCTTTTGTCCCAAATGCTTCAGCACTCATTACACACATGTGAACCAGTGCTGTTTGGTGACTGAAACTTTTCATTTTTAGGTGAACTGTTGATTTTGTAAACCTTTACAGGCTTTTTATGAATAATTGAACAACAGGTGAGCACATGGAGCTTCTTTGAGGGCTTCTCTCTACAGGTCTGGTAAAGTCCTCTTTGAAACCTCCGTTATCTGCAATGAATAAGCCAGTTTTTGTGTTTTTCACTTCTCATGTCTCACAATTTTCATATGATTATGAGCGCTGGCTTTAGGGCTCGGCCCATCAAAAGAGTAATTTCTGAGTTCATAAGAGACCTGTGAAATGATTCCATGCAAATGACGATCAAGGTTCAAGGTTCTTTATTATTTGTCACATACACAATCATACAAGTATAATCAGTAGTGAAATCCAAGTAGAATTGAAGAAAAATACAGCATTTACATGAGGAAAGTGCGGAGAAAAAAAATAACCCCCAGACTATGCTCCTTGGGGAGTACAGTGTGAGAACAGGAAAAACACCTCAGCAACACAAAAGCACATACACGACAAAGCCACAGGGGAAGTGAATCCGGCCCAGCAAGCAGCCATCTGATCCCGCAGCCACTGATCCGGCGCTGGTCAGACCCGCTTGACCAGGCCAGCGGATCGAAGCGAACAGAGGCGAATGGTCGGGGGGTGGGGTAATGTCTGTAGGGTGGGGGAGGAAAGCAAGAGCGTCTCACTGCATTGCACACCCGGGGTAGATTCCAGCAACAGCCTTGCCAAGGCCACTGTAGGGGAGCCAGAAAAAGATAAGATTGTTTTGTCTTTGGGGCGAGTAAACATTCCAATTTTTGCAGGCTACTCTCTGCAGATCAGATGTCTCCGGTACAGTGGCTGGGATTTTAAAGTAGAGAAGACCAAATGGAAAAAGTCTTGCACTCTCATGTCTGTCCATGAGATGAAACTGAAGGTGAAAACAAACACGTCATCCTCCACTGATCTGGGTAAAATGTACTCACTTTTTTTAAAATGTATTTATTTTCTCAGGGACAATAAAATAAAAAGAAGAAACTGAATGGAAATGGCAAGCAAATACATATGCTTGATCTAATGTTCTAATATTTTTATTTGCTATACGTAACCATTTGAAACCTTTTAAAAAGCACTTTTTCGTCTAGTTATTGAATGAGGGAATAGTATAGAATTGCTATAAAAGATAAAAACTCATAATTATTATATAATCAGTCAAAATTACTAGATAATACACGAACCTCATAATGTAAATAAAATCTAAATTATGACATACTGTTGTAATTGTTAGTTTAAAAAGGTCTGAATTTACAAAAAAAGAATTGAGTCATAACTGACATAATTTGAAATTGTCAAATATGTTGTCTTTTTATTTTGAAAATGGTCATAATTATGAAATAAAAAGACTACATCATAATCTAAAAATATCTGAATTATGACATTAATTTGTATTTATTGTTGAAATGTGACCATGTCATAAAGACTTTTTATCTCGTAATTCTATTTTTTGTGGCAAGCCCCTGTCACAGCATCTCTTCTGCTGAATGAAAGCATGAGCTGCACAGACGCTTGAAAGGAGCTTTTGCATTAATCTGCGGTTGAGAAGACAGTCTGAGGTTTGTATTTTTGATGAACTCTGGGATTGAGTTTAAAACTGCTTTCATTTTGTTCACTGGACCGTAATCCTCTAACCCTGCTTTCTTAATCAAAACTGGGAGTTTTTAATCTAGGATTATGGATCTATGACCTTGTGCTGCAGCACAGCTGTTTCCTCCTCAGAGCAGCTCTCGGTATTGTAGCGCTTGTAACGTCTGGAATAATCATCATAATAATAATAATGGAATGTGTGATGTGAGGTTATTTTTTCACTTGTATGTTTTCAGTGTGCCTGCCCATCTTCTCTCTGCACATTTAAAAGCTTTAAATGTTTCTCTGTGATAGAGAACAATAAGGCCCCTTGAATGCTATGAAAACAAAACTCACCATACTTACAATATTATACCTTAACATATGG
Organism: Schizopygopsis malacanthus; assembly: GCA_027474115.1. Taxonomy (NCBI): domain Eukaryota; kingdom Metazoa; phylum Chordata; class Actinopteri; order Cypriniformes; family Cyprinidae; genus Schizopygopsis; species Schizopygopsis malacanthus. The sequence goes on from CM049865.1 coordinate 52,379,565, forward strand.
TTTTGGAATGTAATTATTGTGTTAGGTGGGTTCTTATTAACTGGAGTCGCAATGGAAATTCATTTGTGAAATATATTCAGCTGTAGCTCTAAAATGTACGTTTCATTACCTAATATAAGTCTTAAAGTAAAATATTATAAAATGTCAAGTCATTAAAACTGACCCAGAAAAGAGATCACACTTTCTTTTGTTAACGTATTACATAAATCGTTAATAATTATAAATATGAATAGCTTTGCTAATTCTTTAAATGAATACACTGTAATGCAATAATAACGGGTTTTTTGATCATCACTCATAAATTGACAAACAAACGCTGAAATAAAGTGTAGTGTTTTCCGCCCTCTGCTGGTAAGGCAGAAGAATCACAGTTCTTCACTCACAGTCTCTGGTGATTGTGTGATTGTGTGTCTTGAGTCTCTGGTGATTGTGTGACTGTGTGTCTTGAGTCTCTGTTGATTGTGTGTCTCTGTCTTGAGTCTCTGTTGATTGTGTGATTGTGTGTCTCTGTCTTGAGTCTCTGTTAATTGTGTGTCTCTGTCTTGAGTCTCTGTTGATTGTGTGATTGTGTGTCTCTGTCTTGAGTCTCTGTTAATTGTGTGATTGTGTGTCTGTCTTGAGTCTCTGTTGATTGTGTGATTGTGTGTCTTTGTCTTGAATCTCTGTTAATTGTGTGATTGTGTGTCTCTGTCTTGAGTCTCTGTTGATTGTGGGTCTCTGTGTCTTGAGTCTCTGGTGATTGTGTGACTGTGTGTCTTGAGTCTCTGTTGATTGTGTGTCTCTGTCTTGAGTCTCTGTTAATTGTGTGATTGTGTGTCTCTGTCTTGAGTCTCTGTTGATTGTGCGTCTCTGTGTCTTGAGTCTCTGTTGATTGTGTGTCTCTCTGTCTTGAGTCTCTGTTGATTGTGTGATTGTGTGTCTCGAGTCTCTGTTGATTGTGTGATTGTGTGTCTCTGTCTTGAGTCTCTGTTGATTGTGTGATTGTGTGTCTCTGCGTCTCGAGTCTCCGTTGATTGTGTGTCTCTGTCTTGAGTCTCTGTTGATTGTGTGATTGTGTGTCTCGAGTCTCTGTTGATTGTGTGATTGTGTGTCTCTGTCTTGAGTCTCTGTTGATTGTGTGTCTCTGTCTTGAGTCTCTGTTGATTGTGCGTCTCTGTGTCTCGAGTCTCTGTTGATTGTGTGATTGTGTGTCTCTGTCTTGAGTCTCTGTTGATTGTGTGTCTCTGTGTCTTGAGTCTCTGTTGATTGTGTGATTGTGTGTCTCGAGTCTCTGTTGATTGTGTGTCTCTGTCTTGAGTCTCTGTTGATTGTGTGTCTCTGTCTTGAGTCTCTGTTGATTGTGTGTCTCTGTCTTGAGTCTCTGTTGATTGTGTGTCTCTGTGTCTTGAGTCTCTGTTGATTGTGTGTCTCTGTCTTAAGTCTCTGTTGATTGTGTGATTGTGTGTCTCTGTGTCTTGAGTCTCCGTTGATTGTGTGTCTCTGTCTTGAGTCTCTGTTGATTGTGTGATTGTGTGTCTCTGTGTCTTGAGTCTCTGGTGATTGTGTGTCTCTGTCTTGAGTCTCTGTTGATTGTGTGACTGTAGTGGCTCTTTATTCACCATCAGCTGATCCTGAGGAAACTGAACTGACGTCTAAATACTGAGAGTCCTACAATAAAACACACAGACAGTATGAGACATTACTACTGTCACACCACAGATCCATTTCAGAAACAACACAGCCTGAGATATAAGGATATTCATATTACAGCATATAATCAGAGATATGAAAGACTGCTCATAGATTAATAACGGTAAAAGGCCAACAACTTTCTCGTTACCACTTACACAGACAATGTAAGAGTTGAAAATATTCATTTTCAGACATCACAGAATTAAACTCTTTAATACAATTTAAAGTACAGAGACTAAAGTTGAACTTAATTATTACATTCTCTAGTTAAACACATATGTTAGCCTGTTAGTCTATTTAAAAGCTTTAATTAATATACTCACAATAGTATAGTTCCACCAGTTTATATTGTGGATCATCCTTTAGATCAGAAAGTAACTGTACTTCAGAACATCCAAGATTATTCTCAGACAAACTAAGTTCTTTCAGGTGTTCAGGGTTTGATCTCAGAGCTGAAGCCAGAGCAGCACAACCCTCATCTGTGACACCACAACTCCTCAACCTGTAGAGAACAATCACAGTTTTCCCAAAGATATTATGACAATCTTTGTTCATTTCAATTTTTTGCAATCAATAGTTTAGTACTGGCAAATTAACTACTACTATTATTCCAGTAGGTCTTTTTTTGGCACTTTTATATCACCACTACCTTTAAAAAATTTGGGGTTTAGATTTTTGAAAGAAAATTACAACTGCACAAATACAGTAAAAAGTTATATTTTGAAATGTTTAAAATAACTGTTCCCTGTTGTAATATGTTAAAATCTAATTTATTACTGTGATGCACAGCTGTATTTTCAGCATCATTACTCCAGTCTTCAGTGTCACATGATCTTCAGAAATCATTATAATATACTGATTTACTGCTCAAGAAACATTTCTGATTATTATTATTGTTGAAAGCAGAGCTGCTTCATATTTTTGTGGAAACTGAAATTATTTTTCAGGATTCTTTGATGAATGATGAACTCAAAAGAACAGCAGTTATTTGAAACATTACACATGTTTTACTGTCACTTTTGATCAATTAATGCACATGTATGCAATATCTCACACAAGAATAAAAAGCATCAAAGACATGATCGTACTTTAGTTTCTCCAGTTTACAGTGAGAATCCTTAAGTCCATCAGATAGATGCTTCACACCAAAATCGTGTAGTTTATTCCCAGACAGATCCAGTTCTCTCAGGTGTGAGGGGTTTGATCTCAGAGCTGAAGCCAGAGTGGCACAACCTTTATCTGTGATATTACAGTCAGCCAAACTAGAGAGATCGAACATTTAAGTACAATAAATTCAACATAGTAACAGTAAAAAAAAAAATCAACAACAAAATACACTTAAAGAATCCTATTATGCTTTTCAACTTTACTAAATTACTTCTTCGGGGAGGCAAACTCATCAGGGGTGAAAAAATTTGAGTAATAATAATTGTATTTAATAATGATGATATTCATGGCTGTTTTAATTTATGTGCATTTATACGTTAAACAACAGATACGTGGCATCGAATATCAAATCTAGAAGAAAGGCTTACAAACAAAGGCTTTGATTATAGGCTATGTCACTACCTCTCAAGTCATTGGACAGCACAAACAGAGGTTTACAAATCACATGCGCCAGCACACTTTCAGTAAAATGTTTTGATAGTGTAGTGATCATCAGTATACTTACTGTGCTGATCTGGATTCTTTAATCACAGGAATCAGCTTCCGAACAACTTTATCTGACACATTTTCTCTTCCAACAAATTTATTCAGCTCAAACACATCCGTTATTTGCTCCATTGTCAACAACACAAACACTAAAGCTGACCACTGCAAAGAGGTGAGTTTGGCTTCAGCTAATGTTCCAGATTTCAGATACTGTTGTATTTCCTCGACTATTGAATGGTCACCCAGTTCATTCAGACAGTGGAACAGATTGATGGATTTTTTTGGAGAGCGACTGTTTCTGATCTTCTTCTTGATGTGCTCAACTGTTTCCTCATTGCTCTCAGAGCTGCTTATTATCTGTGTCATTAATCCTTGTAGAAGACCCTGATTAAACTCCACTGATAGACCCAGAAGAAACCGCAGGAAAAGATCCAGATGTCCATTTTTACTCTGTAGTGCCGTATCCACAGCTTTCTGATGCAACTCAGATAGTGAAATCTTTGACACAGTCCTCTTTTTGTTGATGTCATCAAACGCATTTATGTTGTGGTTTGTACAGGAGAGGTGCACATATAGAGCCGCTAGATGTTCCTGAACGCTCAGATGAACAAAGCAGAAGACTTTCCCCTGATACAAGCCAAACTCCTCTCTGAAGATCTGAGTGCACAATCCTGAGTACACTGATGCTTCTGTCACATCAATGCCACACTCTCTCAGGTCTTCCTCATAGAAGATCAGGTTGCCTTTTTCCAGCTGCTCATATGCCAGTTTCCCTAATTTTAAAATCATCTCTTTGTCTGTGTCCTTCTTTTTAGTGTACTTAATGTTTTTGATGTTAATCTGTGCCATCAGGAAGTGTGTGTACATTTGAGTGAGAGTCTTGGGAATCTCTCCTCTCTCTGCTTGACTCAACATCTTCTCTAGAACAGCGGCTGAGATCCAGCAGAACACTGGGATGTGGCACATGATGTAGAGACTCCTCGATGACTTCAGGTGTGAGATGATTCTATCGGCCAGACTCTGATCACTGATTCTCTTCCTGAAGTATTCCTCCTTCTGTGGATCATTGAAGCCTCGTATCTCTGTCACTCGATGGACACACGCAGAGGGGACGAGATCAGCTGCTGCTGGTCTGGAGGTGATCCAGATGAGAGCAGAGGGAAGCAGATTCCCCACAATGAGGTTCATCAGTAGCACATCCACTGACGCTGATTCACTTACATCACTTAACCTCACATTACTCTGAAAATCCAGAGACAGACGACACTCGTCCAGACCATCAAAGATGAACAACACCTTATATTCATCACTGGATATTTCCATTTCTTTTGTTTCAGGGAAATAGAAGTGAAGCAGGTCTGAAAGACTGAGTGTTTCGTCCTTCATCAGATTGAGCTCTCTGAAAGGAAGTGGAAATATGAGCTGGACGTCCTGATTCTGTTTCCCTTCAGCCCAGTCCAGGATGAACTTCTGCACAGAGACTGTTTTTCCAATGCCAGCGACTCCCTTTGTCAGCACAGTTCTGATGGGTTTGTCTTGTCCAGGTAAAGCTCTAAAGATTTCACTGCATTTGATTTGGGTGTCCTCTGTTGCTGCTCTCCTGGATTGTGTCTCAATCTGTCTCACCTCATGTTCATTACTGATCTCTCCACTCTCACTCTCTGTGATGTAGAGCTCTATGTAGATCTCATTCAGGAGGGTTGGGTTTCCATGCTTTGCTGTTCCTTCATACATACGCTGAAACTTATTCTTCAGATTGGATTTAAATGTGTTAAGGACTTCATGGCTGTAAAATTAACATTTTAACAGCATTACAAAACTGCATAAATTTAATGAATGGAAACATTACAATTAATAATCATGTCATCATGAAATGATGAATCTTTGCAGCATCAAGACCTTATATTTGACCTGCCACCAGGATACATGCTTTCATCAAAATCTTGTGGTTGATTCACAGACTTGTCATATTTCATTTTCTTATGGACCTGTTCTTTTACAGCTGGTCTGGGTCGCAGGGTACGCCTTAAAACAGCATAAAATAAATAAACAACCAGATACTTAGAAGATTAAATGTTTACTAACTGAAAAATTCTTTATTAACAGTTTAGTTGCTGTAATTTAATAAGAAATATGTGAAATAGTTTAAAGTGGTGATAAGATGCTATCCTTTATATGTGTCCAATCACTATGTAGATTGGCAGCCATAAACCCCTGATACAGTGAGGGTAACTGGATTATTGATGAAAAATGGTTTATAGTCAGGGTAAACATAAGTGGTTTGCAGGTGCGCATGCGCGACCAAAATAAAAAATGCACTGTGTAAATAAGTTCAGACCGTGCATTTGCGTACCGACATGGTTGACAACACGCCAAAATAAAAGCTTGCTAATGTAAAGTTTGAAAATGATAAAAATATATATTTTAAAAAAGCGAATATTACAATTTTATATTTGTTAACTATAAAATAATTGTGTTTTTATTTAATACTCCCTTTTTATTTTAAAATATAATAGTATTATCACACTACAGATAATCATGACTACAGATTTGTCTGGTCGACTAGTAGTCGTTCATTTGAAGTATTGTCGACTAATTGCACGTTTATTAATAAACCATTTAAATCATAATAATGAGCCTTTAATTACCTACATTGCCTAATAAGCACTTAAGCACACGCATAAATCTTGCCACGGCACACCGGCAGAAGTAATGATTATTAATGTGTCAGGGAAAAAAACAGTAAGGAGGCTGCATTAGCATTTTAATAATTAATTAATGAACTAGTGCTTTCTTTGTTTTCGGTTTAAGAAATGAAGTCGGCGACACCGACTAGTCATCTCCGCAGTAGTGGATGCAACTGTATGCATGTTTCATAAGATTACATAATCTGAGAATACTTGTTTTTCATTTGAATTGGTTCATTTGAAAGTATACATTTCACTCTCTACAGATACACAGAGTTTCAAGCTCAAGTTCAAAGAACAAGATGGCAGAAAGCGCATCCTGTTGCTTTCATTATTTTACAAAAGCGCAATGTTTTATTCTAATTGTGAGTGCACAAAAATAAACGTAGAGTCTTTACAGATTTGAAAGATGTATTACTCTTATACGTTCAATTACAAATCAGGTTTCTGTTTAATACAACAGATTTAAACCAATTTCCAAAATTCCTACTATTTAATGAATATTGGTGTTTTTTTTATATTGCTACTGCTATTTTATAAAACCATTAAGAGACTGGAAGAGACTAGAAGAGGTCATTGTAAAAACATAAACAACAGTGTACCTGACACTTTGCTGTTTGTCTTCATCCTTGATGTCTGGTGGAGGATCTATAGACCAGTTACTCTTCATGGACACACAGCTGGGTTCTTCCGAATCTGATCTCTCCTGCTGGACTGAACTGTAATAGAGCAAACAAGACGGCTTGGCTTGGTGACATCAAAAATTTTAACTTTTGTCATGTTGTCTTTAATGAGAGTACCTGCATCCTGGAGAGAAATCTTCATCTTTGGTTTTTTGTACTTGACTCATTCTGTCCTCATGAAGCTGCACTGGTCTGTCTGATTAGTTTGATCTCCCTGACTCAGACTGGAAATAACAGAAACATTGATTCAGATACATTAAACATTATCACAGTAATCAGGTTAGAAATTAGCTATGTGGAATGTTTATGCACCTGAATGTATTTATAAATGTTGCTATTGAGAAAACTGAATTTAGTCGCAACACACCATATTATGTGAGTGAAAAGGGTTGTTTGTGTAAACAAAAGACAGAAGGAATGGATTAAGGCTATTAAAATATGTTCTTGAACAAGTCATGTTTGCTTATGATTAACTTCTCTGAGCAAAGACAAGTAGTTTCTACCATTTCCTGTTTTTGACCAATTTCCCCCACCACTACGGTTTACTTGGTATGATCCATTATATGCCTACTAAACAATGAGTGTAGTGTACTGCAGAACCTGATTTTACCAAGTGCGACATGTTCCTGGATCAACATCTTTGTTGACCCTGGAACAACATTGTTATTAACCAATCAGATTTGAAGAGCAAGTTTATAATTTTTGTGAAGTTTAGGCTTATAAACAGTGTTTGTTGCTGGAACATCAGTGTCATTCATCTATAATTTCCTCTGATTTGAGGGATTACTCATGGTTAAGGTTAGGTGTAGGGAAATGGCCAAGATAAAAATTTTGGATTAAAATGTTGTTCCAGGGTCAACAATATATGTTGACCCAGGAACACATCTAACGTAGTGTACTATTTTTATGTATTATTACAATTAGGTTTTATTCTATTGTTTTAGTTATAAATATTGTTTTATTTTTTACTTTAAATAATTCGTAATTTTCAATGTTTCACGATGATTAAATTTCAGGTGGGTGAGGATTTAGGCTACGTATAGACCTACTTAGTACATATCTGGGCTACATTATAATATGTGGCGTCAGAAACACACGATCGAAAAACAACAAACACAAAACATTAAAGGTGAATGAGTGAGAATTATAGTCTAACGATGCAGTACAACAATTAGTTGTAGACGACAGTTCGATAGTTCGTAGTTTTAGAGATTATATTAAAGTGCGCTAATATCAAAACACGTGACGTAGAAACGGCATTCGACCTTAGCTCTTTTCGCGTCGATTTTATTTTACACAGGCTTACACCATTTTACAAATGGCCAAATCTACTAAATATTGTCATCACGCAAGTTTTGTTTATCAACGTTACCTTTGATGCTCACTTTTCTGTGCTATGATAACGTGGCGCAGTTATTTTGATGAAAATGGCTCCTGTGACCGTTACTTTCACTTTTGCCTTGATGTCAACATGGAAGAAACCATTTTAGCCTAGAGGGAAATTTTTCCAGTCAACGAAGGATGTTTTGGATGAGACTAAAGCGGTATTTATGTTTATCATAAACAACCCGATGACGATGACAACGTAAGATAGGTCTGGCTCCAAAGAGTGAACATACAAACGCTACTGTAGCAGACACTAAAGTGCGTATAATTACGTAGCGACAGCGTGCCCGGAAGACGTATCTGATTGGCTGTAAGTAAATAGGTTTTGGCCAAATACACAAACACCCACACTTGTAGTCTTTGCACTTGGCCACTTGACTAATTATATGACGTATTTCCTGTATTTGGCCCAAGTGTTCAAGTGAGGTTGAAGACCACAAATGTGTGTCAAACTTTTCATTACCTGATGGGACACACTTATAGTGTTGTAAAAATGTAAGCGTTTACGTAGCTTAATTTTAATTTGAAATACTTTGCATTTTAAAATCAACTTCTAAATAGCTGTTCAGTAGTCCCTATAACATGACATAATTTAATTTGTGGTGCTTTTAATTAAATGATAAAAAGCAGTTGCAAATGTTGTACAAAATAAATATCACCACTACTCATCTTTGCACCAATAAAACGTAAAAACAAAGTTTTTCTACCAAATTATATGTAATATCTAATTATTATATTCATATTTAACTTGCATTGGAAAGGTTTTCGTGACCTCTCGCTATTTATTTCCAGAACATGATGCATGATGGGATTTCGAGATAGTGTGGATTTAGTATCCGTCAAGGGCACTGCACTTTGGCATGGGACAGACTTGCACACTTACTTCCTGCCGCGCTCGCGCGCTCTCAAGTGGCCAAGACCGCAAGTGTGGGTATTTGGACAAAGCCATATCATTTTCTAATTTCCTCGATTTTGTATTTGCAAGATTCGCTGGTAAAATCTGAAGTAAAGAGGCTCCTCGGTTGTAAGATTGTGTACTTCAGCACTTAACACAACAATCAATGTGTTTTACACGAACGCTTAGGTGACCACGTGACTTGACACTTCATTAAACAAAGTTTCGTCTATGTTAAAATGTTTGTCACACGGAATAAAGATTTGATTGTGGCCTTTTGGTGTAATGTCTGTTTCTGTGCATGTTAGAGACCGTGTGTGATGGCCCAATCTGCCCAATAAATTATTGACTTTGTAAAATAGAAAATTATGCAAAAAAAAAAAAATCTGAATAAAAAAAGTCTTAAACGTTTTCTGTTTTTGTAAAAATACCTGATAAATCTCATGATTGATTACTTTTCTGATCTGACTTCTGACTGTTACTAACTCTTCTATCACTGAAGCGATCAGCCTTAAGACTTATACATAATTTCCATCTTAAAACAATAGAGACCTTTTGGGGAAGAATAATACAGATACGCAAACTATGCATGAAATATTTCTGAAGTTGGATGTTTTATTGTCCTGCGATACATCACTAGACTGCATGTTCTCTTTATAACCAGCAGAGGGCGTTAATGACTTTTCAAATGATTGAACAGAATTTTACAGAATGTGGTAAGAGCTGGAAATATAACTAAGTATTGATGTACGAGGAAATTAATGAAAAAAAATTAACAACTAGGTCTGTGCTAAATTATTACACATTAGTTTTATATGCTCAATGACATTTAAATAAATTTATTTTTCTTCCAGAGCACCTTAAAGGAATATTTGACTCTAAAATGAAAATTATACCAATCAGCGTCATGTGACATTTCTTTTATCTGCAGAACACAGAATAAGATATTTTGAAGAACACTGGAACACAAGAATATGGCCTTGTGTCTCGCATAAGATAGAAACGCATACAGGTTTGGAACACATTAAATGTGCAACTGAAGTGACTGTACAGTAGCAGCTGTGTAATGAAATCATTTCCATAGATAGATAGATAGATAGATAGATAGATAGATAGATAGATAGATAGATAGATAGATAGATAGACAGACAGACAGACAGACAGATAGATAGATAGATAGATAGATAGATAGATAGATAGATAGATAGATAGGTAGATAGATAGATAGATAGATAGATAGATAGATAGATAGATAGATAGATAGACAGATAGACAGATAGACAGATAGATAGATAGATAGATAGATAGATAGATAGATAGATAGAAAAAATGCCAGCTGACTTTTATTTCCCTTCATGTCTGTCACCTTTTAGATGACACAATGCGCGCTCTAGTGTTCAGTTGCCTGCGCGTTCGCGTACCACCCTCCCCACCCAGGACGCGCTCGAGAGTATTTCCACTGCACGAGAGAGTGACATACAACAGAGTCAAACCGCAGAGAGAGAGAGAGAGAGACACGCATATCAGCACAAGCGGAACAGTTTTTCAATGAATGACCCAGCAGCAGCAACATGCGCTTCACAGCCACGCCTGCCTTGAACAACACAGCAAACTAGGACACAAGGTATGTCAACACATCAAACGCGATAGAAACGCGCGGATACACAACTTGTCCCATGAACAAACTGTAACGCGGCTTCATTTGAGATGCGTTTTCATCCTTTACATCCCAGTGTGATGATGCTTGCTTCTGTTTGGGATTGAAAAGTAAACGAGCACGAGTCAAAGAGCAGGTGTAATGGAATAAAACGAAGCCTTCAACTTATTGTGCTTTTATATGTCAGTTCTTTATTGTTCCTTTTGGTGCAGATAACATGCACAAATATTGCTATTATTTTTGAGTTCTTAAAGTATTGTCAGTGCGTGCTTGTGTGTGTATATTCTCGTAGTTGCGGATGATGTGGAGATATACACTCTGTTTATAAATGATTATAGCCTATATTTATAATGTGTGCATGCACGTGACTGCTGCAGAACTGTTCTAGTCATTTTGGGGTTATGTCCTGTATATAGACTCATGTGGGCTTCCCTTTGGTGTCTGTGGCCATTTGTTTGTTTATTTATCTATGTCAGTGTGCACGCTTAAAATGAAA